>JAPTHN010000006.1:14884758-15484758 GCA_026936325.1 Platynereis dumerilii | reverse complement strand
CCTCCGAGATTAATCATGCCCTGAGAAAAAAAGTTGGCCTGCCAACCCTAATTATTTTTTGCACGTTTTTAGAATCAAAGGTTTTTTGGCTGCAGGTAATCACGCTAATCTCCGATGTGAAGTTCTCTGAGTTGTCTATTGACCTAATTTTAGTAGTTCTATGAGAACTTCAAAAGGAAAAATTCTACACCTAGAAACACATTAAAAGAGGAGTTTATAAAAAGCACCTTAATTATCGCCCATTCTATGCTATGCATAGGGCGATTATGCTTTAGTGCTGAAATCTACTGAAGGGGTGAAATTACCAATGCTGTGGCCTCAACCAACCCACTCTGGAAGTTCTTATCATATGCATAACACATTGATACCATTGTAGATGTGCACAACGGTTCGTATTTTCAATTTAATTCAATATTAAAAAATTTACTATTATCAGTTTTAGAGACTATCAAGGTCCAGAAAGCCTGCATTGTGGTGGCCATTTTCCCTTCCACAGGGTGAGTTTTAGTACACAGAATGGCCACTGCAAGCAGCTCATTCATACATTACACAAGAGGGCAGCACCTGCAAGTCATTTGCCACTTGCTCCCTTTGCACCACATTCTATTTCTGGGAAACTCAGCAATTCCTGCATCTCAGTATAGTTCATGCATCTTTCCAACTAATTATACAGGTAGCAGGGGCTTATATTGTATCTATTTCATATTATTCTATTCTCTTCCCTCCAATCTACGGGCAACTTACTATATATTATATAAATCTGTTTTATATTTACGTAAATAAAATACTGGTTATAATATACACTCATGTAAACAAAAGATAGATAGATAGATAGATAGACGGATTGGCAGACAGATAGGATAGATGGATAGGATAGATGGATGGGATATACAGTAGGATAGGATAGATGGATAGTATAAACGGATAGGATAAACAGACAGGATAGATAGATAGATAGATAGATGGAAGAATGGATTGACAGATGGATTGATGGATATATGGGTTGACAGACGGACAGGGTAGATGGATGGGATAAACAGATAGGATAAACGGATAGGATAAACAGATGGGATAAACAGGTAGGATGAACGGGATGAACGGATAGGATATACGGATGGGATAAACGGATAGGATAAACGGATGGGATAAACGAACGGGATAAACGGATAGGATAAACGGATAGGATAAATAGAAACGTAGATAGATAGATGAATGAATGGATTTATGGATGGATTGAATGATAGATAGACGGATGGATAGACAGATTGACAGACAGATAGGATAGATGGATAGGAAAGATGGCTGGGATAAACAGATAGGATAGATGGATAGTATAAACGGATAGGATAAACAGACAGGATAGATAGATAGATAAATGGAGGAATGGATTGACGGATGGATTGATGGATAGATGGGTTGACAGACGGATAGGATAGATGGATAGGATAAACAGATAGGATAAACAGGTAGGATAAACGGGTAGGATAAACGGGATAAACGGATAGGATAAACGGATAGGATAAACGGATAGGATAAATGGATAGGATAAACGGATAGGATAAATGGGATAACGGATAGGATAAACGGATAGGATAAACGGATAGGATAAACGGATAGGATAACGGGTAGGATAAACGGATAGGATAAACGGATATGTTAAACGGATAGGATAAACAGATAGGATAACAGATAGGATAAACGGATAGGATAAACAGATAGTATAAACAGATAGGATAAACAGATAAGATAAACAGTTAGGATAAACAGGATAAATGGGATGAACCAATGCTTATGGGGTACTGGATAAACGGATAGGATAAACGGATAGGATAAACAGATAGAATAACGGATATGATTAATGGATAGGATAAACGGGATAAACAGGATAACGGGTAGGATGAACCGAGAGGATAAACGGATGGGATAAATGGATAGGATAAACGGATGGGATAAAGGGATAGGATAAACGAATAGGATAAACAGATAGGATAAACGGATAGGATAAACGGATAGGATAAACGGGATAAATTGGATAAACAGGATAACAGATAGGATAAATGGATATGTTAAACAGATAGGGTCAACGGATAGGGTAATGGATAGAATAAATGGATAGGATAAACGGATAGGATAAACTGATAGGATAAACGGATAGGATAAACAGATAGGATAAACAAATAGGATAAATAGATAACATAAACAGGATAAATGGGATGCACCAGTGCTTATGGGGTACTGGATAAACGGATAGGATAAACGGATAGGATAAACAGATAGGATAAATGGATAGGATAAACAGATAGGATAAGTGGGATAAACAGGATAACGGTAGGATACCCGGATAGGATAAACAGATATGATAAACGGAGAGGATAAATGGATGGGATAAACGAACGGGATAAACTGGCTAACTGGTTAACGGATAGGATAAACATAGGATAAAACATGCGGGCCATGGGCGATGCTGTGCCATTATATGTGCTTGTTGTTGTGGAGTTGAGGCAATTAAGTGAAATTTTAAATTGAGGAACGCATCTGAAAGATTAAATATTAGATCTTATTGGTAGAGAAGAAATGATTAAAGATAACAAAATCTCAAAGAGATAAAAAGACGTAAACGTAACCCTTATGTCAGCTCTCAGGGCATTTTGCCTTCAGCATTCATTGTGTGAGGTGGCCCCTGTATTGCTCAAGGGTCTTTGAGCACCAGAAGGACTTATCCCTCTATTTCTGCCTATAATTACACGGCTTCCCAGGTTGCACGGATCCAATTGCTGTAAAATTCTTGCCTCAGGCATTTCTTCACCGCTTAGCTAACCAGGTTTACTCGGTGGAGATTGCTTGTGTCTGAATGGCCCTTTCGATGGCAGTAGACATACATAAATCCCATTGTGAGTGTGTGACCCATCAGTTCACTTGTGTATAGCCAGTATATGTAGAATATATTACCGTTTTCCATGAACCTTGGAATCTAGTGTATTTACTGACAGTTATTTTAAATTTATTAAATTGTAGTACTGAATAATAATTGAATGCGCAATATCTACAGGCATCAAAAGCATTTTCTCTAAGAGTGTGTACCATATTTTATTACCATGTTGTATGTGCACTTTCATATTTTTCTGTTTTGTAAATTATACCTCTTTGCCACTTACATGTATAGTGTCCAATATATCTTGTGCACTACATTCTCATACAGCCATTATTAAGCAGTGCTGGGCTTGCAGCTTATTATCTGTGGATTATGGATCTTGTAGCTTTTAATCTCAGTGCTTTTTTTCACCCTGCAAAACAGCCACAAGCTTGTTATCCCCGATTTAGATTGATAGCTCGTCTTAAGTGCTTGTTATACTCATCATCTAGTGAAAAAGAAAAGAAAGAAATGCTGTGAAAAATGGGAAACTACAAAAAGGTGATGCATAAAATCTGCTTTTTAGTTTTCTGCTTAGGGGCATGTAATTTGTACAGAAAAACGTCTCCCTAAAATGTCTGATGTCGTCCTGATGATGCAGACGCGGTGACATTTGAGTAAAGGTCCATGTTTCAAAGATGCAAGTACAACGTAGGCCTTTTCCCTAATGGCAGTGATGAAATGTCATCACTGTGGCTTTTACACTAAAAGACCGTGTTTCCTTTTTCAACCTCGGATTTTACAGGTAGACATACTAACATGTATTGTAATTTACCATGAGAAAGAATATATGCTTCTTAAAAAAGCCAACATATGCCCTTGTCAATAAGGAATTTTAATACACATACCTTTTGTGTGGTATATTGTATTGCCCTGCTCAGGTCTTTGTTATTTTGTTCTTGTAAAAGTGTCTTGAGGCTCTGGTTAGTCTGGAGTAATTACACAAAACCCTTGAAAATGGTATCAATGTCATTCAATTACTGGTCGAGTGCTTTTCTCAGAGTGCGGAGCAACGAGTATATTGATAGTGGACTTTTTCCGGTCAGTCTTAGCATTTACAGAGAGGGTCAGTGCCTCAACAGTACAAATGACGGTGAACGTGCCCTTTGGGCTCTTGTGAGCGGATGGGGTATTTGCTGAGCCAGATATTCTGCAGAGTGACGAGTCTGCGAACACTGGGGGAGGAGTATTATTCCCCTTAAATGTGTGTAGTGGAAGGAACTTTTTGACAATGGAAATCCTCTTGGTCCGTGTCCTATGTCAGTTAGTTGATAGTTTTTCTCCATTGTAATGTGATAATGTTCATGTGTTTAATTTTGTCAATGTCTATGGTCTATGGTCAGTCTCCAATGGCAATTAGCCGGTCCACTCTCTTCTACTAATGCTATCTTGAATCACTGCACCTGGTTATCTCCTGTCGTCAGTTCCTGTAGACCTCCCTGGCTCATATGTTTGAAAGATGACTCCACTTCTCATCTTGATCAGTTTCTTTGTCTCAGTTGCATGTGTGGATATCATGTGTCTGACTCATTTTTCACTCTGCTGTCAGTTTACTGTGTTAATTCGTTTGATCTTTCTCCTTTTCCAAACTTACATCGATCTCATGTGATGGTCTTAAAGTAATTTACTGATGTCAATGACCTTTAAATGACCAATTTTTTTAAAGTGCCATTGATTTTGCATCTAAGAACCTGTGATATTGTGCTTCGAGACTGGGTGCAACTGTGAGACCATGACTTTACATGCTTGTTACTACTTGTTTCTCTGGACCACCTTACAGCACCTTAAATGTTACCAATGTGATGGTAATTGGACTATGATAAACATAAGCTCTTTAATAATATAATATCATTGATGACAATCTCTGAACTTTACACAGACTTCAATGAGATGCATTTTGATTTTGCTGAGCTGTTGTTGGTAATTTTTCACACTTTGTTGGATGTGGTTATGCCGTTAGAGCTGAAACCACATCTGTAGGATCATTGTGTGACAGACAGCGACAGTGAATTTTTTTTTTGCCACAAATAAAATTGCCCCTATTTGTGGACTATTGCGAGTGATCTGGTGTAAAATCGATGCACTATGTTGCCTGTGGGAAGTCTATTAGCAGTGCTGAGATTAGCATGGAGATATGATGCAAAGCAGACAAAAGGATTTTGGAGATGCTTCTTCTCCATGGTTTGTTAAAATGATATTGTCAGCCTTATAGCCTTGCATTTCCAAACCGAACTTGAAGCGACTGCAAAGAAGTCAATTGTCATATGACTAAATGTCATGGTCAAGAAAATAGACATTAAAGTTTGCAAAGTTTGAATGGATAAATTCTGAAACAAAATTTAATATATATTCTTTAATTGACATCTATAAATATCACAATTGATACATATGTCATAATGTAAGTCTGTATCACATCATCAGGGGATACTGAGATAGACTCTATAAACTGGGTAAATCAATGAAAGTTAATGTGTGCTAGCTTTTGGGATACACCACCAAATGTGCCAAATATTTTTTTCTCCGAGATTAATCACACCTTGAGATCAAAAGTTGGCCTGCCAACCCTAATTATTTTTTGCACGTTTTTAGAATCAAAGGTTTTTTGGCTGCAGGTAATCACGCTTATCTCCGATGTGAAGTTCCCTGAGTTGTCTATTGACCCAATTTTGATAGTTCTACGAGAACTTCAAAAGGAAAAATTCTACACCTAGAAACACACTTAGCGGAGTTTATAAAAAGCACCTTAATTGTTGTGGAGTAGAGGCAATTAAGCAAAAATTTTAGATTGAGGAACGCATCTGAAAGATTAAATATTAGATCTTATTGGTAGAGAAGAAATGATTAAAGATAAAAATTATAAATCTTTAAGGGGTAAAAAGACGTATTTATATATAAGTAAAGTAACCCTTATGTCAGCTCTCAGGGCATTTTGCCTTCAGCATTCATTGTGTGAGGTGGCCCCTGTATTGCTCGAGGGTCTTTGAGTGTCAGAAGGACTTATCCCTCTATTTCTGCCTATAATTACTCGGCGTCCCAGGTTGCACGGATCCAATTGCTGTAAAATTCTTGCCTCAGGCATTTCTTCACCGCTTAGCTAACCAGGTTTACTCGGTGGAGATTGCTTGTGTCTGAATGGCCCTTTCGATGGCAGTAGACATACATAAATCCCATTGTGAGTGTGTGACCCATCAGTTCACTTGTGTATTGCCAGTCCATGTAGAATATATTACCGTTTTCCGTGGACCTTAGAATTCAGTGTATTCAACCGACAGTTATTTAAATTGATAAAAACATGGACATTTTTAGCATTGGATAAGTGAATATGCAGTATCTACAATCGTCAAAAGCATTTTTCTTTAAGAGTGTGTACCATATTTTATTACCATGTTGTATGTGCACGGTCATATTTCTCTGTTATAGGCTTATAGCTCTTTGTCACTTACATGTATAGTGTCCAATATATCTTGTGCACTACATTCTCATACAGCCATTATTAAGCAGTGCTGGGCTTGCAGCTTATTATCTGTGGATTATGGATCTTGTAGCTTTTAATCTTGGTGCTAATTTTTACCTTGCAAAACAGTGACAAGCTTGTTATCCTCCAAATTAGATTGATAGCTTGTCTTAAGTGCTTGTTATACTCATCATCCAGCAAAAAAGGTAATAAAAGAAAATGCAGAGAAAATGGGAAACTACAAAAAGGTGATGCATAAAATCTGCTTTTTAGTTTTCTGCTTAGGGGCATGTAATTTGTACAGAAAAACGTCTCCCTAAAATGTCTGATGTCGTCCTGATGATGCAGACGCGGTGACATTTGAGTAAAGGTCCATGTTTCAAAGATGCAAGTAGGGCCTGTTCCCTAATAGAAATGATGAAATGTCATCACTGTGGCTTTTACACTAAAAGACCGTGTTTCCTTTTTCAACCTCGGATTTTACAGGTAGACATACTAACATGTATTGTAATTTACCATGAGAAAGAATATATGCTTCTTAAAAAAGCCAACATATGCCCTTGTCAATAAGGATCTGTTGATATGACAAGTTTTCATACACATACCTTTTGTCAACTTTGTGTGGTATCTTGTGTTGCCCTGTTCAGGTCTTCTTATGATGTTCTTGTGAAAGTGTCTGAGGCTTAAATAGGTCTTGAGTACTTAATACAAATCCCTTGAAAATGGTATCAATGTCATTCAATTACAGGTCTAGTGCTTTTCTTTGAGTTGACAACTACAAGTATTTTGATAATGGCCTTTTTCCGGTCAGTCTTAGCATTTACAGAGAGGGTCAGTACCACAATGTGCCACTCAGTATAAATAGTGGTGAACGTGTTCTTTGGGCTCTTGCCAGCGGATGGGGTATTTGCTGAACCAAATATTCTCAAGAGTGCCGATTGTGCGAACACTGGGGGAGGAGTCTTATTCCCCTTAAATTCGTGTAGTGGAAGGAGCTTTCAGTTGCACTTCCAGTTACACTATTGATTAGTTCTTCGCAGTCTTCTTCGCAAGCTTCATGGGCTTTTTGCCGCCTCCCAACTTACACAGTGTACACCAAGCAATGAGAACTGCAATACTGCAAAGTAGCGTGAAGTGAGACCTGGGAGAACCCAAGAAAGAATTTGCATTGTACGTGTCTTTTGAGGCATCACATCTTCTCGGCTTGCAAAAACCAATTAGACGTTTTCCTGCTTCAACTTTGCCTGAGTCGTCTCTGTAAAACTTTTCTGTCATTATCAAACAAGAAACTGTTAAACCTTGATATTAGCTGATTTACAGAGAAGTGGTACTTACTGGTATATCAGTGTCTATTTTATTCTCTATATTCATAGTTACAGCCGTGCAGCTGTTTTCAAATGAGCCACTCTAATTTACAGATAACTGGCTCCTGTTAGTGTGCATGATGTAGCTTCATATTTATTTTACTGAATAGTTTTATGGAATACCTTGGTATGTGTGATTCTTGCCATAACAGAATGCAAGTGACAGTACTGTGTCAGTACAGTGAAGCCTTGGCCCCAGTATTGCCCCTTGAGTGACACCTTGCTCGACTTAAGTCTCCTTTCTCACAGTGTGCTTACAGAGTGCTTGCAATGCCTGTAATTCTGCCTTGCAATGCTTTCCCTGTTGCTTTGCATGAAGCATGACCCGGAGCAATCCAATTACACCAATTTGAAAGGCTGTAATGTTATGCTGTCAGCTTTAATGAGGGCCAATCTCTACTTCTCAAGCCACCAATGCCAACCAGTGGTAACTACAGTCTGCCACAGTCCGTTTTCACCTCCATTCTAGATGTGGCATTATAAGACGACTGCCTGTGAAAGCTGTAATATGACCCATGGTGTAATTGCATTTCCAGAAGTCAACACCATTCCATCTTACAAGTATTCTTTATTCTTTATAGATTGTGGGTGGCCATATTACGTTCATTTGGGGCTTACCAGAAATATGATGGGAGTCAAACTTTTTTTAGTCTCCATTTTCCTTTTTGTTGTTCTAATGACGTCCGCTTCTGTGAATTTCTTCTGTCTATTGTCTCTGATCTTTGTCAGTGAACTTTTTTTCATTCATTGTATCTTATCTAGTCGTACATCAATGGGCTTGGACATTCTTTTTTGGTAATGTACTTGGTCATTTGTCGGTGTCCTGAACTACATCAATTACCTAGTACTTATTCTCTATTGTAAATTTGTCTCCAATTACTATTAGCTTAATCTTTCTCTACCATCGGTGCTTTCTCAATATATCGTGTACCACTTCACTTGGTCATCTGTTATAATAAACTTATTCCCTGTTCCTACCTGCTTGCATCGGACCTGGTATAGTCTTCCATCAATGCGCTTGTTGATATACTTGGTCAGTCTCACGGTCTCCTGTGTCAATTAGCCAGTACTTTGGTCTTTGTCTCCATTGTGCATTTGCTCAGATGTTTATTTTGGCGATGTGATTGGTCAGTCTCAAATAGCAATTACCAAGGTTGTTCTGTTCTGTCAGTGCTATCTTTTATCACTTCACACTGTTATTCTCCTGTTACGTCTCCTTCCCATCTATTTGTCAATGCATTTACCAATGTACTTGTTATTGCCCTTTTTTCAATTGCAATGGCTTTGGTCATTTTTATGTGTCGATAATATCTTGTGTAAGTGTGTCAATGCACTTGGTCATCTCATGTTCCAACCGGCTCTTGTGTCTGTGTCATTTGTCTTTCTATGGGATATATTTTCTGTGTTACTTTGATTGATCTGTCTCCTTTACCTGTCATATACCAGTCTCATGTGACAGTCTTAAAGTAATTATTGATGTCATAGACCTTTAAATGACCATTGGTATTAAGTACCATTTATTTTGAATCTTGCAAGGCAGGCAACTAACTCCTTGAACATACGCATTACACAACCTTCTAGATATAAAATGTGTTGTGAGATCAGAATTTTGAATTGGTCAACTCCACGTTTGAGTTGTTATAGATTTCATGACAAATTCTTTTCATCTTCTAACCCTCTCTTTTGCACTTTCTTAAACCATAATATTGTGCATTGTTATGTTGAAACCGTAACTTTAATTTCTTGACAGGTGCCGCTGGATCACATTGCAGCCTCTTGAATGCTGTCATTGTGATGGAAATTGGACATTAAGCTCTTTACAGTTTTATTGATGAGTTGAGTGATGACTATCATTGACCTTTGCATGTTTCCCTTTGAGATGCATTTTGATTTTGCTGAGCTGTTGTTGGTAATTTTTCACACTTTGTTGGATGTGGTTATGCCATCGAGATTGAAGCCGCATCAATAACATCATTGTATTAGTGACAGACACTGACAGTCAAATCTTTTTTTTTTGCCTCAAATTAAATTGCACTATTTGTGGACCATTGTCAGTGATCTTGAGTAAAACCAATACACAACATTGGCAATTTATCACAGGGACAGTCTATTAGCAGTGTCAAGTTTAGCATGGCGTTTTGAGTTTTGAGTTGGTGCTCCCTAAATGTTTGTCTTCTTTACATGGTTTTGTTTTCCTTCTTTTTCAAATAAACCTTTCTTTAAACTGAATTGTAAATCTGTATTCTGTGAGGTAAGAAAATTAACGTGCAAAGAAAAAAAGCACTACCTGTGAATTCACTCCAAATTCAGATTCCATCTGAGTCTTAGCTCTTTTCCCCAAGTTGAGCCTCAAAAGTTATTGGGCTTGAAGATAAGATGAGTCAACCAACCCTAATCATTTTGGCACATTTCCAGAATCAAAGGTTTTTTGGGCTCTAGGTAATTACGCTCATCTCTGATGTGAATTTCCCTGAATTGTCCATTAACCCAGTTCTGTTAGTTCTGCCAAAAACTTCTACAAGAAAATTCGAAATTGCTAAGATTAAAGAACAGATGAAAAAAAAATGCTCATTTGATTTCACCAGATTAGACCAATTAAGCAGAAATGTTAGGTTGAGAATGAGAAGTAGTGTCATGTCAGAATAGAAAAAAATGATTTTTGTTCTAATAATGCCACATAAGAAAGTCTAAATGATATCAGAAATCTCAAAGGGATAGAACTACAAATGAAGAAACCCTTGTGCCGACTTTCAGGGCATTTTGCCTTCGGCATTCATGGTGTGAGGCGACCTGTATTGCTCAAGGGCCTTTGAGTGCTAGAAGGACTTATCCCTCTATTTCTGCCTATAATTACTCGGCGTCCCAGGTTGAGCGGATCCTATTGCTGTAAAATTCTTGCTTCAGCCTCAGGCCTTTCTTCACCGCTTAGCTAACCAGGTTTACTCGATGGAGATTGCTTGTGTCTGAATGTCCCTTTCGGTGGCCGTATACATACATAAATCCCACTGTGAGTGTGCGACCCATCGGTCCACTGGTGTACTATTGCCACTGCTTCTTGAATCTGCGGGGAATTTTGATAGTTCCTGGGTCCTGCAGTATGCAGCAGAGAATGCTATCAATTTTAAAAACATGGACTTACATGACGAATATATGGCTTTGAAATAATTCAGTGTTAATCAGGTAGTTTAAGAAATTAGGAATTTCCTTGGTCTATACATAAACAGGTGCATCACAATTTTGTGAAAAAAGGGGGAATTGGATGCGTTGGTCGATTCTTTCATTGTCTTGTTACAATATAATTGACAGAATAGAATATGTAGAGAAAATGGTTAAAGGAGTCACTGGAGATGATTTTCAGGCTGAGAGTCACAGTCATAATATTAGGAAGACATGTTAAATAATTATTATGTATACTATTTAAATAGAAGGATTAAAGAAGAATCAACCTTGTTTGAAGAATCAATTGTGGAGTCCACAAAAGCCGGGCTCAACTGTATCATTGATGTGTAATCTATTTTATGACCTACCAGTATTTTGTCCCTGGTGTCCACTGCCCAATGGCCAGTTCTTTACTGAATGGATTGCTATCAAAATGACCTCTAAAAACGGTCCATCAAAATGGGCAATTTGTCATAAAAGATAGAGATGCTGATTCCACATGATGACAAAATATGATGGTGTATTGACGATCTTGAGCAGACTGTACTCTTAGAACATCAGACATGTATAATTGACATGTAATTTCGCTGCAATGAGGAAAATCGTTTCTGCTTCTCAATTTGTCTAGAAGCTTAAAAGTTCTGGGCTATTATTACCCATTAAATTTATAATGAATTCATAAAACATCTTTTTTGGGTTTCTAAAAACTGTAAAGATGTAATTTCAGGGAAATGTGCCTTGTTTTGTCCTTTAAATACAACTAATACACATTTTTGGCTTTAAAGGAATCAGTGCAACCTCATGTTTATTCAAAGAAGAAGACAGGTAATACTGTCAATGATACACAGTGGTGGTCAATGGTCAAAATGAATCCACCGGCCACCCAGGGTTGTTCAACTATAAGGCACCGCCCGAAAAATACTCTGTAGAAATATCCTGCTGTTTTGCTGTACACTAATCTATTGCTATGGTATCAGAATTCATATGCAGACCAGGGCTTAGGAAAATATTGAGCCAAAGCACGCATACACAGTATGACACATATGATGAGGGTAGGGTTCTATAGGAAACAGTTATAACCTTCATAAATATGAATTTGTGGTAAGGCTGCAGGCCGAGCCGGGCCACAATGGTAAACAGTGGGTCATGCAATAAATGATGAATTGGCCTTGGATGATTTTGGGCTCCCACAAGGGATCTGCAGGTAACCTATAAATGAGTAATGACTCGCAATACGGACCCAAAAGGATAATTCTGCTATCATCAGAGAGACAAACATGACATTGGAACATTGGAATACTGGAACACAGTGGGACTAATAGAAAGTGGGTCATCCCTAAAACAGTTTTGCTATCTATATAGAACTAAATTATAATGCTTGACTGCTTGTTGTTTGGTGTTTAGAAACATTCAGGAAAACAATGCTAGCAGCTTTCCGGATTGGAGTATGAGCAAGGGTCCCAATTGCAAAATGGCTTCAAGTATGATTGTAAGAGTAATCTTTTCATAACCTTAACCAATTAATTTAACTTGAAGCACTCCTTCTCGAACATAACATTGGAAATTGGTGGCTTCTGAGTATACATTTTCAAATTTCAATGAAACCCTTCATTCACGAAAAGAAAGGTGCATGCATGCAACTAAATGTCTTTGATGATAATGTTCTTTACTAACCATCTTTTACTTTTCTTTTTTTTGTGATGTCATTAAAGTATCACCGAGATCTCTCTGCATTAATACAGTAACTATCCTGATGCTCTCCTGTATGATTTTTAATGATGGGTGTTTTTCAGGTAAGGTTAGGTTAACCTGGAGCATTCACCCTTTGAAGTTTGAAGCCCGACTTCTTTCATAGATCATAGAAGTCGGGCTTCCAACTTCAGGTATGATCAGATATATATCATGGCTTCCAGATTCCAGTTCAATACCCATTTTGCTTTATGCTGTAGAGCATATATCAAATCGTTCAGTGCACTTGCGTAATTTGTAAATCCCTTTGACTAAGCTGCACAGAAACCTCTGACGTAGCTGCAAAAGGCGAAATTGAGTTCTATGGCGTAAAACTTTCCCCAACTTTTGATTTTGATGTGTATTTGATTTTGCATTCATTCGTCTTCAGTGCACATGTAAAATTTGCTAATCCCTTTAACTAAGATGCACAGAAAATCATGCATAGTTTTAAAAAGAGATATATGAGTCCATGGAAAGTTCCACCCAACTTTGGAGTTTGATGGGTGTTTGATTGGGCATTCATACACCTTCAGTGCGCAGAAACCTCAAGCATAGCTTTTGAGTTCATACACCCTTTTTGGCCTTTCACGCATTATATTTTCATGGACCTTTGGAAATTGCAACACTCTTCTTGTCCAGACATTCTTTTGAAATCCTGTATGCCATGCGTATCAAAGAAACTGGCATCTCATGTGTTTGAGTGTGAGTGTGATGTGTTAGAAGATGAAGACCAAAGAAATATATTATGTTCGACATAACCAAACGTGACAACATCTAATACTTTCATTGTGTCTTACATTCTCAAGTCTTATGCAATGGTCTCGCAAACAGTGTGAGCAGAAAAAAGTATGATATCCTCTATAAAAATTTCACAGCTTCATATTACTTCTAAATCCATCTTTTTCTTCCACAAAGCGGAAACTGCAATACTTCACAAGTCATATCGACAGGTCTCACCATAGAAATACATAGAAGGGACATGAGGCTCTGGCAGATGAAGCAACCAAATCCACCATCTTGGAACTGCCCTGAATACTGGCACAATGGACTGTGACGTCACCAATAACTGTGATGTCACTTATAACAATGGCATGACGTCACATCATAATTATTCTATTGTGACATCATGTCTCAGGGCAGTTCCAATATGGCGGATTTGGTGACCTCATCTTGAGGTGGCATCATACAGCCTCATGTCCGTTCTAGGTATTTCTATGGGTCTCACAAACAGTGAGATATTGAGGGCAGAAAAATGTGTGATATCCTGTGTATGACAATTTCCCTGCTTCATAATATCTCTATATCCATCTTCCCGTACAAAGCGGAAACTGCAATAATTCTCTCAAGCAGTATTGTATACATCACAAGCATCTCATGGACTCTGCTTCATAAGATACGAAATGAGAGACATCCCTTTCTGCCACAGAAACCTCCAGTAGCAAAAGAGGCTCTCAGAGCAAGCCAGGAACAGACTGCGAAGAAGCTAAGAAGAAGCTCAGAAGAGGCAATTGTTAACTTTCTATAGGAAGATGCCTTTGATGCAGGAAAAATGTCAAGAGAGCCGGAGTTCACAGCGAAGGGCATTTCGTCAAAGAAAGGAATTCCAATACAAGCGAAAGAGGAAGATGATATTGGATGAAGGTTAACGGAGTATATATCTCATAGAAGAGTATATATCATACTTTTAATATTCATTTGAAAGTGTATGTGTATAGCGGAAATCAGGCAGTTTCACAAGATGGAGGCTAATACAAGCGTGAGAGAAAGATAATATTTGATGAAGGTTAGTAGAGTACATATATCATATAAGAGTATATATCATACTTAAGATTCCTTCAGAAAGTATGTGTGGTTGTCCACACTGCAGATGGAAGCAGTTTCAAAGAGGGCATAGCAAGAGGATAGATAGATAAATAGGTAGATACATAAATTGATAGATAGATAGATAGATAGATAGATAGATAGATAGATAGATAGATAGATAGATAGATAGATAGGTAGTTCAATGAATCAATACATAGACACTTGGATTTACAGATCCACAGACATGTCAGCAAACATTTATAGATGACGCAAATGACCACAAAAACATCACACAGAAAAGTGACAAGGAAAATTTAGACCTAAACAAGCTATCACAGCATGACATTGTGTCTTCTTCTAAAGGATTAGTGAAAACAAAACGACTGCCTAATGGATGTGATTAGAAGTTTGCCTGCCAGAAGATGCCTTGTTTAGGGATGACCGCCTGGGGCACTGAATTCCTGATCATAGTGTGACTACAGTTTCTTGTGCTTTTTATTTCACAAAAAGAATTTCTGACTTTTGAAGTGGTTTTTGATTGGCTAGTTTCCTCATTTTGAGATTGGCAGAAGGGAAAAATCTTAATTGAAAAAGGAGAATGCAATGGTTTTACTGCATGTGGTTTAGCTCCATTGAAAAGGATGAACTGGTAGAGCTAGAACACTAGAACAGTGTTCATTTTCTCTCCACTCAGTGGGAAGATGCTTATTACTGGACAATTCTACCTATCATCGCATAATTAGCCTCAAGCATCAGATCATTTGCTTGGCCCTCCTTCGATTACAGGGCATCATGGGAAGGCTGTATGAAATAACGCAATTTCACGTTAATTGTGAGATTTCTTCCTGTTTACCAATGGTGCGTCAACTACTCCTGATAGCCATAAAATGGCCATAGTGGCCTCCACACAAAGTGCTCAAATGATATCTAGTAGATATCAGGGCTATCTACAGTGATTCTGACAAACTTAAAGAGATTTTGAGATCGTATTGTACTTACAAATATCACAACAAAGTATCTGAAAACCGCAAAAAAGTAGCAAAAAAGGCCACGTTCTGCAATATTTCCCATAATATTTTGCCAAATCTGAAGGTCTAAGTAATACAACTACTTTGTTGTACTGCACTATTATTACCGTTAGTATTCTTAACATCCTCCAGTTCTGAGACTTTTCTCTCTGCAGTAAGCAACAATATGAAGATTAGGTATTAACTCACCTCAACCATGTAGATAATAAAAAAAATGTTTTCATGATCTAACTTTCAGGATAACATGTCTAGGTGCAAAAAAAAATTACTGACTCATTAATTTGATAATTGGTTGATGGAAAAAAATCACATCTGTTGCACAAAATATGTTATATGCACTTTTATATATAATGGTTTTATATTGCATGTGTATTAGATTCATGAAGAACTGGCGATGGAATGCCACTGGACTGATGGGTCGCACACTCACAGTGGGATTTATGTATGTATACGGCCACCGAAAGGGTCATTCAGACACAAACAATCTCCGCCGAGTAAACCTGGTTAGCTAAGCGGTGAAGAAAAGCCCAAGGCAAAAATTTTACAGCAATTAGATCCGGGCAAACAGGGACGCCGAGTAATTATAGGCAGAAATGGAGGGATAAGTCCTTCTGGCACTCAAGGACCTTTGAGCAATACAGGGGTCACCTCACACAAGTTTTTTTGGAATGTCACGGTCTTTATTGGTTCACAATAAGCGATGTATACATTGAATACTGTTATTTGGCGTCTCTCGAAACTCCTACAATGAAGGAAAATAGTAATCATATACGACAGGTGTTTTCTGTACTAACCAAATGGAAGCTCAAACTGGTGATGACACCAGAGAGGGAAGCACATCAAAGACAATCTAACTTTCATTGTATAATCAGGCTTGTTGACATGAGGTCATTCGGGGCAACCATTGCTCTGCTCTCAGTGACATTTGCAGGGCAGCATGGACAGGATGCATAGAACAAACTAATTCCAAATTAATTGCATGATTTTTTGCTTCTTTTTCCATCGTAAAATGACCGTGGTATCCTTCACACAAATAGCCTGAGTGTTTTTGTCCGTCAAATCTACACCAAAGGTCATAGCACCAGACTTCCATGACAATAGAATATTGTTCTATGTTCCGTGCATGTACCGTGTGTACGGTGTACAATTTTCCATTAGTTGGCATTCTATTCCAGTATTCATGCAAGGTATATTTCCACCTCTGACCTGCTGACCTTCGCTATCATTGATATGTATATTATGAATATGCTGAAGGATGGACGTTGTATGTCTCTGTCAGTATATATTTAGGACAGAGCATACTTGGCTATCTTTCTGTGACCTTTCGCAGCCTCTTTTGACCTTCTGGGAACTTAGCCGAGTCTGTTGTGACCTCTCGCGACCTTTCTGAACTCCTCTGACCTGGAACCAATATTACACAACCAACTGCAAGGTAAATATTGCATGCAAAGGCATGCATCATAGTATTTCATACTTGGCTATGCTTACCAAGAGCTACTAAGAAAAGTACAAAATTTGCAACCCTAGCCAGTACCAATACATTGCAGGAAAGAAAATTGGGCAGAGGGAGTCAATGGCAAAATTGAAGGATTTTCAAGCCTAGAAAGACAAAAGACTGAATGTGAGTCATTAAATAATTAATGTTCCCTTGTTATTGGGCAGATTTTAAATGAAAAATACATCAGAACGGACCATAGAAAATGTGTCACAACACAAAATTAATGTACTGAGAAATTCTGAAACATAGTCAAGACTTATATTTAGCACTTGTCATCATGTTTTTCATATGATAAGATTTGTTGATTAACAAATGTTTGAAAATTCAGTACACCAGATTCCCTAGATTGTATTGAGAAGTACTTTAATGCATGCAAGAGGACCCATGAAATGCCACAATCCTGGGAGATTCACAAAAGACTGGCAAAAGACCAGTGGACTGATGGGTCACACACTTACAGTGGGATTTATGTATGTATACGGCCACCAAAAGGGTCGCTCAGACACAAGCAATCTCCTCCGAGTAAACCTGGTTAGCTAAGCGGTGAAGAAAAGCCCGAGGCAAGAATTTTACAGCAATTGGATCCGTGCAACCTGGGAAGCCGTGTAATTATAGGCAGAAATAGAGGGATAAGTCCTTCTGACACTTGAAGACCCTCGAGCAATACAGGTCGCCTCACACTATGAATGCTAAGGGCAAAATGCTCTGAGAGCCAACACAAGGGTTACTTTTACTTTTTTCTATCCCTTTTAGATTTCCGATTTCATTTAGATCACCTCACACTATGAATGCCAAGAGCAAGATGCCCTAAGAGTCAGCATAAGGGTTTCTTTTATTTCTCACAGAATAACAATTTTATAAAAGGCCTTTCTAAAAAAAGTATTTGTACTAATGCGGTAAGATCTTATATTTAATTTCATACCATGACCTCCTTTCCTCCAACTTGCTAAATTAGCCCCATCCAGTGACAAAACATGTGTTTTGCTCAACTATTTTTCATCTTTAGTTTATCAAGAACTTCTACAGAAATATTCTAACATAACTGGGTTAATGGACAATTCAGGGAAATTCACATCACAGTCATATGAACGTGATAATCTGGCAGCATTAAGAAAACCTTTGATTTGGGAAGATAGAAAAATAATTAGGGTTGGTAGGTGCACTCTTATTGCCTTAATTACGGTGACAAAATAACAGGAAAAAAGAATCACATCAAAGTTTTTTAAAGTTGAAAAAAGACCTATAGTTGGAAACACTGCTGCTGAAATTAATCATATCCGGTCGGCATTACTTTACTGGAACAGATATATAATTGGTGTTGGTAAATGTTTGTGTCAATTCAATGAACTGTATGCTATTTTCAATATATTTTATATGCTAGTTCAGCGGCTATAGAACTAACTCGCAATCCACTCCACTTCTGTGACTAAAGTTTCCATGCTAAACTTGGCACTGCTAGTAGATCTCCCACTGCCAATTTTGTCCATTGATTTTACACCAGATCACTGACAACGGTCCACAAATAGTGCAATTTCACTTGAAGCCAAAAAAGATTTGACTGTCAGTGCCTGTCACCAGCACAATGACATTATTGATTCAGAGTCAGCCTCTAAAGCATAACCACATCCGATGAAGTGTGAAAAATTACCAACAACAGCTCAGCAAAACTAAATTGCATCTCATAAAGCAATGTGCAAAAGTCAATGATAGTCATCGACTCATCATTCAACTCATCAATGACACTAAAAAGAGCTTAATGTTCAATTTCCACCGCATTGACAGGATTAGAGAGGCTGTAAGGTGGTCCCTTACAACCAGCAGTAAATACTAAGTAGGTAGTCATGCTTTTGAATATGTTATTGTTTTGTCTGCCTTAGAGTCAAAATGTGGTATATCACAGTATTTATAAGAAAGTGCAAAGTGGTGAAGAATACATAATTATACATACCGTGCGGGGATTGAAATAGGAATGGCCTTAAACATGAAAACTCCTGAGTCACTTTTAAACTTAACAAATTTGAAATTCTGGTACCTCTGAGGTGGAGTGCTACCCTTCAAAATAATGCTGTCTGAGCACATTTTAAATCATGAGGGTCTTGTATGGTCAAGAACTTAGTTGTCTTCCTTCAAGATTCACAATCAATGTTATTCGATACCAGTAGTCGTTTAAAGGACGTTGACGTCAGTGAATTACTTCGAGAATGTCACATGAGCTTGATATAGGAGCCAAATCAAACAAAGTAACACAGTAAACTGACCTCTAAGAAGGACAAATGAGTCTGACACATGATATCGACACATGCAACTGAGACAAAGAATGTGATCAAGATGAGAGAGGGAGCAATTGGTCTTAACCTGTGTGAGCCTGGGAGGAGGTAGGAAACGAGATTTTGCGATGACCTAGTGCAGACCGCGTTGATTAAAGATAGCACTGAGGAAAATGACAAAGTTACAGTATGTATCGAATAAAATAGGAGACGAAGTGCTGGTTTTAAGTAACAAGAGATTGACCAAGTATATAAGCAAAGAATTATGTTCAACAGTTCAAGGCTTCAAGCTCCTTGAGGGAAGACCATATATACAGGTCCAAATCATGAAATTAAGAAGTGGGACTTGTAGATGACCCAAGTGCCATGCTACAAGATGGCATTGATAGGAAGAATGATTAAGCTAATTGCAACTGGAGACTAATGTATAATGGAGAATAAGTACAAGCTTATTGTCATAGCATACTGACCAGTGACCAGTACATTACCAAAGAAGAATTTCCAAACCTATTGAATCTCGATGGCGAAAGTGCAAAACCTCGTATGTCAAAGAAAGCCATTTTTCAGAAATTGGAAAAAACTATCACCAATCTTTTTTTATGGTAATGTTTATCAATATGTGAGTTGCACTGAACTTGATTTATAGAAAGTGACACCCTGTTTTAGCATATTTTTTTGTCAGAAGTCATTGACCTCTAGCATTGATGTCACCATCAGATATGATTGAAAATGGTCGAGTTAGAAGGTTTTGCACTTTCACTTTCTTATAAGTTAGTAAGGTGCAAAACCTTCTAACTCAACCATTTATCACATTTTAAAGCAACTTGCAGCATTGAATGTACCTCTAATCTATAGGTAAACATTAAAAAATATAATTTGATCATGATAAATAACAAAAGCTAATTTTAGTTAGGGGCTACAATGGCAAAAATGAGGAAAATTACACTTTTTTCAAATTTTTTGTGCCTGCTCTTTTTCAATAGCCTATAACACCAAAATAAATATAGGGAGGTAAAAAATTTAAAAAAAGGAAATTTCCTGTGAGCCATAAAAAAACGTACCACAATCATAATTTTTCAAAAAAGGTTGAAATATCCTAAATATGTGCTTCAAAGTTCTGACTTGAGTTTCGAGGTTTTACACTTTCACTTTTTGGAACAAATCGACATACAAGGTTTGGTGAAATCTCTCTGTTACAGCTTCCAAAAATAGCAAAGAGGCAAGGTGACCAATTGACACCATGTATTGGATATTGAATTAGTCATTACACTCAAAATCTAAAAATAGACAAATTTTGACATACGAGGTTTTGCATTTTCACCATCGTGATGTAAGACTAGATAAGGCACAATGCATGAAAGTAGAAATTGAGAATAGAAGATGACCAAGTGCAGTGCTACAAGATACCACTGACAAATGAGAACTACCTTGGTAATAGCTATTTGAGACTGACCAATCACATCACCAAAATAACCATCTATGCAAATTCTCAATGGAGATAAAGTACTGGTTAATTGACAGAGGAGACTGATCTGTGATCTCGTAAATTACCAGAGAAGAATGTTCATTGTCTAAACCCTTTCATGTATGACTATTGAACGTCCAATGCAATGAATGCATCTAAGAAGTCATATGATGTAAATCAAAGATCATTGGTGGATATGTTAACACAAGTAGATATCTTAGGAACCAGAAGTGTAAGAAGGAGACTTGAACAGCTTTTTCTTTGCTGTGAGTATCCATTTGGACTAGAAAAATGGCAGAAAAGATTTCCTTTGGCCCTTATAACAATTCAACACTTTTATCGCAGCATTCCAGGGAGGCTCAGGCCAAATTTGTTTGACCAGTAAGCCACAGTAAACCTGGTATTGCCAACCCTATTTGCAAAGAATACTTGTAAGATGGAATGGTGTGGACTTCTGGAAATGCAATTACACATTGGGTCATGTTACGGCTTTCACAGGCAGTCGTCTTATAATGCCACATCTAGAATGGAGGTGAAAACGGACTGTGGCAGACTGTAGTTACCACTGGTTGGCATTGGTGGCTTGAGAAGTAGAGATTGGCTCTCATTAAAGCTGACAGCATAACATTACAGCCTTTCAAATTGGTGTAATTGGATTGCTCCGGGTCATGCTTCATGCAAAGCAACAGGGGAAGCAATGGGAGGCAGAATTACAGGCATTGCAAGCACTCTGTAAGCACACTGTGAGAAAGGAGACTTTGAGTCGAGCAAGGTGTCACTCAAGGAGCAATACTGGGGCCAATGCTTCACTGTACTGACACAGTACTGCCACTGCATTCTGTTAGGGAGAGAATCACACATACCGAGGCACTCTGAAAAACTATTCTGTGAAATAATATGAAGTTGCATCTTGCGCAAAAACAGGTGTCAAGTAAGTATCTTTCAACTTGTTTGAGATTTTTATGCCACCGCAAAACTGCTGTAAATATTAGGGTAGAGAATAAATTGACGAAATGGACACAGATACCATTAAGAGTCATCACTACTGACATTCCTCTGTAAATAAACTCAAGGTTTAACAGTTTCTTGTTTGATAATAACAGAAAAGTTTTACAGAGACGACTCAGGCAAAGTTGAAGCAGGAAAACGTCTAATTGGTTTTTGCAAGCCGAGAAGATGTGATGCCTCAAACGACACGTACAATGCAAATTCTTTCTTGGGTTCTCCCAGGTCTCACTTCACGCTACTTTGCAGTATTGCAGTTCTCATTGCTTGGTGTACACTGTGTAAGTTGGGAGGCGGCAAAAAGCCCATGAAGCTTGCGAAGAAGACTGAAGAACTAATCAATAGTGTAACTGGAAGTGCAACTGAAAGCTCCTTCCACTACACAAATTTAAGGGGAATAAGACTCCTCCCCCAGTGTTCGCAGACTCGGCACTCTGCAGAATATTTGGCTCAGCAAATACCCCATCCGCTCACAAGAGCCCAAAGGGCACGTTCACCATCATTCGTACTATGTAGCACTGACCCTCTCTGTAAATGCTAAGTCTGACCGGAAAAAGCCCATTATCAATGCTCTTGTAGTTGTCCACTCTAAGAAAAGCACTAGACCAGTAATTGAATGACATTGAAGCCATTGTTCAAAGGTTTTGTAGACTCCAGACACACCTGAGACTCAAATAGTATTGCAGCAACATGATAACAGTGCCTGTGCTGGGTAACACAAAATGCAACGAAATGGTGTATGTATTAAAGCTTGTCAAATCAACAGGTGTTTCTTGACGTTTTTTGCTTTTTTATCTGTTTATTAAGTTACATGTTTTTTGTCATTGTCAAAATATGTATGGTCCTTATGTTTCAAAAACCACAGCAATGACATTCTGTGACTTGCATATCTTTGAAACATGCACCATTATTCAAATGTCACTGCCTCGGCATCAGCCATACCACGTCAGATATTTAGAGGAGGCCTTTTCTTCAAATTACATGCCCCTGAGACAAAATTTAAAGGGCACATTTTCTGGACCACACACTCATTTTTAACCGACCTAACGTCGGTTATTAGAGGGGGGTGGGTAGTGAAAGGGGACTCATGTAAACCATGTCCATGTGTCCATGTCAACATTTCTTGTCAACATGTGTGTAAAAGTCCATTTGTGACCTTAGTTTTCAACTTAGAGTAATGAAATTTGGTACAGGTATAGTACTATGGGCATGGATCTGCTACATGTTGAGAAATCCAAGATGGCTGCCGTTTTGGCGGCCATTTTGGCAGCATGTAAACGATGTCAATGTGTCCATGTAAACATTTCTTGTCAACATGTGTGTAAAAGTCCATTTGTGACCTTAGTTTTCAACTTAGAGTAATGAAATTTGGTACAGGTGTGGTACCATGGGCATGAATCTGGGACATGTCGAGAAATCCAAGATGGCTGCCATTTTGGCAGCCATTTTGGCAGCCATCTTTCTTCATTCTTGAACTGCCCATTGTGACCTTAATATTTCACTTACAGTTATGAAATTTGGTACAGGTATGGGACTCTGGGCATGGATTGGGAACATGTTGAGAAATCCAAGATGACTGCCATTTTGTGGTGACCATTTTGGCAGCCATCTTTCGTCATTCTTGAACTGCCCATTGTGACCTTAATATTTCACTTACAGTTATGAAATTTGGTACAGGTATGTAATGAGACTCTGGGCATGGATTGGGAACATGTTGAGAAATCCAAGATGGCTGCCATCTTGTGGTGGCCATTTTGGCAGCCATCTTTCTTCATTCTTGAACTGCCCATTGTGACCTTAATATTTCACTTACAGATATGAAATTTGGTACAGGTATGGGACTCTGGGCATGGATTGGGAGCATGTTGAGAAATCCAAGATGGCTGCTATTTTGTGGCGGCCATTTTGGCAGCCATCTTTCTTCATTCTTGAACTGCCCATTGTGACCTTAATATTTCCCTGACAGTTATTTCCCTGACTCTGGGTATGGATTGTGAACATGTTGAGAAATCCAAGATGGCGGCCATTTTGTGGTGGCCATTTTGGCAGCCATCTTTCTTCATTCTTGAACTGCCCATTGTGACCTTAATATTTCACTTACAGTTATGAAATTTGGTACAGGTATGGAACTCTGGGTATGGATTGGGAACATGTCAAGATTCCAAGATGGCAGCCATTTTGTGTTGGCCATTTTGGCAGCCATCTTTTTTTATTTATTGAACTGCTAATAGTGACCTCAATATTAGTGACCTCAATATTTCGCTTAGAGTTATGAAATTTGGTACAGGTATGGGCCTGTGGGTATGGATTGTGAACATGTTGAGAAATCCAAGATGGCGGCCATTTTGGCAGCCATCTTTCTTCATTTCTTGAACTGCCCATTGTGACCTCAATATTTTGCTTAGAGTTATGAAATTTGGAACAGGTATGGGGCTGTGGGTATCAGTCGGGAACATGTTGAGAAATCCAAGATGGCAGCCACTTTTTGGCAGCCATCTTTTGTCATTCTTGAACTGACCATTGTGACCTTAATATTTCACTTACAGATATGAAATTTGGTACAGGTATTGGCCTGTGGGTATGGATGAGGACCATGTCGAGAAATCCAAGATGGTGGCCATTTTGGCAGCCATCTTTCCTTTTTTTAAGAAATCTGTTCAAACTGCATTGATTCTATACTAATAGTCTAGCATCTTCCAATCATATATTTCTCCTATCTTCCAATATCAGTTGCTCAGTGCTTTAAGCAATGATGGCACCTTCAATTTCATTGCGCTGGGTCGGTTTTGAATCCACGGATTCTTTTTCATTGCGCTTTCTTTCTTTTTTTGGATGATAAGTATAACAACCACTTAGGAAGTGCAATCCATCTAAAATGGGATAACAAGCCTGTCACTGTTTTGTCAAGGGAAAAAAGCAATCATGCTAGGATGGATTAAACGCTAAGCGAGTATTAGTCCACAGATAATTAGCTGTAAGCTTAACCTAGCTTGTCAATGGCTGTATGGAAATGTACCATCGCAGATGCATTGGATATGAATGTTGGAATTGCAATTTGGGAAATAAATCATATAATAATTTATCCTATATTTATCAGTAGATATTATCAGATGAGTTGTACATGCACTAATTGCAGTTCCTATGCTTCTGCCTTGCTCATCTGTCTCTTAATTTACTATATTGAGAATGCAAAATTAGCAAAATAAAGGTTATGTAGATAGATAGATAGATAGATAGATAGATATGGTAAGTCTCAAGTGCAGCCCTCTAAGCCCAGTTCTGGGCGCTCACGAGGGTTGATTGATGAGATGAGAGAGAGAGAGCAGGAGTCCTCAACATGTTACACATTTACCCCATGTGAGGGATCTTTTACTTGCCCAGCACAGACACTGATACAAGGGGCCGCCAATTTAACGTCTCATCCGAACGACATCCAGTTGGGATTTTGCTCATAAAGGTCCACTGAAAATTTCGGGTTCCACACCTGGGGTTGAACCCATGCAGGCAATGACCTTCAGGGGAGCAGGCGAGAACCTTAGCCACTACACCACCCAGCTGCCTGTAACTGACATAAGTCGTAATAATTTCTGAAAACTTGTGATATTACAATATAATCACATACAAGTCCTCCAATAACCCATTAGCATAGAATAGTTATAAGAACTTCACCGACTTAAGGCTGTAGTTTACTCCTATATGATATTGGACTCATTATTATGAATAGTGAGGCAAACTCATTACAAAGTTAGCGTGCTACTGCGAAAATGATCCACAACACATTTCTGAATACGTATTACATATTAACAGAGGTTGAACCAGCTGAAATTAACTTGTAAATCAGTTTCAGACGGAATATCACGCTATACCTTATATTCTGGCATAATTACATACTCAACACAGCATTAAGTACACTATCTGTCTGCCTAAACTAATGAGGTATGAAATACAGATGAAATATGGATGTAAACTACCATTATGGCATTATGTCTCTACAACATTCCACTGCAATACATCAGCCTCATTATCATACACGCCAAGTGCCTTCACACAGTTTCCATACCTTTTAAGTCGTCCGCATTATGAATACAAAGTAAATCTCCTCATCCTATTTCCATCTCAATTAGGACTGCTATTTGTCATGTTGTGTACAAAAGGGACTTATGACAAACTGCTAAATGCATAACACACGCTGTCTATAAATCTTCCTATGCTGCCTGTTATCTTGGCATGAGATACAAAAGATTCATAGTTACCTGATTAGTTGCGGATAGTGCAGTGGATAGTGCAGCCCTCTCATGCAAGTTCTTGGCACTCACTTCTGTTGGGGTCTGTGCCTTCCAAGTTCATACACTGATACCAGAGACTCTCAAAAATTCTTTTACAAACCACATTGTAGTAGAGGTTGCTACATTACAATATTTTTCATAAAAAAGGACAGAGGTAGCTGTCCACAGTCTTTTAGTCTTATTATAGGTGGTGAATGGTGCATAATGACTTGTACTCTGACACAAATTGTGGACTCCTTGACAACTTCACCACTTTGGAGAATTGCTTGCGATGTGGGATCATGCATTAATTTCTGGTCATACTTCCTGGCATACTTAGTTCACGCACAACAGAGATAATAGGGGTGATCCAATTCTGCTCATACCTCATATTTGCCTTCTATTCCAAAATATTTACTTGGCACACACTCATGAGTACTTCATCCTCAATTCTGGTCATACTTCCATTTCCTCTATTATGCTTCTGACATACTCTGGTGTGCTCTTGTGTACTTCACTGAATAACATTCATGGTCTACATTGACTCCACAATCACAAGAGGTCTACTCAATACTGGACAGCAAACTCAACAGTCTGAACAACAGGCACTTGTACAAAACCATTAGAACTGCGGTCTATAGTGGAGGAAGTCCGAGGGACCAATGCTGACCCCTGTTGTATGCCAGTGCACGTTGCCTCATCAAAGAACAGGACAAAGTCAACATTTGCAAATGGGCAGCATCAGGAGGCATCAGAGGTCATTGACCTTTGTGACTTCTGGTTAGTCGTGGTTAATAATACTGAAGAAGCACCTTCCTTGGAAAGAAGGGGGGTTGTTGGATGTATTAAATGGTTGTGTCATTTTGGTGAGCGTTAATGTGAGTTATTTCTGGAGGTGAGTTGTTTCTCTATTCAGGGTATTAGCAACCCAAGAGCGTCTCAGCTGAAAGGCTGTTATCCAAAGGGAACAATCAGTTCTCATTAATTGGGAATTCTGACTCCCCGTTTGATACCAAAGAGGCCTGAGCCATTAGAGTGTGGTTCCTGCTTCTCACTGCATGACTTGAATACTAATTCATACAATAGGAGGATGCCGGTGTTGCCTTTGACTTTGGGGTTGGGTTTGCAGGAAGCTGGGTTAGATATATTGGTTTAGGGTTGGCATTTGCTTCCTAGGAAGGTCAGGGGATTGATGTGATGTGCGGAGTGTGGAGTGGGATTTAAAGTAAAATAATAATGAAACTTGTTTTAAAGAAAGATTCACAAAATGTACTACCTGTTTCTCTGATGCTGTGTAAAGAATGCTTATAAATCTAAATCCGTGTCATAATATAAATCATTTTCAGCAGCGGTACGAATCTATTATTTACAATTCTCTGTATTGATGATTCATAATATAATTCAGTAATATATTAAATGGACTACATTCATGGCAATATCATGCCAAATCAATAGCAATCGTAATTCCATACTTGATGAAATGTGCTATGAAGGATAAAGTCATTTGAAATAAGATATTCTATTTCCTGTATTGATGTTTTTGTGTAGAAATATCAAGGTAGCTGATGGAATCTGAATTATGTCAAACAATTAGTGCCAATATCGTTGTTAAATTCAATATAGTGGTTTTCAAGGACTCAGAATGACTGACATCAATAAGCAAAGCTTTTAAGGGAGCACTTCACTTTAAATCTGAGTTGAAATCACTCAAATGGCATGTTGCCTTAATTGCCACTTACATCTAAGCACATATGAGGTCAATTAATTTAATGGCGGTTTGTACTCGAGTGAAAGCTTTTGTTTGTGTCATTATCTAAGTGAATTAAAGTAAGATGCAGTCTCAAAACAACATTTAGATGGATAGATAGATAGATATGGTAAGTGCAGCCCTCTAAGCCCAGTTCTGGGCGCTCACGAGGGTTGATTGATGAGATGAGAGAGAGAGCAGGAGTCCTCAACATGTTACACATTTACCCCATGTGAGGGATCTTTTACTTGCCCAGCACAGACACTGATACAAGGGGCCGCCAATTTAACGTCTCATCCGAACGACATCCAGCTGGGATTTTGCTCATAAAGGTACACTGAAAATTTCGGGTTCCCCAACCGGGAGTCGAACCCATGCAGGCAAAGGCCTTCAGCGGAGCAGGCAGGAACCTTAACCACTACACCTATAGAATTTAGGGTTATCTGCTGGGGCTTATCTAGAAATGGTCTGAGGGGGCTATTACATGGGAGGAATGCGGGGCACTCCGTGGGGTTTCCTATCTTTCCCATGTTAATTTTTGGCCCCCCTAAATACGCCACAGGTTGTCTTTCATTAATGTTAGTACTTTTGGATCATGTAAATGTAGTTTATTCTATTGATTGAGATGTTCTTGTGTAAAATTGTATTCATTATAAAATGTCATTCAATTTCAAACTGTGCGACACTTCTTACTGAAAATTTAGCATTTGAGTTCAATGTCGCAGTTTTCACTTAGAAATTGAGCCACAACAAACAGCAGTCATGTTGGCTGGTATTTTAGAAGTTAGATTGGTCAAGCTTAAAAAAAACAAGTATGTTTCACTTTGAACAATTTTTATGCCATGATAATATTTGCTTGTATTTTGTCATAGACATCTTTTGACATTTGTAATATTCACTTTATTTGTTTTGTACGATACTCTATTTTGACAAATGTTCTCTCTTTCTTCCAGGTGAGTACCTGATTCTTATTCATTGATCCTGTCGGTGATGTGACCTTGTCAGATAAGTCTTATAAATGTCTTCTTTCCCTTATTTAGCATTCCTGTCCAAAGTGGTTCTGTAAAGTGTTATGGGGTCTATGTACACTCTTAACAAAAAAATTTTATATGGAACCTTTAGGGGTTCTAAAGCTGGTATAGATAAGGAACCTTAGAAGTTTCATTATTCCACTTTTAAAAGGTTCCGACATCAAACAAGAACAACATTTAGATAATCCAGCTGCACGGAACTCTCACAATGGAACCCTTTTCTCTCAAGTTGGGAGCATAGGGTCCCATCATAATCCCTTCCCACCAAGTATTGAGCCTTTTCCATTCAATTGAACCTTTAAGAAAATTTAGAACCTTCTTTCGGCTGTGGGTTCTTGATATATACCATCAAGAAGCTTTGCGTTAAGAGTGTACATGTGTGTGTTTACTACATTGTACAAAAGAACCACACACATTTTAGACACATAGTCTGTAGGGAGTGGCACAATATTGTGTACCAAGTTCTTGCAAGCTGTATTATCTGATAAATAATTACCTGAATATATGACATCTATGGATTTATCTCATAATAATTAGTTTAAGATATAGCATTTGTGTGTCACTATCAGAAATAATCATGCTTCTACATCTTTTTCTTGGAATGCAAATGTAGGGTTTTATCATATATCTTGAGGGATAATTGGCTTGCAGCAAATTATGATTATCTTTTGATGGAGCACTCAGGTCTGATGTATTATTTACCTAGTGTATCAGAGATGCAGATTTAGTGATTTACCTGAAACACTCTACCAATAGTTAAACTTTTACTATTAGTGGACATATTGCTAGTCATACCTTATGCTTATTGTAAAGCCTTTCGCTGTAGACAAAAGCCCTTGATAATCTTGAGTTACTTACTATAATATCAAGTATGGTGCAGACCTTCAGATTTTGGCAAAATATTGTAGAAAATATTTCCGGGGGTACCTAGGCGTTTGTTGGTACTTTGTTGTGATACGAGTACTACAATATGTTGATCCTTGATGGCACATTCTTTTGAACGTTTTGTCAGAATAACTACAGATATCGTTGGAGCACTTAGTGTGGAGGACACTATGGCTATTTTAAGGCCATCAGAAGTAGATGGTGCACTATCAGAAAAAAGGAAGAAACTCGCATTTAATGTGAAATTGCATCCTTTCATGGTACCTGACTATGATGCCCACCCAAAATGGCCCGTAAGTTGAAGAAGGTCATCCAAGTGGTTTCATATATAAACTTTTATTAGACAACGAAATATCATAAAGATACATGTGTCATATAAATAAAATAAAAGAAAAATATAATGAAGTAAAAAGAGAAGAATTATATATACAAAACAGAAATAGTAACTACATCTAAATTTACAAGTAATAAACTATTATTGAGACATAATTTATACAAAACAGAAATAGTAATTTATATAATAATTCATATATACAAAATATAATAATTTGTATGTATACAAACAGAAATAGTAACTACATCTAAATTTGCAAGTAATAAACTATTATTGAAACATAATTTAATAAAAATCCAGCAACCATGTACAAAGAGTTTGTATAAAATAACAGGGAAAAAACAAATTTAAAGCAATATTCAGAATATTTTTTCCCAATATCATTTACACATGAATTTTAGTCCACCAAATACCACATGAATAGACATGTTTGGTGCCTTTTGCCGCCCATGATCGACATTGATCGTTGCAAGTTTAAGTGAAGTTATTACATAACTCCTTAAACTATGTTGTCCGTTTTTAAGACAGTTGCTAAATATTTAGAAAGCGCAAAGTTTACTTCACGATCTTTGTCACACAATATACTTAGAAATTGTTCTTTTGGGTGAAAAATTAAGAAATTCTCTATTTTTTTAGAAGCAACTTCAAAAAGGTTCGTCCTAAGCATATCCCACTTTTCACAGCGCATAAGACAGTGAAATTCATCTTCAACTTGATCTGAATTGCATCTCTTGCATAGCCGTTCACCTGCCTCAATGTACGGTCGTTTGTGTCTTCCAAGTTCAATGTGAAGATTGTGAGAGCTCAATCGAAACCTGGCAATGCTTTGATAAAGACATCTAGGAAGATTCATATTTAAGTACGGCTCCAGACGCATGTCTTTTTTGAAGAGTTTATAAGTTCTGAGTTTAGGATTTTTGTTACTGTCATTAATATCCGCTAACATTTTACTTTTTGCCTGGTCATATAGTCTGGCTATCAATATATTCACATTGGGATTGTCGTTAGGGTTCACAGTTAGATTTCCAAATAGTTTATGTATTCTTGACAACCAACATGGTTGTTTCTTTTGAAGAAGGTAAGTCTGTATGTCATGACACTCACGAAGCAAGAGTGCACAGTTACCAGTTTTTAATCTTTCCCAGTATTTAATAGCAGCTGCTTGTTGTCTATATAGTAATTGAAATCTACCAGTATCAGCTAATACAGCAACCGTGGAGGTTTGGAGTCTAACACCAAGTAGGTTTTTAAGAAAATGTAATTGTATTTTCTCTAACTTGTCTATTTCCTTCAACGAAAACCATATTTCACTATGGTATTCTAGAATTGGCATGATATGTGAATCAAACATTTTCAGATAAACATTAGCTGGAAGATATCCAACAGTGGATTTTACATGTTCTTTGAGGGCATGCATCGCCTTCTGTGCTTGTGACGTAAGATGATCATGCATCATGTCATATATTTTGCCTGTACTACTAATAATATGTCCTAGATACTTGTATGACTGCACTACTTGTAACTCATCACCGTCAATCGAAAACTTGTGAGAAATTTCATTTGTTAATTGTCTCCGAGATGGTTGTACTACCATTATCTTACTCTTTTCAGAGTTAATCAGCAAATGCCATTTTTTACAGTAAGCAGCAAGATTGTCCAAGTGTTTCTGCATACCGGTTACACTGTCAGATACCAACACCAGATCATCTGCATATAGCAGATGAGTGAATGTAACATTATTAATTGCAATACCATTATTTTGGTCTAAATACTCATTCATATCTGACAGATATAAGTTGAACAACTTGGGGCTGACAATTCCTCCCTGTAGGACGCCATGGGTACTATCAATGTTAGATCCTAACTGACCTTGCCACCTGACTCTAGCCCCAGATTTAGAGAACATGCTCTGTATTACTCTAAGCAATCTTCCACCATAGCCTTTCTTAATCAATTTATAATACAGAAAGGTCCGATTGACAAAGTCAAATGCTTTAGAGAAATCAACAAATGTAATAAACAATTGCTTTTTCTTGTATTTGTGATAAGACATTAAAGTGTCTATAATAAATACATTATCACTGGTCCTACGCCCTTTACAAAAACCAAACTGGTGTGGATCAATTGAATTAGTCGCTTCCTCTTGGAAAACTAGCCTTTTATTAACAATTGATTCAAATAATTTGCCCATACATGCCATTAGGGTTAATTTTCGGTAGTTGTCAGGTTCAGCATGGCTTCCCTTTTTATGCAGTGGTTGTATTATACCTTCAGCCCATTTCTCAGGGTATATACCGCTTTCCCATATATAGTTAAAAAGCACTGTTAATGGCTCAGTTAGATAATCAGATAAGTACTTGTAAAACTCATTACTTATTCCATCTATCCCAGGAGCTTTTCCCAACTTGAGATTCCTAAGTTCGATTTTTACCTCCTGATAAGTGATGGGGGCATCAGTGATAAAAGGACATGTTTTTGATGTGCTATCATATGTATTCATATACTCTTCAATACTTTTTAAAAATTGCATATCAAATTTCTGCTGAGCTGTGACTGGTGGGGACTTAATGCCTGAAAAATAAGTCTCAAAAGCACTTAGTGTTATATCGTTGGTAAAGGTTACTCTGTTATTCCTCTTTAGGCTATCCCAAAACTTCCAGTATTCTTGTGGATTATTACATTCCATTGTACTCAACTGAGTACGAATTCTGTTTTGATATTCACGCTTTTTTCTCTGTGTAGTGGAGCGATATTTCTTCTTAAGAGTGTTATATTTTTCAAGATTAGTTGAAGAATTCAAATCATGATTCTTACTAAAATCATTTACCTCTCTCTTCAAGAACTTGCACTCACTATCAAACCATTCATTTTTTGGAAAAGTATCACTAGATTTTGTTAAATATTTCTTTTTAAAATTTTTGGAAATAGCTGTATCCAGCAGTCCATATAATGCAGAAACTGCAGTATCAACACCTGTGTCAGAAACAATGCAGTCCAAAAATTTATCATAAAGTGACAGACAATGATCATCTGTTAATGTTGGCATCAGACGAACAGCAGTTTGAAGGTGAAATTTGTACCTATAGAATTTGACAGTATTACCTTCACTACCATGGTTCACATGATGAGCTATAGAGTTAGGCACATTGTCGAATTCATCATCAGTACTTACATTTATTGTAAACACAAGAGGCCTGTGATCAGAATCACTATTGAGTGGACCAATACAAAAACTATGCAAGTCCTGATAAAACTGCTCATCACATACAAGATAATCAATTAAGCTTTTGCCATTAGATGTGTAGCAAGTGAAGGTTCCAGTGCTCACATTCCTATCAAAATACCCATTCATAATTCGCATATCACTAGATTTGCATAACTGCAATAGCTCCCTCCCATATCTATTCACTTTAGAATCATCAGAATGACGATCATGGGGTGGAAATATTAGTGATACTGGTTTACAATACTTAGGAAGCACACTATGTTTGCTATTTCCCACTGTATTGATGAAGTCTGACAATCTACCTGTGCGTGCATTAAAATCACCACATAGACCTACGCCACCAATTTTACTAAAATGTGTTATTTCATCCTGCAGGAAGTGGAATGCATTATTATCTTGAAAACTGGAAATGGTTGACGATGAATCAAGAGGAGGGATATAAATAACGGCCAGATACAAGTCATGGTGACCACTTTGTCTAATTTTCAACCAGACAGCAAAATCAGATTTTTTAGCAACACTGACAATACCTGATTCATACAATTTAGAACAGACTAGTAGTCCTATACCTCCTGCTGGTTTACGAGCACGTGGATGCTGAAATTTGCGTTGTACATGAAAATATGTATGACTTTTTAATGTTGGTTTATAACTGTCTAATTTCATAGTTTCTACAAATAGTATAATGTCATTACTTTCAATCTGTTTAAGAAATTCTTGGTTACTCAATTTATCTCCTAGGCCTTGAATATTCCAAACCATTATGCTTAAATTCTTGCTACTTTGAATGTTTTCAGCTTTCGCCACATCATTAGAAATGGTATGATCATTGAGTATGTTAACACCATGTGCTATAAAATCAGGCATTGTGCTTACTTCGACTGAGTTACCACACTGTATCACATTATCCAAATTCACAAAGTCACCACTTGAAATTTGACTTTGTGGTGAATTGCTATCAGAAGTTACATCAACAGAATTTAAATCAATATAAAGTACATCGTTTGATACATTAGGCTTAGGTGAAGTTCTGCAAGCAACACTAGTACTAACAAAAAATCTACAGGTTTCACTTACTATTTTATCATTCTTTGCTACATCTGAGATCGCAATATTGTTGTTTAACACAATATGATCATCATATGAGTGACAGTCAGCACTATTATAATGAAGATTTCCACTGTCAAGCTGAGTATCTGTATAACTAACAATTTCAGTTTGATTAAGAATTTTGAGATTATAATCAGCACAAAATTCATGGGCAGCAGGCGATACACTAAACACACTTCTTTACGTGACAAGTAGTTGTCCACGCAATATTGTCCCGTGAGCGCATAGTCAGATGTAAATTGTCTCTTTGAAGTTTTGCGCTCTTATTGCATAGATAAGCATGGTTACCGTTGTTCCTGCAAATGAAGGCGAAGTGTTCATTCACTTGGGTAATACGCTCGTTCAGTCGGCGTTTCCCTGGCACAGAGGGAAGTCCACTCAAGATGATGCGAGTGCCAGGGAACCTACTTCTGAGATCACTCGTAATTTCCGACATGGCATGTGCGATCGTAGGGACAGAGGTAGAGACATCGCGTACCTCAATATCCCCAGCATGAATTAGGATGGCATCGGGCTTGTCATGATGAAGGGCTTTCGCAATCGATTCAGTCCGGCCCTTCAATTGACTCAAAGTCTGTCCAGGATAAACAAATGCTGTGCCATCCAGACCTCTGTCAATTATTCCCTTGGCAATTCCCCGAACATTGGAATTGCCAAAAACAAGGACCTTGTGCTTTCGTTTTGCAGGGGCTTTTGTTGATTCTGGAAGATGCTGGGGTACACTCGAATGTTCTTGTTTTCTTGATGGTAAGGCTGGGAAATCATGCTGAAATTCAGAGTCAAGCTTTCGAACGTTCATAAGAATCTGACCCATCATGTTCCTACCACGTAAATTCATACCACAGCCCCAAACATCATCAGTTTCTGTATTGTGAATCAAGACAGCATCTCCACTGCGACGGAGAGCTATCTTGAAAGCGTTGCACTGTCTCAGCTTAACAGTACATATCTCCTCCATAACTGGGAATCTGATTGACTCCCATGCCTTGTTGCATTTGGGTACATGCTTTGAAGCCACACGTTTGGCGTCATGTGATGAGCGGCAACGTAATAGCTCACGGTGCGCTGAGGGAGACAAGTTGTGATGTAGAAACATCTCGTGTTGGTACGCCACCTCAGCTGAGATGTAGTTTCTGTTCCTCCATCGAATTGGATGAAGGAAGAATGCAGACAATGGATTCTTGGGTCCACGGAAAAGAAGTATCTCTTTCTGGCCAAGCGTTGGACCTCTGTTGCTCTCAATAGTCCCAATTGCTTGTGGAGGCTCTGTCGGGTTTGGTGACACAGTCATGGTGGCTGCCAAACGAGACACCAACAGGCTGCTGACTTCTGACTCGTCGTCTGATGTGGAGGGCTCCCAGTCACCCTCAACAGTTACACAACTGTTTAACTGAGTTTCAGGGATAACACTTGGGCCCTCCACTGACATGCTGCTCAAATCGGTATCTGTTAGGATGCTTTCAAACTGTGTCTCAGGAATGACATCCGGTTCCTCCATGCTGCTAAGGTCAGCATCATCAAGTGTCTGAGATTCAAAGGTGACAGTGGAGTCCTCCACTACAATGCTACTAACATCTGAGTTTTCAGGAACCGTTGTCTGCAGTTTTTTACGGAGTTGGCGGACCGATTTCCGTAGTACCCGGGCGGGTGTGAACACAATATCAACCAATGACATTCTCGAAGTCATCTTAGCTAGGGTTCTTAGAGCTCTCACAAGTCCATTTGTAGGGTATTGACCTCTGTTGAATGATTCGTGACGTCACACTCACTGCAGCTTGGTAACGTCACAATGTCCTGCTGCAGCTTGGTAACGTCACGATGTCCTGCTGCAGCTATAAATAGCCTTCTGGTCCTGTCTAAAAATAGCCCAGCAATGGTAGCGTCACAACTGCCAAACAAATCCTGCTCAAAAAAGCTGAATTAGTAAATCCTTAAATTCAGTGAAGTGATAACTTGTCAAATGAATCCTTTAGCTCCTTGTTAATCCTGGTATCTTCATGAACATTTATATCCAAAAATTAACTCATGTATCTCCTCAGTGACACAATAATTTTGCGAAGAAATTTTCAAGGTTTTAAACTCAACCACCACATTTGACAGCGCCACCTAGTCACCTAATATTGAGAGGCTGATCATGTCACGATAGCCTGATAGGGTAATGAGCATCTTCTACTATCAAGAAAAATTATTCATTTGTTGTCCCTCGTCATTTCATTATTTTGGTTAGAGAAAAAACCTCATGCAGTGAAAAAAATCTCTTCTGTCTTTTTTAATTAGTTGTTTTCCCTTTTAGTGAATCTCCAAATGAGCCACTCACAAGCCACTTCAGAAGGCAGTTAGCAATTCTTATTGTGTAATAAAAAGCACAGAGTTGTAGTCACACTATGTTCAGGAATTCAGTGCCCCAGGTGGTCATCCCTTAACAAGGCGTCTTCTGACAGGCAAACTTCTAATCACATCCATTAGGAAGTCGTTTTGTTTTCATTGAACAAACCTTTCAGAAGAAGACACATTTTGCAATGATATTTTAGCTGTAACGTTTTATCCGCATTGACTCATTTGTCTGTCTATCTGTTGTCTATCTATGTCTTCTTGTTCTTGTATTATCTCTTTGTCTATCTTTTACCTCCTTTTATGTTACCTGCCCTCCTCTTCTGTCTGTCTTGTGGAACTGCTTCCTTTCCCTCCGTATATGCACACACTTTCAAATGAATCTTAAGTATGATATATACTCTTATATGATATATGTACTCTACTAACCTTCATCCAATATCATCTTCCTCTTGCGCTTGTATTGGAATTCCTTTCTTTGACGAAATGCCCTTCGCTGTGAACTCCAACTCTCTTGACATTTTTCCTGCATCAAAGGCATCTTCCTATAGAAAGTTAACAATTGCCTCTTCTTAGCTTCTTCTGAGCTTCTTCGCAGTCTGTTCCTGGCTTGCTCTGAGAGCCTCTTTTGCTACTGGAGGTTTCTGTGGCAGAAAGGGATGTCTCTCATTTCGTATCTGCTTGTGATGTGTACAATATGGCTTGAGAGAATTATTGCAGTTTCCGCTTTGTACTAGGAAGTTGGATATAGTGATATTATGAAGCTACGAATTTATGATAAATGGAATATTGCACATTTTTCTGCCCTCAATATCTCACTGTTTGTGAGACCTGTCCATATGACTTGTGAAGTATTACAGCTTCTGCTGTGTAGAAGAAGATGAATGCGCTGATATACGTAGAGATATTCTGAATTTTAGATCGCGTGATGTACAGCGATAGTTAGAATATTGTCCACTCCAATTGTAAACATGTCAATACAGTGCTGTCTGTAAGTAAGTGAAATGGCTATTATTATGGTTGACATTTTGCATTTCAGTGAATGCGAAACACCCTTAACCAAACTGCTTGTGGAAGCAAGGATACTAATTCAATGAGAAAGAAATACAGATTATATCATAAATGACAATATTCGAGGTGTGGGATACAAGTGGCTGCCAATATTTCGCTCAATTGACAGATACATAATTATGGGTCACTTGCTTACCGTCGTCAGAAGGTGAAGCCAGATGTCACCATTCCTAGTTATTTCTGTGTTCTCCTTCTCTGTGGAGTCCCCTCAATGCCAGGTGTTAAAATGAACTGTAAGATATCAGTAAGTTTAACATCCGCTGCAATGAAAGCAGTGCGTCTCTTAGGTCCCCTAGTTTTGGAATAGCTTGTGGTTGATGAATGTCTCTATTTCTAATGTCTGTTGTCACCCTAGTTAACAACTCCTTTCGTATATTTTTATATAGTTTTGTTTTGTTTCCAAGAGTTGTGTCAAAGACGTTTCCCTTTTAGTCATTCTGGTTCCCTTGTTGGTTTCTATATATGTTTCTTTCTATAGTTCTGTATGGGTCTCCATAAAACACAGAAGAAAGATGTTCTGGTTTGGGCACTCAACCCCTTCAAAACATCAAAGCAAAAAGGAGATTCTCTGAACATTGTAGTCAAGTAGGAAAAAGCTACTAAAGGGTTTCTTTCTTTGTGCATCTTTAGCTTTTCACGTTCCACAGTGTTCAACATGGGTTCACAGAGGGTTCCATGTTGTATGGTAAAAGAAAGCTTTTATGTCTTTTATGGTCATTTTATATGACAAGTTTTGTGTCTCTTTTGCATGCAGGAGAGTTTGATGTTTTTAGTTGTTTTTCTTTTTAACTTTGGGCTTAAGAGAGTTCTTATGTCTTCACTGTAGAAGCCATGAGCGTTGAGTCGGAGGTGGTTGAGTTAGTCTATCTGAAAAAAATGCATATTAGAACCCGAAAAAGAGGTGTCTAACTGACTTAGACATCATGCATTTGCTTTTTCTATCATACATTTTAGCTGATATCTTTTGCAAAATGAACAGTAATCTGATTGTTTGTTTGCTTCGTTAACAGTGTTAATCCTTAGCAGGGCGCTGACATGCAAACTTGTCAGTTAGATACCAGCTTTTCCCCTGGTACAAGCATCTTGGTGATGACTAAACACAGTTTGATACAGGCAAAACATCACATGCCCAGTCATTTTTGAGTCCATGCTGTGCTTATCACTTCAACAGTAGGTAGAAAAAAAACTGGAATTCAGGAAGACTGCTACTCATCTCTGTCTGGGCTGGTTAGTAGTGACTCAGTCTAGCGTCCAAAGCAAAAACCTAGTACCGTAATATGGGGTGAATAGGGACACTGGGGTGAATCGGGACAGAACAGGGAAACATTTTATTTGCTAAAAAATACCAATTTCTCCTTGCCTGAGGAAACTGATTTTTTGCATAGTGAAAGTACACATATTGGCGCATATTGTGACAGAATTTCGCATTGCTAACTGCAGGCAGTTAGTAGCTGCAGGACCTTAAACTTTGTGCGGCAGAAATAGCCTTTCACAAGCTGGTCAAAACTTTGCTTATACAATATAAAGTATAAATATAAGAGTTACCGAAATTTCAGTAAACTTTAAAATCAGTCTAATATGGTTATAGGAGAATCATGATTAAGGACTGGATATAGGATTGTGTACGTTTGGTCCTGTGTGCAAATCCAGGTCAATGGCAAATTTTCAGGATTAACCGAAATAACCATACTAATTTTCATTTGAGTGTACTGGCGTGGCTTTTTGATGAATAGTATTGAACTTTGGATCATTTGCAGTGAAGTTAGTCCAGAATTATCAATTACTAGAAAAATTAGAAGAAAATGACAGTTTTTAACAGTTTTCTGTCATTTGGGCAATTCCGTAAAGTCTGATTCACAGATTTCACATTTTAGCAGCTTGTGTAGCCCTACCATTACACCTCAGCTATTTCATTGTTATCTAGGCTTGAGACCAGGTAATAGGGGTATCAGACAAGCCACCAACCAAAGCTCCAAGTGTTACAGGAGCTGACCTACAAGCCAAATATCATGGTGTCAGACGTACATCACACGGTGTACGTCCGACACCATGAAATTTGGCAATAGCTCAACTCCTGTTACACTTGGAGCTTTGGTTGGTGGCTTGTCTGATACCCCTATTACCTGGTCTCAAGCCTAGATAACAATGAAATAGCTGAGGTGTAATGGTCGGGCTACACAAGCTGCTAAAGTGTCAAATCTGTGAATCAGACTTTACGGAATTGCCCATTTATAACTTTTTTTAAAATCTGCATATTATCAATGAAATTGATGTCGGATTTTCCTCAAATTTTTTTTTTGGCATGTTGAAGATGTTTTCTAACGTTTATTCACTAGTAACAATCACTCAAAGTTGGTAGGAAGTATTGATTGTGGAAATAATGGAGTGTCCCGATTCACCCCAAAGTATGGGGTGAATTGGGACAGTAGTTTTATGGACCTTGGGCATTGGAAATTTGAGATATTATTTCAAGCTCCTAGGGGTACTTAGACCTCGTGCCCAGACACAATGTGACACCAAATTTGGATTTCTAGATTGATTTTTGTCCATGCTATGACAGAAAAACAGCCAATTCTGTCCCGATTCACCCCATATTACGGTAAGTCACATTTTGGGCCAAATTGAGTTAAGGTCAAAATAGGACTTCTGAGACATGTTTCTATAGATTTATTATTAAAAGTTTAGATTTTCGAGAAGTGGCCCATTACCCCAGAATGACACTGGAAAATCCCAGTAAGTCTATCTCTAACTGCACAGACTGAAATTTAAAAGTCAATTTTCTCAGAATGTCCTAAATGTGACTTACTAGGTTTTCCCTTTGGACGCTAGCAGTGAGGCAGATTATGAACTGTTCCTGTACTGTTACAGTAAACCTATACAGCAATGATGATGAAAACTGTATTTTGTCACAAAATTGTAAGAATTGGATTGTTTGTATTGGTTAGAAGAACTCTACCGTACATTATGAAAGCAATAGAGGTTCTCATACTAAATTTGTCTTATGCAATACACTTCTTCTGATGTTTACTTTCTCATTACATCATACACATGCTCTAGATGCAACCTTCTTTTGATATGCATATATGGCCTTAAAGTAATGGCATGACATCAGGAGTGTCACAAATTCCATAGGCCTTTGGTAATATGTTATATGTGATGAGGGAGGAAATGTGTGAACTTAATATCTGATTCATATCTAGAAAAGTTGGGAACTTTCTTACTATGGAACACACATATCTCTTTTTCAGTTGAGCACTACATGCCTGAAGTCTCTGTGTAGTTTATTCAAAAGGATTTACATGTGCACTGAGATTTGCATTAGAGTAGCACTAGCATAAAGCAAGAATGGGTATTGGAACTACACTCATAAAGGCATGATAATAAATAATTGATGTTTAGATCACAGATGAAGCTCTTAAAAGGCTTAGTACTCCAGTTAAACTTACCTGGAATCAAAAACACCCATAACTAAAAACCAAACAGGGAGGTTAATCTGGGGGTGTACTAGGTGACCCTCTGTGCCATAGCAGAATATGAAGATGTTGTGCAGTAGAAGTGTTTGAAGATGGCCATTTAGGTATATGTACATGTTATTAATGTTCCTTTGTTCGTATCATGTTGGTGTGACTGTTGAAATTTTGAAATATATGCTTATATGTTTCTTTCTGTACTACTGTATGGATCTCCGTAAAACACGCAACAAAGATGTTCTGATTTGGACACTCAACCCCTTCAAAATATCAAAGCAAGAAGTGTAATCTCTGAATATGTGTCAAGTAGGAAAAAGCTACTAAAGGGTTTCTTTCTTTGTGCATCTTTAGCTTTTCACGTTCCACAGTGTTCAACATGGGTTCCATTTTCTATGGTAAAAGGACGCTTAGGGGTTTGATGTCTTTTATGGTCTTTTTATTTCTCAAGTAGTGTTTCTCTTTTGCACGCAGAAGAGCTTGATGTTTCGAGATGTTTTTCCTTTAAGTTTGGGTCTAAGAAAGTTCTGAAAGCAATAGAGGTTCTCATACTAAATTTGTCTTATGCAATACACTTCTTCTGATGTTTACTTTCTCATTACATCATACACATGCTCTAGATGCAACCTTCTTTTGATATGCATATAATATATGACCTTAAAGGAATGACATGACATCAAGAGTGACACAAATTCTATAGGCCTTCTGTAATATATGTTATATATGTTATGTGTGAGAAGCGAGGAGAGGTGTTTGAACTTTGTATCAGATTCATATCGGGAAAAGTTATTAACTTTCTTACTATGGAACACACATATCTCTTTTTCAGTTGAGCACTACATGCCTGAAGTCTCTGTGTAGTTTATTCAAAAGGATTTACATGTGCACTGAGATTTGCATTAGAGTAGTAGCATAAAGCAAGAATGGGTTCTGATCTACACTCAGAAAGGCATGATAATAATTGATGTTAAAAAGATGCAGTTCTTCAAAGGGCGAGTACTCCAGTTAAACTTACCTGGAATCAAAAACACCCATAACTAAAAACCAAATAGGGCAGTTGATATGGGAGTGTACTAGGTGACACTCTTTGGCGTAGCGGAATATGAAGATGTTGTGCAGTAGAAGTGTTTGGAGATGGCCATTTAGGTATATGTACATGTTATTAATGTTCCTTTGTTCGTATCATGTTGGTGTGACTGTTGAAATTTCAAAATATATGCTTATATATGTTTCTTTGTGATCTCCACAAACAAAGATGTTCTGATCTGGACACTCAACCCCTTCAAAACATTAAAGCAAAAGGGAGATTCCCTGAACAAGTGGTCAAGTAGGAAAAAGCTTCTGAAGGGTCTCTTTCTTTGTGCGTCTTCAGCTTTTCGTGTTCCACAGTGTTCAAGTTGGGTTCCGTGTTGTACGGTAAAAGAACGCTGAGGAGTTTTATGTCTTTCATGGTCTCTTTATGTCACAAGTTGTGTTTCTCTGCTGCGTGCAGAACAGGTTGATGTTTTGAGTTGTGTCCTTTTTCCTTTAAGTTTAGGCCTAAGAAAGTTCTCATGTCTCCAGGTACAAAAATAAATTTTCATGTAAGATGGTACAGTTGAAAGATATTGATTTGATGCACTCATTTCTCATTACGTCACACATGCTTTTGATATGCATGTAATATATAACCTAAAAGGAATGGCATGACGTCAGGAGTGTCACAAGTTCCATAGGCCTTTGGTAATATAATAAAACTTAATGGGAGTGTGGTTCACAGCAATGAACCTCATGAATGTCAGGTCGCGGAAGAATACAACACGAGTCCGAAGGACGAGTGTTTATTCTGCAGCAGACCTGACATGAGTGAGGTTCATTGCTGTGAACCACACGCCCATTAAGTTTTATTTATATCCCACAATAAAAATAGACCTGCAGTGAAAATAATTAATAATTATAAGAGGCACTACTTTGTTTGAATGGCCACAAATAGATCCTTAGCAACCACACCGACCAATGAGAGCGTCATAACATTGTGACGTCATCACTTCACTGCCCATTGTTTACATAACAACGTCAGATAATGAGATGCATGTGGTTCACAACGATGAACCACATGGTGTGAATCACATGGTTTTTTGCCAGAACTTCACTGCCTATTGTGGGATATTTTATGTGATATGTTATGTGGGAGAAGCGAGGAAAGGTGTATGAACTTCATATCAGATTCATATCATGAAAAGTTGGTAACTTTCTTACTATGGAACAAACATGTCTCCTTTTCAGCTGTGCGCTATGTCCCCAAAGTCTCTGTGTAGTTTAGTCAAAAGGATTTTAATGTGCATGGAAATTTGCTAATATCATGGTCCCACAACCACACATATGGAATTCACAGAAACATTGTTGCACTCCACTGAACTGAGGTTCGAAACAGGTGATTACAACAAACAGTCAATGCCAAACAATGCTAAACAAGATAATCCAGCTTGCTATTTTGTAACAGGGCCCCTTTAAACATTTTCAGAGCATAAGAAAATGTATTAGAGGCTCACAGAGCCAGGGAATGTTTGCCAAAGAAGTTCTAATTTGAGCATTTGCGCATCCATTTATCCACATGGAATTGTTCATGGACTATATTTATATTGCATGGGATATCTATATTTGGAATTGCTAGCAGGACAAATTGTAGGATACAGATTCATAGAAAAGGTAAGATATAAATTCTCCTATGGCCATGTCAACACAGAATTTTTTGAAAACTCACATTGAAACTTTGAAGGCTGTTAATCAAATATCAAAGATGTTTCAAGGTTACACTTTGCATAGGCTTTGTCCACAGTGACTAAATACACCAGTTCTATGTGTTTTCTACAGCTGACAGCAATTTGATTTTACATGAATTGACTTTTTCTGAAACATGTGCTTTCTCCAAGCCAATGTTTTGATCAAACAGGAAGTTGTGTACAACATGTACAGTGCTGCCACGTTGTTGCACCATGTAATATTAGAGTAGCGTAAAGCAAGAATGGGTATTGAACTAGACCTAGAAAGGCATGATAATAACTGATGTTCAGATCAAAGATGAAGCTCTTTAAAGGGTGAGTACTCCAGGTGAAGTAAAATGGCACCAAAAACGTCCATAATTAAAAACCATACAGGGGAGAACTTTGCTGTATTGAAGTGAGATTTTACTTAGTGACACCATGGGACAATGCAAAATGTCAAGTCTGAAGATATTTTACAGAATTCAAACATATCAAAGCGTTTGAAGATTGCCATTGAGGTACAGTCTGGTACATGTGATAAATGTTTCTTTGTTCGGATCTTTATTGTGAAATTTCATGTGGTGGTAACTCTCGAAATTTGAAAATTCAATGCTTGTAATATCCATCACTGTTGTGGATTAGTTGAGGTTTGTGTTTGTGGCTTTAAAAAACTGAACTGACCAAGGTTCTTACACAATATCCCGCAATTGCGAGTGAACACCATGGAAAAACCATTGAGTTCACACCATTGAGTTCATCCTGGTGAACTCAATGAAATAAATTATCTGACGTTGTTATGCAAACAATGGGCAGCGATTGTTTATGTCATGACGTCACAATGGGCAGCTGGTGACGTCACAACAAACTGCTGCTCCTAACTTGGGAGAATTTGAAGTTATCAGACTAACATTTTTTAAAAACCACTAATAAAGTCATTGCGGGATATAAATAAAACCCCATAACAGTGTAGTTCACAGCTATGAACATCATTCGTGTCAGGTCTGCCTTCTGAATAACACTCGTCCTTCGGACTCGTGTTAATTCAGAGCAGACCTGACACTCATGATGTTCATAGCTGTGAACTACACTGTCATGGGGTTTTATTATATCACAAACCTGGTAATGATTGTCATAGGTTTGGTTCTATACTCACAGAACTGAACCTTATTCTTATTCTTACATGTACAGTCCTTCAGCAGTTGGCCAGACCTAACATTCTATGCCAAACAGCTATAATACCAGTGTTTCTCTGTATGTAAGTTAATGTAACTTTAGTATAGCCCAACCACAAGCAATGTAACCTTCAGTTTCATGTAAAAGTATAGTTTCAAAAGCCGCTTGAGGGATGACCCACTTTCGGTTGGTTCTGCGGTATTCTAGTATTCCAATGTTCCTATGTCATGTTTGTGTCTCTGATGATAGCAGAATTATCCTTTTGGGTCCGTATTGCGAGTCATTACTCATTTATAGGTTACCTGCAGAATCCCTTGTGTGTGCCCAAAATCATCCTTGGCCAATTCATCATTTATTGCATGACCCACTGTTTACCATTGTGGCTTGGCTCGGCCTGCAAATTCCCCACAAATTCATATTTATGAAGGTTATAACTGTTTCCTATGGAAAGCTACCCTCATCATATGTGTCATACTGTGTATGCGTGCTTTGGCTCAATATTTTCCTAAGCCCTGGTCTGCATATGAATTCTGATAACATAGCAATAGATTAGTGTTCAGCAAAACTGCAGGATATTTCTATAGGGTGCTTTTAGGGTGGTGCTTTGTGATAAAGTCCCTGGATGTATCGCTACCTGTGGATTATTGCTTGTTTTTTCCTGGGAGCACATAACCTGCTGTATGAAACTCTAAACTTCTGACCTATATATTTTAGCATTGCTTTAAAAATTACTTTTTTTCACATAATAAGTTGAAAAGTGCCTGCACAAAAGCCCATACAGTTGCTGATGGGGTGTACAGCACAAACTCATTCACTCTTGCACAGGATAAATGGGCTTTGTTTACCCCTCTCAGGCTCTCACTCAGCATACTAAAGCTATTTGCAATAAATGATTCAGATTAGAATTAAGGATTCACTACCTTTGTTTCCCATTTGTTCTAAATTACTAAGATATGTGGAAATTCATGAAAAATAATGCTCCATTCTGTTGCTATCCGCCTTTTAGACAAGTTAGTAGAAGAAAATGTTACAACATCAATCCCATTACATATAAAGAATTTATGATCAACTGTAAACGCTTAATGAGAAGATACTTCCTCAAAGTCCGAGCAGAAAGAAAGTTCTGCAGATGAATAACATCAACAAAAAACAACAGAAAAACCGGAACCAAGTTCAATCCACTATGTTAAAAGCAACAATTTTGGCACCGCAAAGGACTGGCTCAACTGTATCATTGATGAGTATCTATTTTATGACCAGTCAGTGATCTTTTGTCTCTAGTGTCCACTGCCCAATGGTCAGTTCTTGAGCAAATGGATAGCTATGAGAATGACCATCACTCATCAAGACAGACTATTAGCCATAAACATGGAGCACAGAGACAGTGCATGATAATAAAATACAGGGTGATATCATTGGTCAGACAGCTCTCTTTGGAGTTAGAATATCACACCAAAGCTGTAACATCCACAAAAGCTGTAACTTCCGCAGTTTTACTCTTAACAGCTAAAGTGACTTTGGTCGTATTATTTACAGAATAAAACTGTTAGTTCAATGGGAATTTGTGACGGTGTACCCTCTGTGAGAATTACGCTATATGTGACCTTAACAGTCATGTTGTGCCTGATTGCGACTTTGTGAATGTGAGTAGTTTCTGTATGTTGGCCCATTGCTGGATATTAGCAACCCAAGAGCGTCTTAGCTGAAAGGCTGTTATCCAAAGGGAACAATCAGTTCTCATTAATTGGGAATTCTGACTCCCCGTTTGATACCAAAGAGGCCTGAGCCATTAGAGCGTGGTTCCTGCTTCCCACTGCATGACTTGAATACTAATTCATACAATAGGAGGATGCCGGTGTTGCCTTGGGGTGTAGGGTGTGGATAAAGTGGATTTTTGGCTAAGTGTTGCAAGACGTTTGGTTGGGATATATTGGTTTTGGGTTGCAATTTTCTTCCTCAGAAGGTCCCAGACGTGTCATGTTTGTGTCTCCGATGATGTCTTGGGCTGTAGGTGGGATTTGAAGCATTGCACTGCCACTGAGAGTGACAGGAAAACATGACTTGTGATGTATGGTTTGCCAGGTTTGGCCTTATGAAATTTTGTTTTCTGCTTTTTTTTGTGCATATTTCCTTGGTTGCTTTGATTGTTTGAATTTTTCTGACATTGCATGAAGAGTACGTCCATTCAAATCTGTGTCAAATATAAAAAAAGTATTATTCATCGATCGATCATTTTCAGCAGCAGTGCCATAAATTTATGTTTTTCAAATGCCTTTGTCAGTGGCTCAAAATGTCATTTGATAAAATAGACATTCATGACAACATCATGCCAAATCAATAGCAATCGTAATTCCATACTTGATGAAATGGGCTATGAAGGATAAAGTCATTTGAAATGAGATATTCTATTTCCTGTATTGATGTTTTTGTGTTGAAATATCAAGGTAGCTGATGGGATTTGAATTATGTCAAACAATTAGTGCCAAAGTCACTGCTTCATTCACTATAGTGGTTTTCCCCTTTAATTTTCAAGGACTCAAAATGACTGACATCAATAAGCACAGCTTTTAAGGGAGCACTTCACCTTAAATCTAAGTTGAAATCATTCAAATGGCATGTTCCCTTAATTGCCACTTATACCAAACAAGCATTAAATGTCAATTCCTGGAGATTTCTGTGTGTAGTCAAGTAGGTTTCAATTAAGGTTTGCTCTTAAGCAATCTTTGCCACACTGCAGTAAGTCCGTTAGAATTAGAATTGCAAAAACATATATGCCATCAGAGCTTATGATATTATGTCCTTTGTTGGAGTTAACATAAGATAAGTACAAGGGTATTTCATACTTGAGAACATGTTGTATAGGATTGATAGTCATTTACCGGACGGAGATATAACCTTCAAAAGCAGTGTCATTTACCGGACAGAGATATAACCTTCAAAATCAGTGTCATTTACCGGACAGAGATATAACCTTCAAAATCAGTGTCATTTATCGGACAGAGATTTAACCTTCAAAATCAGTGTCATTTACCGGACAGAGATATAACCTTCAAAATCAGTGTCTTAACTACAACAAGTATAGGTAATAAACATTGTGTTTGATGTAGGGGAAACTAAGGAACAATTGACCTGGTTACCTTGACTTCGATGAACCTCAAAAAAAAAGTGAAATTGTAACTTTTTGACGCTGGTCTTGTAGCTCAGATCCGGGGATATCCCAATGATGCATATTGCAGAAAGTGTGGTGGCCTGTCTACAAGTGGACTGCTCTTGCATTGCCACTTGTTTTTCAGCCTTGGCAGATCAGAACATATGCTGTCTTGTGTTGCAGTTCCGCGAGTTCCTGCGAGCGTCCACATCATTTCAATCAGAGGAACACACACAATTTTGTCTGGAAAACACCGGGGATGTTTCTGAGTGTGTTGATGGCCTTGTCTACTTCCTTAGAGAATTTGCTTGCCGAGTCTGACTCTGGTATACATCAATGTTGAATAGGAATTTTGTGAATGTGCAATGAAATTGGAACTATTTCTTGGGACAGCAATGCTGTAGCATACAAAATCAACTTTTGTGCCAGGTGGCAGCAGCATGCAGTTCTCATTTTCACCAGACTGCGTGGTGGCCCAGTTCTCCTAACTTTTCAATATTTATAACAAATATGCACAATTTTAACAAATGTTTTCTCCTCCCTTCCTGGTGAGTACCTGATTCTTATTCATTGTACCTGTCTGTGATGTGAAGAAGTCAGATAAGTCTTTTCTTTTTTAAGAGAGTATTTATGTGTAATTATGTGTCTGAAACCTTGGGTGTCACAAAAAACGTGACTCTTCATGTCAAGCTTCAAGATTACAGATATATATCCTATAGAAACTCAGGGAGTGGTGCAGCTTTGTGTAGTGGAATCCTGATATATAATTAAGTCTTTCATTGCAAAATACTATTTGTTTGTATTAGTATATCTAGTAACTTGATATTTGTGTTGAATACAGAATAGATATTTGATTCTTGGCATTCATGTGAAATAACAATGGCTTTGTGATCTGTAAATTAAGATTTCTTTCGTAAATATAATTATTTTCGTGACATGAACGTCTCACCCAATATTTCAATAAATAACTTCCTCATAGCATCGGTCTATATATTAATCATAAATTTGTTGAACTTCCCGAGCAGAGATGTCATATTGATGATGTAAAACTGCAGTTTACTGCCTCCAATCAATTACAGACAAGTTAATTCCATTGCCAGTTAGTTAATTTCTCTGATTAATTGGTATGAGTGGGGCACATGACCTCAACTTTATTGACATTGGCCTTACCAAATTCTGTTTGGTGAATTCTGTCCAATTTCCTCAGGGAATGCACAATTCCAGCGTGGAACCACATTGGCAGGGAGATAATTGTTTTAATTATTAATCTGGTATGGTTATAATGGTTCATGGTATCATTCGGAAAATAATAGGTCCCTAGCTACTACTTTTGCATTTCATATCATTCATTGATATTGCCAAACACATCAGATAATTAGTTTAGAAATTCCAGATGAATGAATAGCTCCAGCTATGCGATGTTCATATTTCAGATGAGAACGGTTTTTAATATCAAATTTTTAATATCAAATATGAATTCATGTGGTTTTCACTTATCAAATTACGCACAAAACTGTGAAAATGTTATATTGTGTCATATGGATATTTTTACTAATTTTTCATAATGAATTCAAAACTGATCTAGTTGCACAGTTCATTCATTTTATTTTTTACTGTTAAAATGAAAAAAATGTCTTTGGCAGATACATACTCTTGGACTTAACCAGATGGCTTAGCTGTCCCAGTGTCATTAAAATGATTAAGTAGATTGAACAATTTATTCTAGATTCATGGCATGCATGAAAGAATTCACATGTTCAGATTTCATGAGTAAGAAATTGTGCAAGATAATACATTTACTGGTCCCAAATTCCAAATTTTATTAAGTGGCAATACCAATATTTTATATTCTCCATTTAGTCCTCAGCTATTAAATCCATCTTAATCCCATTTAACTGAAAATTGCAATAACGGACGAGACTCTTCAAACATTATGACAAACAATTCAATCCGTTGCTTTTCTGGAGTGAGCTCTTTGCTGATAACAACCAATTTAACAAAATTATCTTTGCAATTTTTTGAGTGCTGAAAAAAGTTATCAAATTCAACAGACATTATTGCCTGATAATGCAACTCAAAATTGCACAACATGGGAATTTAACAGATGTGTTTGACACACAATTTCTTAAATCATTTAATAAATGCAAATATATTTTTTTAATGTTCAATGAATAATAACATGTTTTCAGAAGAATTGTGACAACTTATGATTCTCAAGTGATGAAAATTTTATTTGTTGTCTGAAGGCCTATTGTTCAGTGACATTTGGCGAAAAGTGATTGACAAGCTACGCACTCCTATAGGGTTGAGAAAGTCTCACAATTGAGTAGCCTTGCCTCGGATCCATGTAAATATAAAGTCTGTTGACAAAAAAAAAGGCAACTAAGATTTAAAAGTTTACTTTTAATAAAAGCACAAGTAAGCGTCATATTTAGTTATAACTCTTCCACGCTTTTTGCTGGTTGTATGATAACATTTTCAACCTTGAACTAACTTGATGCATCTTCATTCTTCAACCTTGGCCTTTGCCGGTGTATTGTGCTGTGAATAATTGATACGCTATTTTTCTCTGGGGTAAAAAAAGTTTCACCACACATTTGATGAGTAGCTGAGCCTCAGGGTGGCATTTGGGGTTAATTTAGAAGATTATATTCTTGTATTGGTCTCTCAGGAATGTCACCTTTAGCCGTTGAGAACAGACTTGGGTGTGAGATGCAGTCTAATCGGATTGCAGTATGGAAATATACAGTTGTGGCCAGTAGTGAGAGAATTTATGTATATATACATATTTTTTAGTGGGACCATTTGATAGGGACTCATTAGAGAGATAATACAGATCTAAGTCTGGGGGATAAACACCTCCTTTTCAAATACTAACAGTCTTACTTGCCGATAGGAACCCCCGAAATCGGAGTATAGCTGGCCCTTACTGAAGAAGTCATAAGCGTAGACTCAGAAGTGTCAGACCTAGAAATGTCTGTGCGTGTGATGCTTTACCTGTGGTTCTCTCTGCATAAAATTGTGACGTCCTCTACAAATTGTCCATGCTTGTGGCTCTCACTTCAGCAAAGCCTTCAGTGATTAAGTCAGACACACCCCCCCGGGTAAAATGAACATGGATTCAAGCATGTTATGCAAATGAGGACGATTACGTCTATTCACACCGTTCTATCGGTCGTACATATACGATTCCAACTGCAATAGATAGATCTCTCTGAGACCTTTAAAATGATAGGTCATACGTCTCTGAGGAGATAATAGTTGCTTCGCAAATTGCCGGTAAACTTTTGAAGTGGAGAGAAATCCTAGGCGCTGATTGGCTGTGACGCTCTGACGCAAAATCTTATGTTAATATTTGGTGATGGCAGGATTCGTCTAGAGTAGATTCTCTTGGTGGTGGCTCTTAATTCTTACTGCAGACTTTGGCATAGCTAGGTGTCAACTGCACAATGGTGTGACAGTGCTGTAATTCGCCTGGCTTTCCGGACTGCATGTTGCTCCAGTCATGTAAATGGGATGGTGCTTAGTGTGGGCTGTTCACGGAGGATGTTTAATGTGGTCCTCAATTATATGGGATGGCTCAAACCCAAAGCATCTCAGATTCAGGAGAGCATTAATTGAAGACTGGAGTCTGGGCTGTAAGTTCTTCACTTGGGATTCAAGAAAAATGTAGTAATTATTCCCAAAAATCTGTCTAGTAAGCAGAAAATGGGACAGAATGGGGAGACTAGGGTTGAGTAGTGAAATTAATGTTCTCGAATGTTTTTGAATAAGCTTTAAAGTGAAGTGCAGGCTGGAATGGAAAAAGAAGGTGTTGAGCTGACAATATTCGATGGCAATGAGTATTCAAAGAATTGTCAAGTTTATGAAATCTCACTGCATGGTGAAATTGAAGCTTGCTGTCAGGAGAGTGTCTTCATTGGATGTCAATAAAAGTAGCTGTGCCAGAAATTGGTTTCAAGTTCTTTATAAAATATTACCTCTGGATCTCGGGTTCATGTAAAGCCGCAATCATCTGTCTATCCTCTATCAGTACTGGCTTATGGTATAGAAAGATGTAGCTAGGAAGAGCTCTACGTCTGAGGAAAATCTCCTTGCTAAAGCCATTATATGGTCAGCGACCCAGTTAATTGGACAGTGGCAGCTGTTTTTTTGTGACCTGATTTTGCAATGCGTGAGTCTTCCATCTGTTTTTCTGCCCCATCCAATATGGCTGCCAATCAGGCCACCAATATGGTTACAGCTCATGCTACTGAATGTCGTGCTGTGATTGATTTATGGCACTATTAATTAGGACAATGTTATGAGACTGCCGATTTGCAGCAAGATGGGTTCATTAGGTGCATGGGATGGGATCATCTGGTAAGAGGCTGTTTGAAGCAGGTGATGACGTTATCAGCAAGGGGGGGGGGGGTGAGGAGAAGGTATAACGGGGGCAAGTGTGAGGAAATGTGAAAGAAAGAGGAGGATATCAAAATGAAAGAAGCCGGTTGAAGCCAGGTTTAATTGTATAGAATTGGATCATCTGGTAGGAGACTGTTCAAAGCAAGTGATGACAATATCTGCATGAAAGGGAAATATATTTTGAGCTGAAATGGATTTATTGGAAGGGCAGAAAATAATGACATTCTTGTGTGAATAGTAGTAGTTTTGAAAACAGAGAATTAAAATATATTCTAAGTGAACTTAGAAACGCCACCAACATGTGCCATTACCCACTCTTTCTTCTTTGTTTTTTCTGTTTTACCTTTGTTCTGACTATGATCATTCGGTGGTATCAGACTCCTTTATATTTTTGAAATTCGATGTCGATCTGTAATACTAGAACTTCAAGTGAAACTGATCATTATATGAATGCGATATGGAAGGGAAAGCAAAATGGGGTGTGAACAAAAAAAGATGAATAAAAAAAAAGATGCTTTAGGTGTCAAACTAGGTGTCTAATGCTTTGCACCTTTGTTGCAGTAAGTCTCGTCTTACAAAGTGTAATATATCTGAAATGCAATATGTCTGCCCTGCAATATATCTGCCTTTAGCTGAAGCGAGCTCGAGTGTCATATGGCTGGAGTGTCACATTTAACAGCAATGTGATTTACGTTCAGGCTTATCTGTGTATTCATGAATCACACAATGCCATATCTATTGTCATATTTATTGGATTCTTGTGTTTTTCGCACAGAACATGGAAACTTCATTGGTATAAATGGAACTGCAATGGTGACAAAGTCTTTCAAATGGAGTTATAAAAGCATGCTGAAATGCACCTTGGTCAATGTATCTATTTGCACGTCAAACAGTAACTGAAAGTGTCTTGTTGCGACTGTTGATGTATATTACAGCAGGGGAAAATTGCTACAAGTGTACAAAACAAGGTCACTCATGACAAATTTGAAACTGCTTTCAAATGTTAGGCTTTAGTCTTAATATGCATCTTGATATATTTATATCACTCTATCTATAATCTGTCTATTATCATTATATCCATTCTGTCTGTCTGTCCGGTTATCTGTGTAACTCTTGGGACTGAGATTGTTCCATTTTCGTATATTCATAGACTTATTTACAACAGGCTTGTAGGACTATACATGTTTTGAAAAATCGTTGTTCAAATATTGACATTTCAAATCTAATTTTTTGGGGGACATTTTTCTCTTCTTTTGAATTCTTGACTTTATGAACCATATAACATATCTTTACAATTCTGTTATCCATATTCCATATATTTACTCAAATCGTAATGAATAATTTAGTAGTTGAAATGTTGCACATACTACTTAAAGGCAAACATATAAAAAATGTATATCCAAAATATATATCCGTTTTCACTACATCTGGATTTTTTTTTAGCTGCATGTGCATAAAAAGTCTTTCTTTTCATATCTGACAAGGTGTGAAATACTGCGAACAACATCTGTATTGTGACTGTATTGTGACTGTATTGTGACTGCCCTGACACTGTCTTGTGACAAGTCACAATGGGAGAAGACACTCTTCCTAAAACTGTGAATTCCACAATGAGAAAATACAATCAAGACAATACCAAGATATGCTATACAGACTGCAGGCATGGTGGGAACCCAAAGGCGAGAAACACAACCCAACAAACTTGTTGTTTGTGCAGTCATGTCTTTCATATTGATTGTGTTGAATGTCTTGAAGTGAAGACAATATGGACCTGCCACAGCTGTAGAGCAATGCCAGACACTGTGTTCCAATTGGCTGAAAAGTTGGATCAAGTCCTCCAACAGAACAACAGACTAATAGATATGGTTGTGAGACAACAGACAGCCATAGACACCATGCAAGAAGCACAATCTCAATTCAAAGCCCGAATAACTGGTCATGACTCTGAAATTAAAAAGGCCATCTCCGAAGCAATTGACCGTAATTCTGAAAGTGATGACGATGACAGTGAAGATGATGAGGATGTTGAGTGCATGGGAACGTTGCTTGTGGGTGACAGTATGATAAGAAACATCCAGTCAACCCATGATGACCTCAAAGTTGAAAGCCAGAGTGGTGCAAAGATCAATGACATTAAAAATTGGCTGAAAAAGGTTAATCCTAAAAAACAAAAATTCAAAGACATTGTACTTGTCTGTGGTACCAACGATGTTGTCACCAAGAAAACTGCTGCCAAGATTGCAAATGAGTATGATCGCTTGCTTCTTGTGGCCAAAGAGAGAGCTGAAAATGTTTGCATGTCCAGCATCATCCCTCGGGCTGACGAAAAGGCTGATCAGAAAAAGATTGACCATGTGAATGAGCTTCTTACAACGACAGCAGCTACGACAGGGGCCGCGTTTGTGAACAATGACAAGAACTTCAAGTACAGGGATGACACAGTAGACCTCACACTCTTGTCACCCACTGATAAGGTCCACCTTTCCTCCCTAGGAGCTGCAAAGATGCTGCAGAACTTGAAACTGGAGGACAAGGCAAAGCCCAACTTTGGTCATGGCCCTGGCAGTCGATGGAATGACGTGCAGAACACTAAAATTAAAAAACCAAGCCCCCCTCCACCTTTCACCCCTCCTCCGACTGCAGACTTGGCAACTCCTCAGAGCACAAACAACCCCCAGTCAGCAAATATCATGAAGTTTAGAGGTGGTAGTGATCCCTTCAGCAACTTCTACCCATCAGACATAGAGGTGTGGAGCCTGCGCTTCAAGACCAATGAACATGCCTATCAATACCGCAAAGCAGTTGAAATGAGGCAGCATGTCACCGCTGAAGCAATTCGTAGAGCGATCACTCCCAGGGAAGCCCAGTTACTGGCAGATGATATTCACACTGATGAGCGATGGTGCGATATGAAGCAGAGTGTGATGTACATGTTACTGCAAGAGAAGGCCCGCCAGTGTAAAGCATTCAAGGAAAAGCTTATGGTATCCCAAGGGCACAAGTTAGTCGAGGACACTGGACATGAGTACTGGGGCAGGGGGAAGTCAGGCAAAGGGCTCAACATGTTGGGTCGTCTCCTTGAAACACTCCGAGAGAACATTCCTGACTCCTCCCAAACTGTCCAAATGCATCCGGTCCAATTTCGACAGCGCTCTGAATATACACGATACCCAAGAAGAAGTGACCCACAACCAAAGTGCTTTAACTGTGGAGAGAAATCCCATAACATTAGTACGTGTCGACACCCATCGCCCCTCCGATGTTACTCGTGTAACAGCTATGGACACAAGCAAAAGTTTTGCTGGAAAAGTTTCAGTAAAACACAATAGGTGACTGGCCAAGAAGAGACGGCCGATTCTACAGCAACTGAAGAAGTGCTGAATGACACTGTATTGCTTTCTTTAAATGACTCTGTTGTTTTAAACTCACCTCACACTGATGGTGACTTGATCTTAAATGTTGTTGACTCATCATCACCTGAAAATGTGACGAGTGATTGTACAACAAACACTGATAGGAATGATCTTCATGTCCACAGCTTTAACTCATCTGATGATTTGTGTAACCATGATTTATGTGTCTCAGACTGTGATATTTTGTGTGACTCTTTTGCCTCTGATGTTGACATACTGGATAATGTTTCATGTGATGCTGAAGCTTGTGATAATGTTACAACTGACATTGAAGTCTGTCATAATGCAACAGTTGATGTTACAGTTGATGTTACAGATCCCTTGACAGACTCACTTAGAAAGATCCGAAAGGATAATCATGATAATGTCATACTATCTCATGTTAACATAAACAGTCTTAAGCACAAATTTGACTATTTTCATGAAATTCTCTCTGAGGGTATCCTTGATATACTGTGTGTTACAGAGACTAAACTTGATGACACCTATTCTGCCAACCTGTTTTGCTGTAAAGGTTTTAAAAGTTATCGTAAAGATCGAACCTCTAGGTCAGGGGGCATCATGGTTTTCATAAGAGATGATATACCTCACACAAGAATGCAATGTTACGAATTCAAAGAAGTAAATGTGCATGTTGAATCTATGGTCTTTGAAATAACTATTAAAAATTTAAAGTTCAATCTCATAATTTTGTATAAAAATCCTAATGTATCTAATGAACTATTTACTCAATTGACAAGTCAAACAATTGAGTCACTGAATGAAACATGGAAAGAAAGCATTCTTGTGGGAGATATTAACATTGACATGAATGATAAAGACAATTTGTTTGACAAAAATGTTTGTGATGTTCATGCACTTTCCAATATTATAACAGGCTCAACTTGCTTTAAGAGCATGAGTGGTACTTTGCTTGATCCGATCATAGTTTCAAACAAACAAAAATTTTACAGGCCATTTAATGTTGCTTGTGGAATGAGTGATTTCCATAATATGGTGGGTTGTGTCACCAGAACTTCATTCTCAAGGCCAAAGCCATTCAGACTGAATTACAGGTCCTACAAAGACTTTGATGAAGTAAAGTTCCAAAAGGCAATAGATACAATACCCCTTTCAGTTTGTGAAATTTTTGATGACACTGACGATCAATATTGGGCTTTCACTCATATGTACAGTGAAGTTTTGAATGACCATGCACCGATGAAAAGTAAAGTGGTAAAATCTAGCAAAGTACCATACATGACCTCAAACTTAATGAAAGAAATATATTTAAGAAACCGATTAAAGAACATTTTCTACAAAAGAAAATGCAACCACAACTGGGAGGCTTATAGAAAGCAAAGAAACAAAGTTACCAATTTGAGGCGATGTGCTATCAAAGATTATTTCACAAGCAAATGTAAAAAACCTAATGTATCTCCTAAAGACTTCTGGAACTGTGTAAAGCCATTCTTTTCTAACAAATTCAATCAGGGGTCTGGAAACATAATTTTGAAAGAAGGAGAAAATATAATTTGTGAGCCTGTAAAAGTCTGTAATGTCTTGAATGATTATTTTGTGACAATGGCTGATGACATTGGTATTGATCAAGGATCAGATCAAAATGACTCTCACAGCAGTGTCTCCACAATTCAGAGGTCTGTAAGAGACAACAATAATGATTCACAGTTTGACTTTGTTTGTGTTTCTGATGACTATGTTAGGAGCAAGCTGAAGAATATTAAGTGTAACAAATCAACAGGTTTTGATGGTATTCCTCCAAAAACTGTGAAATTGTGTTATGTTGAACTGTCAAAACCAATTGCCTTCATTATCAACAGCTCATTCACCTCATGCACTTTCCCACATGACATGAAAAAAGCAGAAGTTTGCCCAATTTTCAAAAAGAAATGTTCAATGACAAAAGACAATTACAGGCCAATTAATATAGTAAGTGTATTCTCAAAGGTTTTTGAAAATGTAATAGCTGAACAAATAGACAAGTATATGCAAATGTACTTCAATGATCTGCTTGGTGCATATAGGAAAGGACATGGGTGCAGTCAGGTTTTAACATATGCTGTTGATACATGGAAAAAGGCCCTGGATAGAAACAATCATGTTGCAACATTGTTTATGGACCTATCCAGGGCATTTGACTCAATACCACATGAACTCCTTGTGACAAAACTTAAAGCATACGGTTTTTCTGAGAATGCTTGTAAATTCATGAGTAGCTATTTGAATGGCAGACAGCAAAGAGTGAAGCTAAATAATATTCTGAGTTCTTGGGCAGGAACTACAAAGGGTATCCCCCAGGGCTCATGTCTTGGTCCATTGTTATTTAATGTATTTATTAATGATATTTTTCCTCATATTACGTCTTGCAATATTTTCAATTATGCAGATGATAATAGCCTCAGTGCTGCAGATAAGAGACTTGATATAGCTATCTCCTATCTCATTCACGACACAAAAATTGCCATAGAATGGTTTCAAAGTAATTTTATGAAAGTGAACCCTGAAAAGTTTCAGATTATGTTTATTTCCCCCCTTGATAAATATGATGACATGCCATCTGAAATCATCATTAATGAAACATGTAAGATACAACCTAGTACAGAAGTTCAGTTACTGGGGATGAAAATCGATAACAAGTTGAACTTTGATGATCATGTTCGAACATTGTGCAAGAAAGCATCAAAGCAATTAAAGGTGCTATATCGTTTTAAAAACGTATTAGGCAAGAATGAAAAAGAATTATTATTCAATGCATTCATTATGTCATGCTTTAACTTTTGTCCAGTGGTTTGGAATTTCTGTGGAAAATCCTCAATAAAGCTTGTTGAAAAGATACAAGAAAAAGCACTAAGGTTTTTAACAAATGATTACAAGAGTACATATCATGAACTGCTAAATAGCACCAAAAGATGTATGTTACACATAGAAAGGCTGCGTTTGTTAGCTATTGAAAGCAAGTCATGGAAATTGGATATGGAAAATGGTCATGAAAAGTAAGTCGTGGAAATATGTGGAGGCTGAAAATGTGTTTGTTAGCATCAGTGACAATGAATATTAGAGTATTACCAGCACTTTGGAGAAGGGGAGAGGGTTAGCTCAGTGTTAGCATGCTTGGCTCCCAATTGCTGGGTCCCAGGTTCAAATCCAGCTCTTGCCGGATCAACCTTGGCCTATAATGGATGGCTGTTTCGAGCATCATTCTCCTCGTTCCTGTGACCTCCTCCTGTCCAAATTAGCCTTCCATGTACATAAATACGAGACATAAATCTCCAATCATCCATCCATCCATTACCAGCTGCGTACATTTACCTCTTGGCCCAATAAATAAAATTATGTTAGATTATTTGGTCAGATGCCTATAATAATGACAAATTGTTATGCTTTTTTCTCTGGTATCTATACCCACAACCCCAGCACTTCCACAGATTCCACATGTTGTACAAAGTGCTGGCATTCTCAGTATCGAGTTAGCCACGGTAATTCCATGAAAGAGATGTGCTTCCTCCATCAATTATAAGGAGGTGTTCCTTTAGGAAATGTGTTGTATAATTGATTGGTTATATGAAGCTCTGGAGATATTGGGCAACACTCACTGTACTACTCATAAGGCTTCTGGCTGTACGGTTTCTGTAAGATAAAGACCAGTGCTTGAGGCATTTTTTTTGTCAGCTGTTAGTTAAATAAAACCTTTTATGGTTGCTGACCTGTGGGCGATTGTCGCACAGTACATTTTTGTCACTGCGTAATAGTGCATATTTGTGGAAGTTTATCAGAACAGTATTTCTGCTACGGTTGGTCTTCCAGATCTATGTTGGACGGCAGTTTCTCTCATCCTTGATCACATTGCCATGTCCTCCTGTCCTAAGTCCTTCCCCTCCCCTTCGAGTGCTTAAAACATGGTGTAAAGTCCTAATCATCTTTGGTTCAACGCTGTAAAATAGGATGTACTTTTGTTTGCATCCTGGTGTTCATGTAATTTTGGTTTGATTGAGTTGTTTTAATTTGACCATGGTAATTAGAATACGTTGTTCTGAACCTGTACTTTGACTGGCAATATTTCTCGCATTAATGGTATTCGGAGCCTCTAGAAAAGTATTGCATGTTAACAACACATATAATTACAACTTGATAGTTTTGATTAGTTATAACATTGACAGAATTAGACGAGTAGCATAGGTAACTAGGACTACAACGAGGAAAAGAATCAGTGAAGCAAAACTGCTGTTTAACATAGGTCCTATATTATCACACCTCTCAGAAGAGAGTAGAAGATAAAATTGTGGTAGTACCGATGTTGAGCTATATTTGGAGGTGAATTCACATGATCAGCATGTCTTAATATTTCATGGCAGTTTAATTGAGCATACCAAGGATGTTCACTTCACTGAACAATTGCTCCATATCCTTATAGACAGGTCGAGTTGAAGTTGGCCCAGTTCCAGCCTGAACTTTAAATTAATTTGGGGATTCCCAAGTATAGTACAAGAGCAGTTGGAGATAATGGGTCTTTGCAAGTGGAAGTAATTTTTGGTGAGAAGTGGATTTCCTACAGTACAGAGTTGTAGGTCTTACTGCTTTTCATTTAGTGTCTTAGAGTTGTACATTTTGATGCTTTTCTTTTAGTAGCTTTACAATGAAAAAAATGTTTGCATAGATAGACAGACAGATAGGTAGATCATAAAAATCAAATATCTATGTTTTTCATATTGTCATCAAGTACTTGTAGTATTTAAATGAAGGGTAATTTATGGGTGAGAATAAAAAATATGTCATCTTCGAACAACAAGTTTAAGACTTGTCTCAGAATTTTTGCGTAAAAAAGACTTCAAAGCTAGTCTTTTCCCAAAACTTTGGTGTAGGAAATGCCAGCAAGTTGTCCTTTCCTGGTGGTTTAGCAGACTGTAGCAGTGCCTGCATACAGAACTGTAACTTGGGGCTGAAAAGAAGCCATGTCTTGTCATTTCTCCGAATGGCTACTCAAGACTTGGAAAGTAAATATCTTTTCCTCATTCTGTATGTCGGCCTGCAAGCAAACTTTCCATCTCCCAGCCTTTCTTTGTCATTTTTTGCCTTTATTTACAATATTGAATCATATATTTATTTTCCTTGTCAAGCCAGTAGCTTTCCTTTTTTCGTCTCAAATATTTACACTGCGAATGAATCCATACCTCAAATGTATGCCACCGCATCCCAAATGTAGATTATACAGAAACGGGGAAATTTATTCGCAAGTGAAAGAGGAACAGAGGAAAAAGGAACTGTACAGATATCCATAAAAAAATTTGACTGCATTTGGTTTAGGTGAATGGACCTGGGTATAGAAGACAAGAAGTTACATAAAGATCACAAAGTAAATTAGATATGTAGGTAGATAGACCATAAATAGATAGATAGATAGATAGATAGATAGATAGATAGATAGATAGATAGATAGATAGATAGATAGATAGATAGATAGATAGATAGATGGATAGACAGGCACTTATGTGGGTACAATGAGATAAAACAATACATACATAAATTGATGGCGGGAGACAAGAAAATACAAGGATGGCAAGGACGTCGAAAAAAGTCGGTTGATGTAATCATTTGAAAGGTACAATGTTCGCATTTTCTTTTGCACTCAAAGATGTCAGAACTGTCATAACATGAATATCTTTTTATGAGGCCTATGTGCACTGGCAGTAACAGCATGGAAAGCATACATACATAGCACTGATAGGTGGGCTCGGTGGTGTGAAGCATCTCTGCAAATTATGAGTTTCTGTTGGAATTACTCCCCCCCCCCTCTTCAACAGCACTTCGGCCCCACTCCTCTTCCTCCCATCCTTGCATGTCTCTTTCAATGTCCACAAAGCCTACACAGGGGTCCTGGTGTCCTAGGAAGTAGGGAATGAACCCAACAGCTGAACATGATCTGCCCAGATTGACTTGACATGTTAACATGGCAATGTCCTCCATAGGTCTCCAATGGGCTATCCTGTGACCTACATGGTTGTGTGCTCAACAGCCACATATCTATGCAAATAGCCCACAGAGTCCCTGAACAAATCCAGCCGAATCCCTCAACAAATCCACTGGCAAAAGCCCAAGCAAATCCCAAAGCAATCCTCAAGCATGGAAATGAAGGGTTATCCCAAAACAGCATGGGAAGCTATAGTCATAAAAGCAAGTCATGGAAATTGGATATGGAAAATGGTCATGAAAAGTAAGTCGTGGAAATATGTGGAGGCTGAAAATGTGTTTGTTAGCATCAGTGACAATGAATATTAGAGTATTACCAGCACTTTGGAGAAGGGGAGAGGGTTAGCTCAGTGTTAGCATGCTTGGCTCCCAATTGCTGGGTCCCAGGTTCAAATCCAGCTCTTGCCGGATCAACCTTGGCCTATAATGGATGGCTGTTTCGAGCATCATTCTCCTCGTTCCTGTGACCTCCTCCTGTCCAAATTAGCCTTCCATGTACATAAATACGAGACATAAATCTCCAATCATCCATCCATCCATTACCAGCTGCGTACATTTACCTCTTGGCCCAATAAATAAAATTATGTTAGATTATTTGGTCAGATGCCTATAATAATGACAAATTGTTATGCTTTTTTCTCTGGTATCTATACCCACAACCCCAGCACTTCCACAGATTCCACATGTTGTACAAAGTGCTGGCATTCTCAGTATCGAGTTAGCCACGGTAATTCCATGAAAGAGATGTGCTTCCTCCATCAATTATAAGGAGGTGTTCCTTTAGGAAATGTGTTGTATAATTGATTGGTTATATGAAGCTCTGGAGATATTGGGCAACACTCACTGTACTACTCATAAGGCTTCTGGCTGTACGGTTTCTGTAAGATAAAGACCAGTGCTTGAGGCATTTTTTTTGTCAGCTGTTAGTTAAATAAAACCTTTTATGGTTGCTGACCTGTGGGCGATTGTCGCACAGTACATTTTTGTCACTGCGTAATAGTGCATATTTGTGGAAGTTTATCAGAACAGTATTTCTGCTACGGTTGGTCTTCCAGATCTATGTTGGACGGCAGTTTCTCTCATCCTTGATCACATTGCCATGTCCTCCTGTCCTAAGTCCTTCCCCTCCCCTTCGAGTGCTTAAAACATGGTGTAAAGTCCTAATCATCTTTGGTTCAACGCTGTAAAATAGGATGTACTTTTGTTTGCATCCTGGTGTTCATGTAATTTTGGTTTGATTGAGTTGTTTTAATTTGACCATGGTAATTAGAATACGTTGTTCTGAACCTGTACTTTGACTGGCAATATTTCTCGCATTAATGGTATTCGGAGCCTCTAGAAAAGTATTGCATGTTAACAACACATATAATTACAACTTGATAGTTTTGATTAGTTATAACATTGACAGAATTAGACTATCCTAGACAGCATTATGCAGTGTCCTTCATGAAAGTTGTTGCTGAGGGTCAGGTGTGGGGCCAATCCAGTTAGGCTGTGTTGATTCCTTGGCTCCCAAGTGCAGCTGAGAGACCCCAATAGAATATTAATGTGTGCTGGCCTCTTTGGTCACAGATGGCTGGTGGCAAATATCATCATTGGTAGAAGGTCAGCCTGGTCAGAGTAAACAAATATAGTGATCAACTGGTGCTTGTGTGGCAAACTTGCAATATTGACATTGTTGCGATGTGGGAGAAATGTTGTTAATAATGATAGAAGTTACAGTTAATAATAATTTGTATTTCAGTTGATGCAAATACCGATATCTGGTTGGGGGATAGAAGGTCAGAATAAACAAATATATAGTGGGAAAAAAATGGCCAATAAATGGCCTTGGCTTTCATCTAATTCAATCCTTTGAGTACTTCTCTGAAATATACTTTCACTCTTGTTATTACAAACTTTTTATGTGCCAAAGTACTCAAAAACTATGGTTAACTTGCGAAGTTTATGTGTTTACAAGACTTCTTGGAGTTTCGGCACTGGCAGAGAGAATTCACTATTCAGTTCATTACCAAATCTTTTTGAAGTGTTTTTGTACTCAGACTTCAAACGCGTATCTCTGTTCGACAGTTTGTTTGAATTCAGTTGGTGTTCTTTGAGACTTTGACCAATGTTTTTATGTTTCTTTATGTTGTCTGCATTTTGTAGTCTGTTGGGTATAATGCCTTTTGTGTTATGTATTCAGTACTATTCACTGTACTTGACTATTCGTTATCTTGCAGTTTCAGCTTTTCATTTGCTCAGATTCTATAATTCTATATGCCTATGGCTAATTGGATGTTGCTATGAAAACCATACTTGTATAATTCTAACAAATGTTTTCTCTTGTTTCCAGGTGAGTACCTGATTCTAATTCATTAATCCAGTCAGTGATGTGAAGGAATCAGATAAGTCTCTTGATTTTTTGAAGAGAATATTTATGTGTAGTTAATAGTTATGTGTCTGAAGCCCTTGTTTGATATAAAAATAATTGAAAAGAAATTATTCTTTAATAGATGATAGATATATTTGTATTTGTACATAGTAACTTGATATAAATATGTGTGTTGAATACAGAATAGATATTGTAGATCTCAGAATCGACTCGGAATAACAATGGCATTGTGATCCGTAAATTACTATGTATTTGACAAATATGATTAAGATATCTTTCATCAATACAAATTAAGATTTCTTTCATGAATAGCCCATCTCAAATTCTCTGTGTAGTATATAGCCAAGCTTTATATTGAAATTTTGTAGTATTTAAAATTTTAATTGTAATATCTGGCATTTGAATTCCATTTTGTCCAATGAGATGAAATTGGAGAATTATTAGTGATGTTACATTCTTTTAAATAAACCTAGATTGTCATCTCCGCTGGTAATGATAAGTCTGAAAGGAATGACACACCCTCAGCTCCATTGGAATGATATTGGAATTGGGATGTTCTTATTTTTAATAGATTTTATTCAATATAAAGCTGAAGGCCCCTCGTTCAGATTTTATTTACAGGTGACCTCAATAAGAGTGTTGTACATGTATCAATGATGCAGGCGATATCAATGCTGTTACATATAGCTATTAGCCTATTACTGTTTGACAAATTTAACATGGATTGACACGTCACTGAGGGTTATTCTTTCTTTCAAGGTCAAATGTAGAATTATGCTCAATTTCCTATGGGAATGCACCATTCCTGTTTGGAATCAAATTGGGACTGAGACAATTGTTTCAATTATTAATCTGGCATGGTTAGAATGGTTGATGGTATAATTCGGAAAATAATAGGTCCCTAGTTATTGCTTTTGCATTTCATACCATTCATTTATATTGCCAAACACTTCAGATAATTAGTTTTGAAATTCTCAATTAATAGCGCCTGATATGTGACATTCATATTTCTACTACGTCCCTATTGTCTCATTTCAAAAATTTTTTTAAATTTTTTTTTGTTATCCTTCAAAAAATGCACAGAACTGTAATAATGTTGTTTTCTTGAATATGCAAAATTTTTATTATTTTATTAGCAAGCCAGGTGCACAACTTTTGCTTCTGATATATGACATAATATTGACATATGTTATTTTACATGTCTAGTTGTCCGTGACCTCACCTCTTCTTGTTATTTATTCTTCTCAAATGAAAATGTTTTTAAAATGCCTTTCGTTTAAGTTATTATCTTTAGAAATATATCTTTCAACTTTTCCTCAATTTTAAAACTGAAAACCTGCAACTCCTAGACTCTGACTCCTGATTCTGAATCCAAAGCCCTGCTTATTGACAATATTGGTGTAAGACTTCAGAGAAATTGAGCCAAAAGATAATACACTAACTGATCATAATTCAACAGAGTGACAATATCAGCATTTGATTTTTTTATTTATTGAGAGCTCAGCAATTAAATTCATCTGTATCCTATTTTACAGACAATTGCGTTTGCGAAAGGGGCACTACAATATGGTCAAACAATTCAATCCGTTGCCTTTTCCAGAGTGAGCTGTTTGCTGATAACAACCAATTTAACAAAATTATCTTTGCAATTTTTTGAGTCCTGAAAAAAATAATCAAATTCAACAGACATTATTGCCTGATAATGCAACTCAAAATTGCACTGCATGGAAATTTAACAGATGTGTTTGACACACAATTATTCCTTCAATGTTAATATTTCTTAATGTTCAATGAATAATATGTTATATTAACAACTTAACACAGTGTCAGCAGAATTGTGACAACTTATGATTCTTAAATGATGAAGATGAATTTGTCGTCTAAAAGTCTCATTGTTCAGCGCAAAAAATGTTTAAAAAACTAAGATTGAAAATTTTACTTCGATTAAAAGCACAAGTAAGCATCATATTTGGTGTATAACTAATTCACACTATTGCTACACGATGCAATTTTAAACCTTGAACTAACTTGATGCATCTTCAACCTTGGCCTTTACCGATATATTGTGCTGTGAATGATTGATATGCTATTTTTCTCTGGGTTACAAAAAGTTTCACTACACATTTGATGAGTAGCTGCGCCTCAGGGTGGCATTTGGGGTTAATTTAGAAGATTATATTCTTGTATTGGTCTCTCAGGAATGTCACCTTTAGCCGTTGAGAACAGACTTGGGTGTGAGATGCAGTCTAATCGGATTGCAGTATGGAAATATACAGTTGCTGCCAGTAGTGAGGGAATTTAAATACATACATATCTTTAAATGGGTCCACTGGATAGGGAATCATTAGAGAGATAATACAGATCTAAGTCTGGGGGATAAACTTAAAACATCTCCTTTCCAGATACATGTACTAACGATCTAGCATGCTGATAGGGACCCCCAAAATTAGTGTCTAGCTGGCACTAACTGTAGAAGCTAAGCATAGAAGTGTCAGACCTTGAAATGTCTGTGCATGTCATATCATGGCACTAACTGTAGAAGCTAAGCATAGAAGTGTCAGACCTTGAAATGTCTGTGCATGTCATATCATGCTTAAAATACCTGTATCACGCTGCATATAGCATGGTGACGTCCTCAACAATTTCTGAGTCTATGATAATGGCTCCTGCAGTAAACCTATCGCATAGCGAGATGTCAACTGTACTAGGGTGTGACAGTGTTGTAAATCTGCCTGGCTCTCCAAACTACATGTTGCTCCACTCCAGTGAATGGGATGCTTCTTAGTGTGGGCTGTTCATGGAGGATGTTTAATATGGTCCTCAATTATGTGGGAAGGCTCAAACCCGAAGCATCTTGGATTCAGGAGAGCATTAATTGAAGAGTGGAGTCTGGGCTGTAAGTTCTTCACTTGGGATTCAAGAAAAATGTTGTAATTAAGAACTTCCCTTGGGAAGTTCTTCTTGATATTGTACGGATTTGCACTTTTCCGCCGCGTTTTTGGTCATTTTTCAATGTTGAATAAAACATGGCCAAGGCAAGATATCAGAAAGCTACTTCAGCACAATATAGACACTAGAAATGCCCTTTAGTGTTGGGAATTACGCATCGGAATTACGCTTGACATGGGAATTACGGCCAATTTCCAATAAAAATTTCTCGCTCCGGTTCTGGGAAAAGTATTGACATACTTTTCCTCAAAATTTTTTCCCCAGATTCTCCAAAGAAATGCGCAGTGCGGAAAGGAATATCATCTCGCGCCTCCTAGAAAATTTTCGAGAAAAAAAAGTTCGAAGTTTCGACACCCCGAAATTTCAAGGGGTGATGCAATGAAAACCCATGATGTACTGGTCAGAATTTCATGTCCTGCCACAAATAATGAGTACTACCGGGGTACAGTGGACATGCAAAAGTACGGCTCCGCAGCTCCAATACTTTAGGTGCCACAGGGCCTCAAAAATCGAACTTTTGAAGGGCTGTATCTCCCTTACTATTAATCCTAGAGAAAAAACAGGACCATTTTCGAAAACCTCAGAATGTCAGCTTTGCAATGATGTATAGCAATAATCCCTAGGACGCACGGTATAGAATCGCGTCAGACATTGAAAATTTCATGTCACTTTTTGGGCCTCCCAAAACCTATTTTTCCCAAAAAAACTATGAAGCTCCTCATGGATGTTCATGTATATTTTTTGTGTGGTACCCCTTATAGACCTGCACAATGCCTTCAAAGCAAAATGTTCTACTTAAAATACTTTTTGCTTGAGAACTTTTTTAATTTCAAATTTGAAATGTAGATTGCTCAGCTTCTACTGGTTCAAATGTCACGAAATTAACACCAAAAAATGTGAAAAATTATGGCCTTTTATGTGCTCCAAGGGCATATACCTCATACTAATAGCCGCATCTACAAATAAAATTTTATTTATTCATTTATAACTCATGAAGTATTATTTCAAATTAAGTCCAACTAATATGGAACATTGCTTATTGTCTGTCCTATTTTTCCATGCAAGCACATCTCCCTACCATGAATTTTAGAATCCAATTAAAACTCTTCCAATAATGTTTCAAACCCCTTAAAATTGATATGATATGTTGCTTATTTGTTGCCCTATTGTTTGCAAATAAGCTCATATTTTTTCTATTACATTTATAATTAAATTATAACTTGTGAAATACTGCTGCAAATCACTTAAAACTGATATGACATGTTGCTGACTGCTTGCCCTATGTATGTCTAAAAGCATGCCTTCCTACCTCTTATAGTTTGTCTGTGACAAGTCATTAGGGTTAGGGTTTCAACAACGTTCATTGCTTCCAGGGTGCCATGATGAGGCCAGAGTTAACCAGACTTCCAGTAACTGGATACCACACATATCAATGCTAAAATTATTACAACAAAGCTTCACAATGCTATGTTTCCTTTCTTATGGAATGCCACAGTTCCAGGATTTGTACACAGCCCACCTTGCAAAGAACAATTCTTGCTTATTGCTTATTGCTTAGATAATCTGCTCAGTAGCAAGCTAAATCAGCCTGATATTCCAGTCAAGCTTGTCATTGTATTGATATAGGCCCACATGTTGTTATGCACTGCCAGCATGCCACTTGAAACATCTGATGTTTTTAATATGTTCAAAATAACCATCATGCTACCTATTCACAAGGCCATTGCTGCTAATTATAGTTTGCCCTTAATATATCCAAAGAATCACAGTGAAACATAAGCTTACATGCTGTTTACACAGGCCTGTTACATGGGCCTGCATACATAGATCTGCATGTATGTTTTAGTGTATTTCTTTTTTTATACATTTCCAAGTGTGGATGAATGAATAAACTCAATGAAAAAGCAAATGTCTCATTATGTCTGCCTACAAATGTACACCACATTATTTAAGTGTGGTCCTCCAAATTCACAATTTAACAGCATGAAGGTCAATTTTCAGAAGGCAAATAGTTCACACTCCTGGCTGTATTGTGCATGAAACTTTACTCAAACCTTTGGGAATATTGCCTTGTCTACATGTATACATTTCATTGATCAATTAATAAACTGTGCATCACTTGAGAGAAGTTTGCAAATTTAATGAAGATTAAATATAAATTGAGTGTTTTATAATGGTCTGCTACTTTGATAAATCTTCTCTTTGTGAATCTTGGCTCTGTGCCAATTATCAAATTGACAGGTAAAAAGGGCCAGAAGGTGACCTCTGTGCACTCAACTGTGTTGATAACTATGTACAGATAGGAGGTGCTAGTGGTATTACTTGAGATATATGGATGCCTCATGTATCTGGACAAATTGCTCCATGACCAAAATGTTTCAATAGCCATGGCCTTACTGTACCATTGCCCACAAAAGCCCTCCATGCTAAGAAATGTATGATTTTGTAAGTGCCACTGTTTGTGTAGTTCCTTGCACTATTGCAAGTCAGCTCGAAGTACCAACTATGCCTCTTGGCCAACCAAAACAGACTCATCGATGCCAGGGCAAGGAATCCAACGTACGGCAACAGAAAGGAAGGGAAAGGATCGAAAGGAAAGGAAGGGATTGGAAGGGAAGGGAAGTTCTTCCTTTAAATTGCTGTGCAATTTAGTATACTAGTTATTCTTTAAAATCTGTCTAGTAAGCAGAAAATGGGACAGAATGGGGAGAATAGGGTGGAGTAGTGAAATTAGTGTTCTTGAATGTTTTTGAAGAAGGTGGATGTAAAGTGAAGTGCAGACTGAAATAGACGAAGAAGATGTTAAATTAACAGTACTTAGTCTGTGGCAGTGAATATTCAAAGAAATGTCAAATTTATGAATCTCACTTCATGGTGAAATTGAAGCTTACTGTCAGGAGAGTGTCTTCATTGGATGTCAATAAAAGTAGCTTGGCCAGGAATTGGATTCAGGATCTTTATAAAATATTACCAATGACAATGCCTGGATCTCGGATTCATGTAAAGCCACAATAATCTATCTTTCCTCTATCAGTACTGGCTTGTGGTGTAGAAAGATGCAGCTAGGAAGATCTCTACGTCAGAGGAAAATCTCCTTGCTAAAGTCATTAGCTGGTCATTGACCTGGTTAATTGGACAGTGGCAGATGTTTTTGTGACCTGATTTCACAATGTGCGAGCCTTCAATCCGTTTTTCTGCCCCATCCAATATGGCTGCCAATCAGGCCACCAATATGGTTACAGCTCATGCTACTGAATGTCGTGCTGTGATTGATTTATGGCACTATTAATTTACGACAATGTCACAAGACTGTCGATTTGCAGGAAGATGAGGGCATTAGGTGCAAGGAATGGTATCATCTGGTAAGAGGCTGTTTGAAGCAGGTGATGACAGTATCTGCAAGGGGGGGGGGAGATGAGGAGAAGGGTTAGCTGGGGCAAGTTGGAGGAAATGTGAAGGAAAGAGGAGGATATCAAAATGAAAGAAGCCAGGTTTAATTGTATGGAATGGGATCATCTGGTAGGAGACTGTTCAAAGCAGGTGATGATAATATCTGCATGTTTGGGAATTTATTTTTAGGTGAACAGTATTTATTGGAAGGGCAGAAAATGGTAACATTTCTGTGTGAATAGTAGTAGTATTGAAAGCAGAGAATTACAATACATTCTAAATGAACTTGAAAAATACCACCAACGAGCGACGTTACCCACTCTTTTTTCTTTCTTTTTTCTGTTCTAGCATTGTTCTGACTTTGATCATTTGATGGTATCGGACTCCTTTCTATATTTTAAATTTGATAGCAATCTGTAATACTAGAACTTTTGAGTGAAACTGATCATTATATGAATGTGATATGAAAGATAAAACGAAAAAGGCTGTGAACAAAAAAAGATTAATATAAAAAATGTGCTTTAGATGTCAAACAAGGTGTCTAATGCTTTGCACCTTTGGCCGCAGTAAGTGTCATATTACAAAGTGTAATATATCTGTAATATATCTGAACTGCAATATGTCTACCCTGCAATATATCTGCCTTTAGCTGAAGCAAGCTGAAGTGTCATATGGCTGGAGTGTCACATTTAACAGCAATGTGATTTACTTTCAGGCTTATCAATTCATGAATCACTAAATGCCATATTTATTGTCATATTTATTGGATTCTGGTGTTCTTTTTACACAAAACATGGAAACTGCATTTATATATATGGGACTGCAATGGTGAATGCAGCTTACAGAAAAGTCTGCTGAAATGCAGTATAAATGAATCATATGCTTTCCTAAAATCACCCGTTTGTTAACTGTTGATTTGTCTGTCTGTATTTGAATTTCCCTCACTCTATTTTAATCTCACTGTCTCTATCTCTATATCTATATCTATATCTATAATCTATATCTATGTCTAAAATCTATATCTTTATCTATATCTATTGGGTCTGATCTGTCTATCTATTTGAACACCCAATTTTTACTGTAAGTGTCTTGTTGCGGCTGTCAATACATATCACAGCAGGGCAAATGTGCTACAAGTGCAGAAATCATGATCAGTCTTGGCAAAATTGAAATTCCTTTCAAATTTTGGACTTTAATCTTAATATGTGTCTTGGTATCACTATGTATCTTCTCTGTCTATTCTACAATATCTGCCTGTCTACATGTCTATCAAACATTAACTCTGGAGACTGAGGTTGTTTCATGTCCAAACATTTATAGATTTGCGATTTATGTTGTTTACGAAGGTAAAATCAAACTTATTTTCCACTTATACGCATGTGCATTTAAAATCATCATTGTTTGAATATTGACATTTCAAATCAGGTTTTTCTTTTGAATTATTTTCCTTATGAACCATAAAACATGTCTTAACAATTTTGTTTTCCATATATTTACTTAAGCTGTATTGAATAATTTAGTAGTTGAAATGTCGCACATACTACTTAAAGGCTGACATGTCAGAAAAATGTATATATCTTTTTTTTTTTCACAACATTGAGGTTTTTTTAAATATATCTTTGTTTGAACTTTAACGCTGACGAGGCACATTAAAGTTTTGTTCTTTTATTTTTATGCACATTGTGCAGCTATGGAAGAAATCTGATGTTTTATAAGAAATTGTTGTGGCTCTGTAGAAACTAGAATATTGATTTAGTAAGTTAGACAAGTAGATGTTCGACAAAAACTTCATACTTGCTATGCTTCTAAATTTCACAAAGCATAGTAGCAAAAGAATCTTAGCAGGACTGCCAAAAGCATTGTATTGATGTAAAACTCTTGATCAGGAAAGAAGGAGGACACAGTAGTGAGGCAAGGGATGATTGAAACTGCTTTGCAACATAGGTCCTGGTGGTGACACACGGCTAGAATTGGAATCCATCTGAGATTGAATATAAGATAAAATTGTTGTACTACTAAAGTTCAGCTTGATGCGGAACCGTGGGAGTGTTCAGCATGCCTTAATATTTCATGGCAGTTTAATTGAGCATGCAGACTGCAGAGGATACTCACTCCACTGAACAATTGCTCCATATCCTCTTGGACAGGTCGACTTAAGGTTGGCCTAGTTCCAGCCTAAACTTTAAATTAATTTTGGGATCTTTGAGTATAGTAGAAGGAGAGTTGGAGAAAATGGGTCTTTGCAAGTGGAAGTAATTTTTTGTGAGATGCTGGATTTACTACAGTACAGAGGTGTAGGTTTTGTTGGTTTCCTTTTAGTAAGCTTAGAATTAAGGATATGCTTGTAAAGCAGGGTAAATGGATAGACTGATAGAATAGATAAGATAGATGACAAATCTGTTTATCTGTCTATCTATACTTTTTTTGTCCTCAGATGCATGCAAGGTTGTCCCGGAAGGTTGTAAACTTCATACGTTCAGAATGATCAATACTTAGGCCTAATAATCTACATTGTATTTTAGAAAACATCCAGTCAAGTAATACTTTAAATTAGTCTGATAAAACCTGACCAACAACAACGTAGTTACTTGAATAAGATAGAATTTTTCAATTTAACTTAACATAAGTCATCTGCCAAAAAAGGTCTATGAATTGTTGGAATGTTGCCCTTTCGTGTCTGCTGGCACTTCCTTCGTATGGTAGGCTGTGGCGGTGCCTGCATAGTGCATACCGAACTGTAACTTGAATGCAAGGATTCAAAATATCCAATCATCCACTAAAAACGCATATTGTCTCAGAATTTCTACAAAAAAAGACTTGAAAGTCAGTCGTCTTTCAAAAAATTGATGCCAGAAAGTTGTCCTTTCCTGTCCACTGGCACTTTCCTGGTATGGCTGGATCATTGTCTGCATACAGAACTGTAACTTGGAGCTAGAAAGAAACCAAGTCTTGTCATCTCTCCGAGACTTCTACTCAAGACCTGGAAAGTAAATATCTTTTCCTCATTCTTTATGTCGACCAGCAAGCAAACTTTCCATCTCTCAGCCTTTCTTTGTCATTTTTTGCCTTTATTTACAATATTGAATCATATAATTCTTTTCCTTGTCAAGCCAGGAGCTTTCCTTTTTTCGTCTCAAATATTTACACTGCGAATGAATCCATACCTCAAATGTATGCCATCGCATCCCAAATGTAGATTATACAGAAACAGGGAAATTTAATCACAAGTGAAAGAAGAACAGGGTGGGGAAAAAAGAACTGTTCTGATCCACAAAAAAAAATTGACTGCATTTGGTTTTATTTAGTGGAATCGACCTGAGTATAGAAGACAAGAAGTTACATAAAGATCACATAGTAAAGCAGATATGTAGATGGATAGATGAATAGATTGATAGATAGATAGACAGATAGATAGATGGATGGATAGATAGGCACTAATGTGGGTACAATGAGATAAAACAGGGATGGCAAGGACGTCGAAAGAAGTCAGTTGATGCAATCGTTGAAGAGGTACTTAGCTCACATTTTTCATTTCCACTCAAAAATGTGAGAATTGTCATAACATGAATTATCTTTTTATGAGGTCTGAGTGCACTGGCAGTAACAACATGGCAAGCATGCATACATAGCACTGATAGTGGGGCCCTGTGGTGTGTAAAGCGTCTCTGCAGAGTGCAGATGATGAGTTTCTGTTTGAAATACCCCCTCCCTCTCTAATGCACTTCACCCCCTCTCTTCTCCACTTCGCCCCCCCCCTCTCCTCTTCCTCCCATCCTTGCCATGTCTTTCCAATGTCCACAAAGCCTACACAGGGGTCCTGGTGTCCTAGGAAGGACGGAATGAACCCAACAGCTGAACATTATCTGCCCAGATTGACTTGACATGTTAACATGGCAATGTCCTCCATAGGCCATATGGCTCTCCAATGGGCTATCCAATGACCTATACATTTGTGTGCTCAACAGCCACATAACTATGCAAATAGCCAACCAAAGTCCCTGAACAAATCCAGCCAAATCCCTCAACAAATCCACTGGCAAATGCCTTAGCAAATCCCAAAGCAATCCTTAAGCATGTCACTGAAGCGCGATCCCAAAACAGCATGGGAAGCTATAGTCATAAAAGCAAGTCATGGAAAATTGGATATGGAAAATGGTTGTGAAAAGTCGGTCTCGGAAATATGTGCAGGCCGAAGGTGTGATAACAAGAAGGAGTAGGGTATTACCAGCACCATTTCAGCTCTGTTGTAACTTGCTGGGTCCCAATCATTGGTCCCAAGTTCAAATCTAGCTCTTGCCAGGTCACATGGACTTATGTTCGATGGCTGTTTCAATGATCCTTTGCCTCACTGCTGTGTCCTCCCTCTGTCCTTAGTGGCCTACCAAGTTAATAAATGCAGGACATAAATCTCCAATCATCCATCCGTCCATTACCAGCTCCATATATTTACCTCTTGACCCAATAAATAAAATGATGTTAGATTATTTGGTCAGATGCCTGTAATAATGACAAATTGTTATGTTTTTTTCTCTGGTAAAAATACCCACAACCCCAACACAGCCACACATTCCACATGTTGTACAAAGTGCTGGTATTCTCAGTATCAAGTTAGCCATGGTAATTCCATGAAAGAGATGTGTTTCCTCCATTAATTATAAGGAGGTGTTCCTTTAGGAAATGTGCTGTATAATTGATTAGTTATATGAAGCTCTGGAGATATTAGGCAACACTCACTGACTGTACAACTCATAAGGCTTCTGGCTGTAAGGTTTTCTTTTAAGATAAAGGCTGGTGTTCAGGCATATCTATGTTGTTACAACACGTATATATAATTACAACTTGATAGGTTGCACAACATTGACAGCATTATAGACCATCCTAGACAACATTATGCAGTGTCCTTCATGGATGTTGTTGCTGAGGGTCAGGTGTGGGGCCAATCCAGTTAGGCTGTGTTGATTCCTGGGCTCCAAAGTGCAGCTGAGAGACCCCAATAGAATATTAATGTGTGCTGGCCTCTTTGGTCACAGCTGGCTGGTGGCAAATATCATCATTGGTAGAAGGTCAGCCTGGTCACTGGTCAGAGTAAACAAATATAGTGATGAAATAGTGCTGATGTGGCTGTGTTGAAAAATTGTGTGTGGGAGTTACTGGGAGAAATGTTGTTAATAAAATGACAAGTTACAGTTGATTATGTGTAGTTCAGTTGATGCAAATACAGCTGGATGGTGGCAAATATCATCATTGATAGAAGGTCAGGGGAAACAATTATAGTGATCAACTGGTGCTGATGTGGCAATGTTGAAAAATTATGATGACAGAAGTTACTGTTAATTATTTGTATTTCAGCTGATGCATATACATCTGGTTGGTGGCAAATATCATTGGTAGTAGGTCAGCCTGGTCAGAACAAACAAATATGGTGATCAACTGGTGCTGATGTAGCACACTGGTAGTGTTGATATTGTTGAGATGTGGGAGAAATGTTGTTAATAAAATGACAGAAGTTAGAGTAAATAATAATTTGTGTTTCAGTTGATGCGTGATTCTTTTTTACCAGTTGATGCGTGATTCTTTTTTACTAATCAAGGATGCAACCTTACACAACATGTACACATCCTCTCATCATCAAGTTGATGGCCTTGGCTTTCATTTCATTCAATCCTTTGAGTCCCTTTCTGAGATATCCCTTTCACTTTTGTTATTAAAAACTTATACACCAAGTACTCAGAAACTCTGGTCAACTTGCAAAGTTTATGTGTTTGCAAGACTTCTTGGTGTTTTAGCACTGGCAGAGAGAATTCAGTTCATTATGAAATCTTTTTGAAGTGTTTCTGTCCTCAGACTTCAAACATGTATCTCTGTTCAGCAGTTTGTTTGACTTCAGTTGGTGTTCTTTGAGTCTTTGACCAATCTTTTTATGTTCTCTACATTATGTACTCTGCTGGGTATAATGCCTTTTACAGTCTTGCATTCCCTGTATTTGACTGTATTTTATTGTGTAGTTTCAGCTTTTTCATTTGCTCAGATTCTATAATTCTATGTGCCTTTGGCAAATTGGATGTTGCTATGAAAACCACACATGTATAATTCTAACAAATATTTTCTCTCTTCTTTTCCAGGTGAGTACCTGTTTCTAATACATTAATCCAGTCTGTGATGTGAAGGAGTCAGATAAGTCTCTTGATTTTTTTAAGAGAATATTTATGTGTAGTTATGTGTCTGTAGCCCTCGTATGACATAAAAAATAACTGAAAAGAAGTAATTCTTCAATAGATGATAGATATATCCTGCAAGAGTTGATGGAGTGGTACAGCACTGTGTAGTATAATGCCTGAACATTCTGGTTTAAAATTAAGCCTTTCACTGGACATTCTGAATTATGATTAAGCCTTTCACTGCAAATATTATTAATTTGTATTAGTAACATGATCATGATATTCGAGTATGTTGAATACTGAATAGATATTTCAGATCTTATATTTGAATTGGAATAAAAATGGCATTGCAATCCATAAATTAAGATTTCTTTCATGAATATAATCGTTGTCGTGAAAGATATAATTATTATCGTGCATAGCTAGTCTTAAATTCTCATGCTTTATATTTGAAACTACGCCTGATTTAAGTTCAAGAGCCATTGCTTGTCCATATACTTGGTAATCTCAATGTTATATATAGCTATTAGCCTATTATTTTTAGACACATTAAACAATCTTTCAAAGCAACAAACCGACATGAACTTCTCACCCAATACGCCTTTTACGCCATTGAATAACTTCCTCACAGCGTCGGTCTATATGTAAGTCATAAAATCGCTGAATATCCCGTACAGATGTCATATTACTGATGTTATAAAACTGTATCAAGTTTACTGCTTCCAGTCAATTGAAAAAAAGTTAATTCATTGTTACCCAATTAATTAATTTCTCTGATTAATTGGTATGAGTGGGGCACATGACCTCCAATTTATTGATATAACCAAATTCTGTTTGGTGAATTTGGTTAAATTTCCTATGGGAATACACAATTGCTGCTGGAATCGCATTGGTACAGAGATATGGTTTTAATTATTAATCTGGCATGGTTGGAATGGTTGAAGGTATCATTCGGAAAATGATAGGTCCCTGGTTACTGCTTATGCATTTCAAACCATTCATTGAAATTGCCAAACGCATCAGATAATTAGTTTGGAAATTCTAAATGAATAGCTCATGCTATGTGACATTCATATTTCAACTACATACCTTTTGTCTCATTTCAAAAATTGTTTTAAATCTTATTTTCTTAGCTATCACAAAACACAAAATGCACAGAACTGTAATAATGTTGTTTTCTTGAATACGCTAAATTTTATTATTTCATTAGCAAGCCAGGTGCACAACTTTTGCTTCTGATATATGACATATTTTATTTTACAAGTCTTATTGTCCATGACCTCACCTCTTCTTGTTTTTAATTCTCCTCAAATGAAAATGTTTTTAAAATGCCTTTCGTTTAAGTTATTATCTTTAGAAATATATCTTAAACAACTTTTCCTCAATTTTAAAACTAAAAACCTGCGACTCCTAGACTCTGACTCCTGATTCTGAATCCAAAACCCTGCTTATTGACAATATTGGTATAAGACTTCAGAAATTGTGCAAAAAGATAATACACTTACAGATCACAATTTAGCAGAGTGACAATATCAGCATCTCATATTTTTCAGTGAGAGCTCAGCAATTAAATTCATCAGAATCCCATTTTACTGACAATTGCGTTTGCAAAAGAGGGACTACAAAATGGTCAAACAATTCAATCCGTTGCTTTTTCCAGAGTGAGCTGTTTGCTGATAACAACCAATTTAACAAAATTATCTTTGCAATTTTTTGAGTCCTGAAAAAAATAATCAAATTCAACAGACATTATTGCCTGATAATGCAACTCAAAATTGCACTGTATGGAAATTTAACAGATGTGTTTGACACACAATTATTCCTTCAATGTTAATATTTCTTAATGTTCAATGAATAATAACCCAGTTTCAGCAGAATTGTGACAATTTATGATTCTTAAATAATGAGAATTTATTTGCCATGACAGGATATTGTACCAATACAGAAAATATTGTCTGTTGACAGATTCACTTGTTTTTAGGACATTTTTTAAATAAAAATAATGATTTACATGTATATGCATTTTAATGTATTCAGAACATTCCTAGCAGACTGGTGCAATGAATGTAGACACAAGAGAATATCTATTTATCGCATTTAGATCAAAATTGCCTTTAGATTAGAGTTAGGTATGGGTCAAATAAAAGTCTTTCATAAGTAAGTGAAACACTGGCCTAATGTTATTTGATAGGGAAGGGTGGTTCACTTACTTAACAAAGACTTTATGAGTGCCAGAAATAATACAGATCCAAGTTCAGGGATAAACACCTCCTTTTCAGATACTAACAATCTAGCTTGCCGATATGAACCCCCAAAATCTTTGTCTAGCTGGCATTTACTGTAGAAACCATACGGATAGACTCAAAAATGTCACTCCTAAAAATGTCTGTGTATGTCATGCTTTACCTGTGGTACGCTCTGTATTGCATGGTGACGTCCTCAACAAATTCTGAGTCTGTGCTTAACTGCTTATGGCTCTAAATTCTTACAGTACACTTTCGCATAGCTAGGTGTAAACTGTACTAGGGTGTGACAGTGCTGTAAATCTGCCTGGCTCTCCAAACTACATGTTGCTCCAGTCAAGTGAACGGGATGCTGCTTAGTGTGGGGCCCGTCACTGTGGGCTGTTCATGGAGGATGTTTAATGTGGTCCTCAATTATATGGGATGGCTCAAACCCAAAGCATCTTAGATTTAGGAGAGCATTAATTGAAGACTGGAGTCTGGGCTGTAAGTTCTTCACTTGGGATTTCAGAAAAATGTAGTAATTATTCTTGAACATCTGTCTAGTAAGCAGAAAATGGGACAGAATGGAAGTCTAGGGTGGAGTAGTGAAATTAATGTTCTCAAATGTTTTTAAATAAACTGAATTTAAAGTGAAGTGCGGGCTGGAATAGAAAAAGAAGGTGTTGAGCTGACAACAGTCGATGGCAATGAGTATTCAAAGAATTGTCAAATTTATGAAATCTCAATGCATGGTGAAATTGAAGCTTGCTGTCAGAAGATTTTCTTCATTGGATGTCAATAAATGTAGCTTTTTCAGAAATTGGATTCAAGATCTTTATAAATTAAAAATTTAACCTCTGGATCTCGGGTTCATGTGAATCCGCAATCATTTGTCTATCCTCTATCAGTACTGTCTTATGGTATAGAAAGATGTAGCTAGGAAGAGCTTTACGTCTGAGGAAAATCTCCTTGCAAAAGCCATTATCTGGGCAGTGACCTAGTTAATTGGACAGTGGCAGATGTTTTTGTGACCTGATTTCGCAATGTGTGAGTTTTCCATCTGTTTTTCTGCCCTATTCAATATGGCTGCCAATCAGGCCACCAAAATGGTTACAGCTCTTGCCATTGAATGTCTTGCTGGGGTTGATTTATGGCACTATTAATTTACGACAATGTCACGAGACTGCCGATTTGCAGGAAGATGGGGTCATTAGGTGCATGGAATGGGATCATCAGGTTAGAGGCTGTTTGAAGCAGGTGATGACAGTATCTGCAAGGGGGGGGGGAGGGGGTTGGGGAGAAGGGGTAACAGGGGCAAGTGGGAGGAAATGAGAAGGAAAGAGAAGGATATAAAAATGAAAGGAGCCATGTTTAATTATATGGAATGGGATCATCTGGTAGGAGACTGTTCAAAGCAGGTGATGATAATATCTGCATGTTTGGGAATTTATTTTTAGGTGAACAGTATTTATTGGAAGGGCAGAAAATAATGACATTCTTGTGTGAATAGTAGTAGTTTTGAAAACAGAATTACAATACATTCTGCATGAACTTGAAAAATAACACCAACGAGCGACGTTACCCACTCTTTTTTCTTTCTTTTTTCTGTTCTAGCATTGTTCTGACTTTGATCATTTGATGGTATCAGACTCCTTTCTATATTTTAAATTTGATAGCAATCTGTAATACTAGAACTTTTGAGTGAAACTGATCATTATATGAATGTGATATGAAAGATAAAACGAAAAAGGCTGTGAACAAAAAAAGATTAATATAAAAAAGGTGCTTTAGATGTCAGACAAGGTGTCTAATGCTTTGCACTTTGGTCGCAGTAAGTGTCATATTACAAAGTGTAATATATCTGTAATATATCTGAACTGCAATATGTCTACCCTGCAATATATCTGCCTTTAGCTGAAGCAAGCTGAAGTGTCATATGGCTGGAGTGTCACATTTAACAGCAATGTGATTTACGTTCAGGCTTATCAATTCATGAATCACTAAATGCCATATTTATTGTCATATTTATTGGATTCTGGTGTTCTTTTTGCACAAAACATGGAAACTGAATTTGGTATAACTGGGAATGCAATGGGGACAGAGTCTTTCAAATGGACTTATATAAGGGTTCTGAAATGCACTTTAAATGAACATCATGCTTTCCAAAAATCTAATGATTTGTATAACTGTTGATTTGTCTGTCACTGTTTTCTAATATTTCTATCTTTTTGTTACAGTTTGCAAAACACTATTCCTTTGATCAACATCTTTCTATCTATAACCTTCGGCTACCACTTTTCTTACTATATATGCTATATATATTGGTCTGTGCATCCATTTGCACATCAAACAGTGACTGAAAGTGTCTTGTTGCGGCTGTTGATGTATATCACAGCAGGGCAAATTTGCTACAAGTGTACAAAACAAGATCACTCATGGCAAATTTGAAACTGCTTTCAAAGGTTAGGCCTTAGTCTTAATATGCTTCATGATATCTTTATAGCACTCTATCTATCTGTCTGTCTGTTATCAATATATCCGTCTTTCTGTCTGTATGTTTATTGGTGTAACTCTTGGGACTGAGATTCTTCAATTTTCTCACATCCATCGACTTATTTTCTGCTGGTAGGCATTTTCCGCTTGTAATGCTGAACATGTTTTGAAAAATCATTGTTCAAATATTGACATTTCAAATCCAATTTTTTGAGGAAGTTTTTCTTTTCTTTTGAATTCTTGTCTGTATAAACCATATAACATGTCTTTACAATTCTGTTTTCCATATTTTTACTCAAATCGTAATGAATAATTTAGTAGTTGAAATGTCGCACATTCTACTTTTAAAAGGCAAGCATTTAAGGAAAATTCATGTCAATTTTTTTTACTTTCTCTGTTTGAATTTTAATGCTGACATGGCAATTTAAAGTTTTATTATCTTTTTATTTTAATGAACATACAGCTAAGGTGGCAAAAGAATGTTTTTAACTACTATGAAATAAAACTACTGTTTAACATATGTCCTATATATCAGAAATTATGTTAGTACTGATGTTGAGCTAAGTTTGGAGGTGAATTCAAATGATCAGCACGTCTTAATATTTCATGGCAGTTTAATTGAGCATACCAAGGATGTTCACTTCACTGAACAATTGCTCCGTATCCTCATAGACAGGTCGACTTTAAGTTGTCCCAGTTCCAGCCTAAACTTTCAATTAATTTGGGGATTTTCAGCTATAGTACAAGAGGAGTTGGAGATAATGGGTCTGTACTAGTGGAAGTAATTTTATTGTGAGATACTGGATGGTACAGAGTTGTTGGTCTTTCTGTTTTTATAGATAGATAGATAGATAGATAGATAGATATATTGGGATCTGTTGCGCCTGTGTTCATAGGTTCATTTCTGTAAACAGCGAATTGTTTTACTTGTCTTTACTAGACTCTACAAGGTGTTCAAACGCAAATGAAAGAGTCATGCTAAATCAGCTGAACTCAATCATTTTGGTCAAAACCAACAGATTGATACATAGATGGAATAGATGCATAGATAAGATACATAGGTAGATCAATCTGATACATAGATACTACATATATACATACAGTGATACATAGGTACACAGATAACAAGGTACTTCGGGGACTTTTGCATACGGATGCGCCACGGTAATTTTGAAAACCAGAACCATTTTAATCGGGAAAATACGCCAAAACCACAAACCATTTTAATCCTTCAATAAGATTTTTGGCAACCAATTTAATCTTCATGGTTTTTAAACCATTTTAATCCTCTTTTCAAGCCGATTCTAACGATACCAAACATGTTGAGGTTGCAAAAATCAGAACTGAATTAATCAGAACTGTCAAAAAACCAAAACAATTTTTAATCCAAAAAGGCCAAAAAAACCAATACCATCCAGCGGCGCCTCTATATGCACCCTCTCTTAGTGAGTAACCCCCCGGGGTAGTATTTAAATGAAGGGTGAGTTATAGGTGATAATAAAAAATATCTTATCATCTAAGAACAGATCTTGTCTCAGAATTTCAGTATAACAAAGACTTCAAAGCTAGTCTTTTCCCAAAATATTGATGTAGGAAATGCCAGCCAGTTGCCCTTTCCTGTCTGCTGGCACTTCCCTGGTATGGCAGACTGTAGCAGGGCAGAATGCCTGAATACAGAACTGTAACTTTGGGCTGAAAAGAAACCATGTCTTGTCATTTCTCCGAGACCTCTACTCAAGATATGGAAAGTAAATATCTTTTCCTCATTCTGTATGTCAGCCTGCAAGCAAACTTTCTATCTCCCAGCCTTTCTTTGTCGTTTTTTTGCCTTTATTTACAATATTGAATCGTATATTTCTTTTCCTTGTCAAGCCTGTGGCTTTTTTTTTTTCGTCTCAAATATTTACACTGCCAATGAATCCATACCTCAAATGTATGCCATCGCATCCCAAATGTAGATTATACAGAAACGGAAATTTAATCACAAGTGAAAGAAGAAAAGGGTGGGGAAAAAAGAACTGTACAGAGCCACGAAAAAAATTGACTGCATTTTGTTTTATTTAGTGGAATCGAGTTTTATTTAGTTGAATCGACCTGAGTATAGAAGACAAGAAGTTACATGAAGATCACATAGTAAAGCAGATATATAGATGGATTGATGAATAGATAGATAGATGGATAGACAGATAGATAGATGGATGGATAGATAGGCACTAATGTGGGTACAATGAGATTAAACAGGGATGGCAAGGACGTCGAAAGAAGTCAGTTGATGCTATCGTTGAAGAGGTAGTTCGGTAGTTCGCTCACTTTTTCTATTTCCACTAAAAAATGTGAGAATTGTCATAACATGAATTATCTTTTTATGAGGCCTGAGTGCAGTGGCAGTAACAACATGGCAAGCATGCATACATAGCACTGATAGTGGGGCCCGGTGGTGTGTAAAGCATCTCTGCATATGATGAGTTTCTGTTTGAAATACCTCCTCCCTCTTCAAATGCACTTCACCCCTCTCCTCTCCCTCCCATCCTTGCTCGTCCCTCCAATGTCCACAAAGCCTACACAGGGGTCCTGGTGTCCTAGGAAGTAGGGAATGAACCCAACAGCTGAACATGATCTGCCCAGATTGACTTGACATGTTAACATGGAAATGTCTCCTTTGAGCTCCAATGGGCCCTCCAATGGGCTATCCAATGACCTATACATTTGTGTGCTCAACAGCCACATATCTATGCAAATAGCCTCCAAAGTCCCTGAACAAATCCAGCCGAATCTCTCAACAAATCCACTGGCAAAAGCCCAAGCAAATCCCAAAGCAATCCTTAAGCATGGAACTGAAGGGTAATCCCTAAACAGCATGGGAAGTTACAGTCATAAAAGCAAGTCATGGAAAATTGGATATAGAAAATGGTCGTGAAAAGTCGGTCTCGGAAATATGTGCAGGCCGAAGGTGTGATAACAAGAAGGAGTAGGGTATTACCAGCACCATTTCAGCTCTGTTGTAACTTGCTGGGTCCCAATCATTGGTCCCAAGTTCAAATCTAGCTCTTGCCAGGTCACATGGACTTATGTTCGATGGCTGTTTCAATGATCCTTTGCCTCACTGCTGTGTCCTCCCTCTGTCCTTAGTAGCCTACCAAGTTAATTAATGCAGGACGTAAATTCCAATCATCCATCCGTCCATTACCAGCTCAATATAATTACCCCATGACCCAATAAATACACTTATATATATATATCCTGTGACTAGCAAAAATCCTGCGCTCTGATTGGCTGATTAGTCACAGGATATATTTCCATATCCACCTCATAAAATATGCAGGTAGATGGATATGAAATATATCCACCTCATTGAATATTCATGAAGTGGGATATGAAATATATCCACCTCATTGAATATTCATGAAGTGGGATATGAAATATATCCATCAGATGACATCATCATATTGTTATGTTACCATGACGTCACCACCCACCAGTGCAGTTGTACTCATTGTGACGTCACCAGATTGACCAGCTCTGGGATTTCATGACAAGCATTATGCAGCATTGCATAGCTCCACTTCTATTAGGAGCAGCATTTATTTCCTGACATCAAAATTTAGCAAATTTAATTTTCATCAACATGCAATAGGTCCTGACACAATCACATTATCATATCTGGAATCTGTCAGCCACGGAAATACATATTGTCAATGTGTCAATGAAAAAGTTTCTCCATGCAGCATTGCTTAGCTTGTTATCAGATGTAGAAAATCATTTTGACCATTGTCAAAGGATATAAATATTATACAGTGACCTTGTTTTATGGGATATGGAATATATTCACCCTCGGACTCCCATATCCCACTCGGGCTTCGCCCTCGTGGGATATGGGAGTCCTCGGGTGAATATATTCCATATCCCATAGCAAGGTCACAGTATAACATATAATATGCATATTGTAGATTTATTTGGTAAGATGGCCAATAATGACAGAGCAGTGTGTTTTTCTCTAGGTTGTTTATATATACCCGCAACCCCAACACAGCCACACATTCCACATGTTGTACAAAGTGCTGGAATTCTCAGTATCAAGTTAGCTGTGGTAATTCCATGGAAGAGATATGCTTCCTCCATTAATTATAAGGAGGTGTTCCTTTAGGAAATGTGTTGTATAATTGATTAGTTATATGAAGCTCTGGAGATATTAGGCAACACTCACTGTACTGCTCATAAGGCTTCTGGCTGTATGGTTTCTGTAAGATAAAGACCAGTGCTTAAGGCATTTTTTTGTCAGCTGTTAGTTAAATAAAACCTTTTATGGTTGCTGACCTGTGGGCAATTGTCGCACAGTAGGGGAGACCGGGGCTGGTTGTCACAGGGGCAGGTTGTCACAGTGTGTAAAACTTAAACATGCTACTATTTCTATATAAAGCATGCAGGAGCACTGCCATTCTGTATGAATGGCAAAAGGGGAGTGACTTAAACCTATCTGGTGAATATATACCTATATCAATCAAAATCTTGATGTGATATTGGACATTTTTTAAAATTCAGAATTCGGGCAGGTTGTCACACTTTCGGGGCAGGTTGTCACACTCTCGGGGCAGGTTGTCACACTTTTGGTTATGAGCTCGAATGCAGGAAGTGGAACTCTGTACGGCAAATCTTGACCAAGAAAAGTTATTTTGGACATATGAGGAATCCTTTACTTGCCAAGTGAAGACCTTAACAAACATGCTACTGTGTACAAGAGTGCTGCAAATGAAGGCTTACCAATCAGTAGGAAAGCATTCTGATACGGAGTAGGATTTTTACGATTTTTTTGGACAATTTTACATATAAATTTGAAATCGATTTATTTAAACACAATGCAATATCTGCATACATCTTCAGTTATCAATAGCATGTATGAAGCACAAATTTATATTTGTGTTAGTTTTTTTGGTTTAAAAGCCTGGTCCTAATAGGTAACAACCAGCTCCAAAAAGTGTGACAACCTGCCCCGCCTTTTTGTGACAACCTGCCCCGACTGATGAAAATTCCAAAAACGGGTGACCAAAGCCGTTGTTATCAAAATTTTCACTATTTGTTCTAATGATGATTTAAAGAAATGTTTATATGGTAAGTGTATTAACTGTATCTTTTTCAACAACTATTTGATAAAGACTAGCATTGCATGCAAGTTAAAGGTAAAAAATTACTTTTTGTGACAGGAAATTTTTAACAGTCCTTGTGCCTACCAGACTCCCTTCCAGGGGTCAAGATTTTTCAAAAAGACTCCAGTGGGTTATAAAAGCAAAAAACAATGATTGGTTGAGCTGTGTGACTCCATAGTTTAGTGCAATAAAAAGTGTGACAACCTGCCCCTGTGACAACCAGCCCCGGTCTCCCCTACATTTTTGTCACTGCGTAATAGTGAGTATTTGTGGAAGTTTATCAGAACAGTATTTCAGCTATGGTTGGTATTCCACATCTATGTTGGACAGCAGTTTCATGCATCCTTCGTCTCATTGCAATGTCCTCCTGTCCTAATTCCCTCCCCTCTCCTTCCAGTGCTTGAAACATCATCTTTTGTTCAATGCTGTACAATAGGATTTACCTTTGTTTGCGGCCTGGTGTTCATGTAATTTTGGGTTGATTGAGTTGTTTTAATTTTACCATGGTAATTAGAATACGTTGTTCTGAACCTGTACTTTGACTGGCAATATTTCTCGCTTTAATGGTATTCTATAACATTGACAGAATTAGACTATCCTAGACAGCATTATGCAGTGTCCTCCATGGATGTTGTTGCTTTGGGTCAGGTGTCGGGCCAATCCAGTTAGGCTGTGTTGATTCCTGGGCTCCAAAGTGCAGCTGAGAGACCCCAATAGAATATTAATGTGTGCTGCCTCTTTGGTCACAGCTGGCTGGTGGCAAATATCATCATTGGTAGAAGGTCAGCCTGGTCAGAGTAAACAAATATAGTGATCAACTGGTGCTTGTGTGGCAAACTTGCAATATTGACATTGTTGCGATGTGGGAGAAATGTTGTTAATAAAATGACAGAAGTAAGAGTAAATAGTAATTTGTATTTCAGTTGATGCGTGATTCTTCTTTACCAGTTGGTAGGTGCTGAACAAGAATGCAACCTTACACATGTACACATCCTCTCATCATCAACTTGATGGCCTTGGCTTTCATTTCATTCAATCCTTTGAGTCCTTTTCTGAGATATCCGTTTCACTTTTGTTTTTAAAAACTTATACACCAAGTACTCAGAAACTCTGGTCAACTTGCAAAGTTTATGTGTTTGCAAGACTTCTTGGTGTTTTAGCACTGGCAGAGTGAATTCACTATTCAGTTCATTACCAAATCTTTTTGAAGTGTTTTTGTACTCTGACTTCAAACACGTATCTCTGTTCAGCAGTTTGTTTGACTTCAGTTGGTGTTCTTTGAGTCTTTGACCAATGTTTTTATGTTTCTTTATGTTCTCTACATTATGTACTCTGCTGGGTATAATGCCTTTTACAGTCTTGCATTCCCTGTATTTGACTGTATTTTATTGTGTAGTTTCAGCTTTTTCATTTGCTCAGATTCTATAATTCTATGTGCCTTTGGCAAATTGGATGTGGCTATGAAAACCACACATGTATAATTCTAACAAATATTTTCTCTCTTCTTTTCCAGGTGAGTACCTGTTTCTAATACATTAATCCAGTCTGTGATGTGAAGGAGTCAGATAAGTCTCTTGATTTTTTTAAGAGAATATTTATGTGTAGTTATGTGTCTGTAGCCCTCGTATGACATAAAAAATAACTGAAAAGAAGTAATTCTTCAATAGATGATAGATATATCCTGCAAGAGTTGATGGAGTGGTACAGCACTGTGTAGTATAATGCCTGAACATTCTGGTTTAAAATTAAGCCTTTCACTGGAACATTCTGAATTATGATTAAGCCTTTCACTGCAAATATTATTAATTTGTATTAGTAACATGATCATGATATTCGAGTATGTTGAATACTGAATAGATATTTCAGATCTTATATTTGAATTGGAATAAAAATGGCATTGCAATCCATAAATTAAGATTTCTTTCATGAATATAATCGTTGTCGTGAAAGATATAATTATTATCGTGCATAGCTAGTCTTAAATTCTCATGCTTTATATTTGAAACTACGCCTGATTTAAGTTCAAGAGCCATTGCTTGTCCATATACTTGGTAATCTCAATGTTATATATAGCTATTAGCCTATTATTTTTAGACACATTAAACAATCTTTCAAAGCAACAAACCGACATGAACTTCTCACCCAATACGCCTTTTACGCCATTGAATAACTTCCTCACAGCGTCGGTCTATATGTAAGTCATAAAATCGCTGAATATCCCGTACAGATGTCATATTACTGATGTTATAAAACTGTATCAAGTTTACTGCTTCCAGTCAATTGAAAAAAAGTTAATTCATTGTTACCCAATTAATTAATTTCTCTGATTAATTGGTATGAGTGGGGCACATGACCTCCAATTTATTGATATAACCAAATTCTGTTTGGTGAATTTGGTTAAATTACCTATGGGAATACACAATTGCTGCTGGAATCGCATTGGTACAGAGATATGGTTTTAATTATTAATCTGGCATGGTTGGAATGGTTGAAGGTATCATTCGGAAAATGATAGGTCCCTGGTTACTGCTTATGCATTTCAAACCATTCATTGAAATTGCCAAACGCATCAGATAATTAGTTTGGAAATTCTAAATGAATAGCTCATGCTATGTGACATTCATATTTCAACTACATACCTTTTGTCTCATTTCAAAAATTGTTTTAAATCTTATTTTCTTAGCTATCACAAAACACAAAATGCACAGAACTGTAATAATGTTGTTTTCTTGAATACGCTAAATTTTATTATTTCATTAGCAAGCCAGGTGCACAACTTTTGCTTCTGATATATGACATATTTTATTTTACAAGTCTTATTGTCCATGACCTCACCTCTTCTTGTTTTTAATTCTCCTCAAATGAAAATGTTTTTAAAATGCCTTTCGTTTAAGTTATTATCTTTAGAAATATATCTTAAACAACTTTTCCTCAATTTTAAAACTGAAAACCTGCGACTCCTAGACTCTGACTCCTGATTCTGAATCCAAAACCCTGCTTATTGACAATATTGGTATAAGACTTCAGAAATTGTGCAAAAAGATAATACACTTACAGATCACAATTTAGCAGAGTGACAATATCAGCATCTCATATTTTTCAGTGAGAGCTCAGCAATTAAATTCATCAGAATCCCATTTTACTGACAATTGCGTTTGCAAAAGAGGGACTACAAAATGGTCAAACAATTCAATCCGTTGCTTTTTCCAGAGTGAGCTGTTTGCTGATAACAACCAATTTAACAAAATTATCTTTGCAATTTTTTGAGTCCTGAAAAAAATTATCAAATTCAACAGACATTATTGCCTGATAATGCAACTCAAAATTGCACGGTATGGAAATTTAACAGATGTGTTTGACACACAATTATTCCTTCAATGTTAATATTTCTTAATGTTCAATGAATAATAACCCAGTTTCAGCAGAATTGTGACAATTTATGATTCTTAAATAATGAGAATTTATTTGCCATGACAGGATATTGTACCAATACAGAAAATATTGTCTGTTGACAGATTCACTTGTTTTTAGGACATTTTTTAAATAAAAATAATGATTTACATGTATATGCATTTTAATGTATTCAGAACATTCCTAGCAGACTGGTGCAATGAATGTAGACACAAGAGAATATCTATTTATCGCATTTAGATCAAAATTGCCTTTAGATTAGAGTTAGGTATGGGTCAAATAAAAGTCTTTCATAAGTAAGTGAAACACTGGCCTAATGTTATTTGATAGGGAAGGTTGGTTCACTTACTTAACAAAGACTTTATGAGTGCCAGAAATAATACAGATCCAAGTTCAGGGATAAACACCTCCTTTTCAGATACTAACAATCTAGCTTGCCGATATGAACCCCCAAAATCTTTGTCTAGCTGGCATTTACTGTAGAAACCATACGGATAGACTCAAAAATGTCACTCCTAAAAATGTCTGTGTATGTCATGCTTTACCTGTGGTACGCTCTGTATTGCATGGTGACGTCCTCAACAAATTCTGAGTCTGTGCTTAACTGCTTATGGCTCTAAATTCTTACAGTACACTTTCGCATAGCTAGGTGTAAACTGTACTAGGGTGTGACAGTGCTGTAAATCTGCCTGGCTCTCCAAACTACATGTTGCTCCAGTCAAGTGAACGGGATGCTGCTTAGTGTGGGGCCCGTCACTGTGGGCTGTTCATGGAGGATGTTTAATGTGGTCCTCAATTATATGGGATGGCTCAAACCCAAAGCATCTTAGATTTAGGAGAGCATTAATTGAAGACTCGAGTCTGGGCTGTAAGTTCTTCACTTGGGATTTCAGAAAAATGTAGTAATTATTCTTGAACATCTGTCTAGTAAGCAGAAAATGGGACAGAATGGAAGTCTAGGGTGGAGTAGTGAAATTAATGTTCTCAAATGTTTTTAAATAAACTGAATTTAAAGTGAAGTGCGGGCTGGAATAGAAAAAGAAGGTGTTGAGCTGACAACAGTCGATGGCAATGAGTATTCAAAGAATTGTCAAATTTATGAAATCTCAATGCATGGTGAAATTGAAGCTTGCTGTCAGAAGATTTTCTTCATTGGATGTCAATAAATGTAGCTTTTTCAGAAATTGGATTCAAGATCTTTATAAATTAAAAATTTAACCTCTGGATCTCGGGTTCATGTGAATCCGCAATCATTTGTCTATCCTCTATCAGTACTGTCTTATGGTATAGAAAGATGTAGCTAGGAAGAGCTTTACGTCTGAGGAAAATCTCCTTGCAAAAGCCATTATCTGGGCAGTGACCTAGTTAATTGGACAGTGGCAGATGTTTTTTTGTGACCTGATTTCACAATGTGTGAGTTTTCCATCTGTTTTTCTGCCCTATTCAATATGGCTGCCAATCAGGCCACCAAAATGGTTACAGCTCTTGCCATTGAATGTCTTGCTGGGGTTGATTTATGGCACTATTAATTTACGACAATGTCATGAGACTGCCGATTTTCAGCAAGATGGGGTCATTAGGTGCATGGAATGGGATCATCTGGTAAGAGGCTGTTTGAAGCAGGTGATGACAGTATCTGCAAGGGAGGGAGATGAGGAGAATGGGTAACTGGGGCAAGTGGAAGGAAATAAGAAGGAAAGAGGAGGGTTTCAAAATGAAAGAAGCCAGATTTAATTTTTATCGAATGGGATCATCTGGTAGGAGACTGTTCAAAGCAAGTGATGACAATATCTGCATGAAAGGGGGGGGGGGCGCTGGGTGGGTTTGGAATATATTTTGAGGTGAAAAATATTTGTTGGAAAGTGAAGAAAATGATAACAATACTGTGTGAATAGTAGTAGTATTGAAAACAGAGAATTACAATAAATTCTACATGAACTTGCAAAAATACTACCAACAAGCGACGTTACCCACTCTTTTTTCTTTCTTTTTTCTGTTCTACCATTTTTCTGTTCTACCATTGTTCTGACTTCGATCTTTTGATGGTATCCGACTTCATTCTATATTTGAAATTCGATATCAATCTGTAATGCTAGAACTTTGAGTGAAACTGATCATTATATGAATGTGATATGAAAGATAAAACGAAAAAGGCTGTGAACAAAAAAAGATTAATATAAAAAAGGTGCTTTAGATGTCAGACAAGGTGTCTAATGCTTTGCACTTTGGTCGCAGTAAGTGTCATATTACAAAGTGTAATATATCTGTAATATATCTGAACTGCAATATGTCTACCCTGCAATATATCTGCCTTTAGCTGAAGCAAGCTGAAGTGTCATATGGCTGGAGTGTCACATTTAACAGCAATGTGATTTACTTTCAGGCTTATCAATTCATGAATCACTAAATGCCATATTTATCGTCATATTTATTGGATTCTGGTGTTTTTTTTGCACAAAACATGGAAACTGCATTTATTATATATGGGACTGCAATGGTGAATGCAGCTTACAGAAAAGTCTGCTGAAATGCAGTATAAATGAATCATATGCTTTCCTAAAATCACCCGTTTGTTAACTGTTGATTTGTCTGTCTGTATTTGAATTTCTCTCTATTTTAATCTCACTGTCTCTATCTCTATATCTATATCTATATCTATAATCTATATCTATGTCTAAAATCTATATCTTTATCTATATCTATTGGGTCTGATCTGTCTATCTATTTGAACACCCAATTTTTACTGTAAGTGTCTTGTTGCGGCTGTCAATACATATCACAGCAGGGCAAATGTGCTACAAGTGCAGAAATCATGATCAGTCTTGGCAAAATTGAAATGTTGGACTTTAATCTTAGTATGTGTCTTGGTATCACTATGTATCTTCTCTGTCTATTCTACAATATCTGCCTGTCTACATGTCTATCAAACATTAACTCTGGAGACTGAGGTTGTTTCATGTCCAAACATTTATAGATTTGCGATTTATGTTGTTTACGAAGGTAAAATCAAACTTATTTTCCACTCATACGCATGTGCATTTAAAATCATCATTGTTTGAATATTGACATTTCAAATCAGATTTTTCTTTTGAATTATTTTCCTTATGAACCATAAAACATGTCTTAACAATTTTGTTTTCCATATATTTACTTAAGCTGTATTGAATAATTTAGTAGTTGAAATGTCGCACATACTACTTAAAGGCTGACATGTCAGAAAAATGTATATATCTTTTTTTTTTTCACAACATTGAGGTTTTTTTAAATATATCTTTGTTTGAACTTTAACGCTGACGAGGCACATTAAAGTTTTGTTCTTTTATTTTTATGCACATTGTGCAGCTATGGAAGAAATATGATGTTTTATAAGAAATTGTTGTGGCTCTGTAGAAACTAGAATATTGATTTAGTAAGTTAGACAAGTAGATGTTCGACAAAAACTTCATACGTGCTATGCTTCTAAATTTCACAAAGCATAGTAGCAAAAGAATCTTAGCAGGACTGCCAAAAGCATTGTATTGATGTAAAACTCTTGATCAGGAAAGAAGGAGGACACAGCAGTGAGGTGAAGGATGATTGAAACTGCTGTGCAACATAGGTCCTCCACTGACCTGCAGGTGACACACGGCTAGAATTGGAATCCATCTGAGATTGAATATAAGATAAAATTGTTGTACTACTAAAGTTCAGCTTGATGCGGAACCGTGGGAGTGTTCAGCATGCCTTAATATTTCATGGCAGTTTAATTGAGCATGCAGACTGCAGAGGATACTCACTCCACTGAACAATTGCTCCATATCCTCTCAGACAGGTCGAGTAAAGTTGGCCTAGTTCAAGTCTAAACTTTAAATTAATTTTCAGATCCCCGAGTATGGTACAAGGAGAGTTGGAGATAATGGGTGTTTGCAAGTGGAAGTAATTTTTGAGAGGAGTGGATTTCCTACAGTACAGAGTTCTACGTTTTATTGCTTTTCTTTTAGTAGCTTTACAGTGAAAAGTATGTTTGCATAGATAGACAGATAGATAGATACATCATTAACATCAAGTATCTATGTTTTTCATATTGTCATCAGGTATGTGTAGTATTTAAGTGGAGGGTAATTTATAGGTGGGAATAAAAAATATATTATCATCTATTAGACATCTGAGAACCGATCTTTTCTCAGAATTTTGGCAAAACAAAAAAGACTTCAAAGCTAGTATTGTCCCAAAAAATTGATGTAGGAAATGCCAGCAAGTTGCCCTTTCCTGTCTGCCAGCACTTCCCTGGTATGGCTGGATCAGTGCCTGCATACAGAACTGTAACTTGGGGCTGAAAAGAAGCCATGTCTTGTCATTTCTCCAAGACCTCTACTCAAGATATGGAAAGTAAATATCTTTTCCTCATTCTGTATGTCGGCCTGCAAGCAAACTTTCCATCTCCCAGCCTTTCTTTGTCATTTTTTGCCTTTATTTACAATATTGAATCATATATTTCTTTTTCTTGTCAAGCCAGTAGCTTTCCTTTTTTCGTCTCAAATATTTACACTGAGAATGAATCCATACCTCAAATGTATGCCACCGCATCCCAAATGTAGATTATACAGAAACAGGGAAATTTAATCACTATTGGAACAGGGTGGGGAAAAAAGAATCAAACATAGCCTATAGCTGGATGAAAATTTGACTGCATTTGGTTTAGTCAAATCGACCTGAGTATAGAAGACAATAAGTTACGTAAAGATCAGGTAGTTTAGTGGATAGATAGACAGATAGGCCAACAGATAGATAGACAGATGGATAGACAGACAGATAGATAGGCAGATAGATCGACAGACAGATGGATAGATTTTTATTATTAGATTAAATTTTATTTGCTAGCTAGATGGATAACCTACCTTCTTGTCCTAGTTGTCCTTGCTGCCTGTTTGCTCTCTCCGCTCTGTCCTCTCTCCTTTCTCCCTTTCTCCCCCTCTATCTCCTCACCCCCTCTCTCCCGTCTCTCCTTGCAATGTCCCTCTTATGGCAATGCCCATTGTCCACCAAGGCTATACAATGATGATGCTCAAGTGATGTCCAAGTGGTGTGCAGACCATCTCTGCAGATGATGAGTTTCTGTTTGAATTACCCCCCCCCCCCATCTGAAATACCCTTCACCCCCTCTTCTCCTCTTCTCCTCTCCTCCTCTTCCTCCTATCCTGCTCTGTCCCTCCAATGTCCACAAAGCCTACACAGGGGTCCTGGTGTCCTAGGATGTAGGGTATGAACCCAACAGCTGAACATGATCTGCCCAGATTGACTTGACATGTTAACATGGCAATGTCCTCCATGGGCCTCCAATGGGCTATCCAATGACCTACATGGTGTGTGCTTAACAGCCACATAACTATGCAAATAGCCCACAGAGTCCCTGAACAAATCTACCTAAATCCCAAAACAAATCCACTGGCAAATGCCTTAGCAAATCCCAAAGTAATCCTTAAGCATATTGCTGAAGTGTAATCCCAAAACAGCATGGGAAGCTATAGTCATAAAAGCAAGTCATGGAAAATTGGGCATGGAAAATGGTCATGAAAAGTAAGTTGTGGAAATAAGTGCAGGCCGAAGAAGTGATTGTCAGCATAACTAACGACAATAAAGAGTAGAGTACTACTAGCACCATTTCTGCTCTGTGATATATGCTGGGTCCCAATCATTGGGTTCCCTCTTCAAATCCAGCTCTTGCCAGGTCAGAGGGGCTTATGTTGGACGGCCATTTCATTTATCCTTCACCTCAATGCTGTGTCTTCCTCCTGTCCAAATTAGCCTCCCTTGTGCATAAGTACTGGACATAAATCTCCAATCATCCATCCGTCCTTTACCAGCTCCCTTCACCCAATAAATGTAATGTTGTTAGATTTATTTGATAAGTCGGCTATTAAAGACAAATTGTTATGTTTTTCTCTAGGTTGTTTGTACCCACAACCCCAACACAGCCACACATTCCACATGTTGTACAAAGTGCTGGAATTCTCAGTATCAAGTTAGCTGTGGTAATTCCATGAAAGAGATGTGCTTCCTCCATTAATTATAAGGAGGTGTTCCTGTAGGAAATGTGCTGTATAATTGATTAGTTATATGAAGCTCTGGAGATATTAGGCAACACTCACTGTACTACTCATAAGGTTTCTGGCTGTAAGGTTTCTGTAAGGTAAAGACAAGTGCTTGAGGCATATCTTTGTTAGCTGTTAGTTAAACCTTTTATGGTTGCAGACCTGTGCTCAATTGTCGCGCAGTACATCTTTGTCACTGCTTATTAGTGCGTATCTATCGAAGTTTGTCAAAACAGTACTCCAGCCTGGTGTTCATGTAATTTTGGGTTGATTGAGTTGTATAAATTTTACCGTGGTAATTAGAATACGATGTTCTGAAATTGTACTTTGACTGCCAAAATTTCTCGCATCAATGGTATCCTGAGCCTCTAGAAAAATATTGCTTGTTTACAACATATATAATTACAACTTGATAGGTTTCATAACATCAACAGCATTGTAGCCTATCCTTGATAGCATTATGCAGTGTCCTCCATGGATGTTGTTGCTGAGGGTCAGGTGTGGGGCCAATCCAGTTAGGCTGTGTTGATTCCTGGGCTCCAAAGTGCAGCTGAGAGACCCCAATAGAATATTAATGTGTGCTGCCTCTTTGGTCACTGCTGGCTGTTGGCAAATATCATCATTGGTAGAAGGTCAGACTGGCCAGAGTAAACAAATATAGTGATCAACTGGTGCTCATGTGGCAATGTTGAAAAATTATGTACGGGGGTCACTGGGAGAAATTTTGTTAATAAGATGACATAAGTAACAGTTGATTATGTGTATTTCAGTTGATGCAGATACAGCTGGTTGGTGGCAAACAAGTGTGGTGATCAACTGGTGCTCATGTTGTAAACTGGCAATGTTGAGGTGTGGGGGAAAAAGTTGTAAAAAGTGGCAGCAGTTACAGTTATTACATATTGATTGGAAGACAGTAAAGGTGATACAAGGTACACTAATGTGTCTGTAAACTTGTACAGTATATGGTACTACATACTTGGAATAAAACGCTCCATCGTCGAGTGACTAGAGTGCATGGACTTGACAATTTCATTCAATTCTTTTGTGTACTTCTGTGCATCTTTCTCTCCTTCAGAACTCTGTCTGTTTTGTAACTTATTATACATCAAAGTACTCAGAAACTCTGGTCAGCTTGCGGAGTTTATGTGTTTGCAAGACTTATTGGAGTTTTGGCGCTGGCAGAGCGAATTCACTATTCAGTTCATTACCAAATCTTTTTGAAGTGTTTTTGTACTCGGACTTCAAACACGTGTCTCTGTTCAGCAGTTTGTTTGACTTCAGTTGGTAGTCTTTGAGTCTTTGACCAATGTTTTGTGTTTCTTTATGTTCTCTGCATTATGTACGAGTTCTGTGGTGGTATAATGCCTTTTGTGGTATTCTATTTCCTGTATTTGAATATTTGTTATCTGACATTTTCAGCTTTTTCATTTGGTTAGATTCTATAATTCTTTGTGGCTCTGGAAAAGTTTTACTATTTCCTTTTGTCTGATGAGTTCTTAGTCCAGTTAAACTGTCAAGAAGGCTGATGAATGATGATTGACGGATCATTGGGGCTTAACATCCTGTACTTTAGCGCTTGATAGGCTAATTAGGAATTGTCAAGTATACTTAGTTTTGTTTGCCCAGTCCACATGTAATTTATCGGCAGATTTCCATGAGCAACAACATCACAGTAGTTGTCGTTTGGATGAGACTTTAAATTGGCGGCCACACATAGGCGTATCCGTGCTTTTGGTAGGCGTGCGATCAGCAGTGTAAGATCACATATAGGGTGATTTTTTAACATGTGAAGTGTGACCTCACTGTCTCAGTGTTTCAGACCATAAACCAACCCTCCCTCTGCATCAAAAACATTGGGATTTTGTTTTACATTAAAATGTGCAGCCCCCCCCCCCATATCCACCCCTGCAGTGTATACACATGTAGGGCCTAATGAATGGAAAGCCAAATATCAGTTTCCATGACCTTTAAATAATCTTCCAAATCAACTGCCTCAAACAGCCATCGCTACTGAATTAAGATCATGCCTTAAGCCTTTTAAAAGCTGGCATTTTTACATCTTTAATTAAGGCACCACCCACATTGATCAGTGCTTTAATGTTTTAAGGTAAATCGTTGGTGGCAGGTGGAGAGCCGGAAGATACACACAATCTGAAACCAGACATAAGAAATTCATGACCTGCTCTTAACATCTTCGAGAATAAGATATATAACCTAAAAACATTGCCAGGGTCTGAACTACATTTTCTCAAGTGAATTATTCATGGGACATTCTAAAATAAATGGCAACCTGCTGACTCGACACTCTTCAATTTAAATGGGAGTTGGTGTTAGGAATAGGGTATTTAGGTGAGGTTTTTTTGTGCATTAACTGATATTGGGAGGAGTGTGTTAGGCTACCAAACTTGGTGTGGTCGTTAAGAAGGGATAGGTTTATATAAATTAGCCATTGCGGATTCAATTCCTTGTTTGAATTTTAATTTGATGAATTTGGTGTCTTTGATTTTGACTGCAAGACAGTGTGTCTATATCAACACATTTTATTATTGAACATAGGGTTCATTGACTTAGGCTTAGTCAGCTATCCTTCAAAATCGGTACTTAGTTATTTTAATCATTGGCTACCCATGCAGATTATTAGTTATTTCACATCGAAATGAACAACAATCCTACTAGCAACTAAACCCACCAATAAAGGAATGAAGGCAGACAACCAAAAAAAAAAAAAAAAAAGAGGGGATTTGTCCCGAGGGCAATGTCTGCAGAAAGAAAAACAGTGGCAGCTTGCGAGGCAATTTCCTGCGCCAAAAAAAGTGCAAAAAGAAGTTGGTAAAAAGAAAAGAAGAGGAGTTTGTCTAAATTGTCTAAACAAAACAGCTGATTGGTCATAAGAGTCAGGAAATTGTGTATAGCCATGTATTGATTGATGGAGTCACTCGTAAAAACCACAATGTAAATAGTGATGGACTGATGGCAATGTTAAAGTAAGAGTAGTTTGATAAATATAGGCCTATGCTAATTTGTGAGATTGGATGATTTTACAGTTGGAATTTTGCTGGAAGATCTCCTAAAAGTATTTGTAGTTCACTGCAGCCGTAGGTGCGAGTCCGTTCAGCTGAACAAAGCCTCAATCATCCTTCAATCCTTAGATATTATAATTCTATTTTCCACAAAATACATCCATCATTAACAAAACTTACATAGATCTCTACCATTCATTTATTGCTCGCAATACATTATTGGTACATTGCCTGTATGTTGGAATTGTGGAATAACAAAAACACACATAACGACAATAGTAGTCTGCTGTTCCATTCAGTTGTTGTGCACTTTACAAAGTTTACATTATTAGTTTGCAAAAAAGCTGTTGTGTGGAGCAGAAAGTATTGACATAATATAATAGCATTGTATGTGTACTTATATTGATAACAAGAATGAATCTCCCTTTGTATATATCTGTGATATTGTCGTGTAGTGCAATGCGTCTATTGTCAATGATTTTTCATCAATATAAATTTATTTTTTAAAGCATGAGAAAACTTTCTCTTGAAATTAAAGTTGTTTTTGTTTGTTTTGTTTGTTTTTTTTGGTTTTTTCTCGATTTTATTTACTGTCCATATTTTGTTTTACTTTTACTCTATGCCATTGAGTTCCCCCGTGGCCTAATTGGTAAGTGCGCTTGGCAACTGGCTTTGAGGGACGGGAGGGTGTTCAAATCTCACCCCGGTAACTCACTTTAGTCTGAGCCCATGGGACATTAAATGGAGGCGGGTTGTATCCAGTATTCTATGCTGGGGCAACTGAAGGACCCTGGGCATCCCTGAATTAATAGGGTATGTGCCAGACTCACAGTCGTCTCATCTCATCATCATACGGCGATCGCCTGCCTCGATATAGCCCACTAAGGTGCCGCAGAGGCGTAAAACACAAACAAACAAACACACAAACTCTAAGCCGTTGATCAGAATTCTGTTCCAGTCCAAAAGTCCATGTATACTTTTTTTCAGCATGATAAGATGATGATTCTACGTCTGATCAGCATGCTGGTCACTTCCTACTGGACTTCATTCAATATCTGGGATAGTCAGTCCTGATTCCCTTGCATATGAACTCCATGCAGTGCGCCAAAGTTACCTCCAGTTCTGTGATGTACAATGTAGACATAGTTGCACCTGCAATGCTATGGGAGGATGGCCACCTGCCTCCAATGGTTTACCTTAAAACATGATAAACTAATAGAGTGGTGCCTTAATTAAAGATGTTAGAATTTCAATTTAAAGCTTTTAAAAGGGATGCTCTAAATTCAGTAGTGGTGACTAGGGTAGGGTGGGGGAAATCCGGCCCCTTTCATTCTTGGGGCAAATCCGGCCCCTTAGTGGTTTAAGTAATTATACTGACTGTGATGAACATAACTTGAGGATTAAACCATATTTGTACAAAATCAAAACAAGCTCAAACTGTTTTATTGTTTTTTAAACAATCTAACGCCGTGACCTTAATCATCTGTTTGTTTGTTTGCTACTGTTTTTAATCTGCTTGTTGCTGATTTTAATCTTTGGGGCCGGATTTGCCCCTGGGCTGGATTCCCCCACACGTTACACCATTTGTAGCAGTCACTGCATGAAAGACCTCGTGTTAGCATTTACATAACTGACTTGGCTTATGTAACCGACTTCCTCCTGTACTAAGTAGTATTTTTATTACATGAGCGACTACCAAGTGAATGCAACACCACATTATTTGGTACACTGTAGTTCAGTACGTATTCATGGAAGTTAGAAAGTTCAAATTGGCTTTATTATGGGTGTTTGTGCCATGTTACACAATAGAACCAGATTGGAGTCTGTAGTGCTTGACTCTTTATGGCAGGATAACTTTAATAATAGGGGAAGCTTGGGAGAGTTGGGCCACTTTTTACTTTCTTGTGCCTCTTGCTGACAGTTGTGATTATATGAAGATGCTTAATGCATGTATTGAATCTATAAAAATTTGAGAATATATCTGTAGGATTGCATTGATATATGCGCAAGAACATATGAGCTACAGCCCTATGAAAATTGTAAAAATGTTGGCCCAACTCTCCCCATTAAGTGGGAGACTTGGGCCATTCAGAGGGAGACTTGGGCCATTGCAATATGTCTGGTTTGGTAAAGCTGTACTTCAGGCAATGATATTTTTAACCTGTAGTATAATGGTCATAGAAGTCATTAATCCTGAATTGAGGCCTCTTGCAACACTAGTTTGCTGTCAGACTTAAGCCTCGGCCTGACGGCCCAACTCTCCCCATCTAGATTTCCTGATTTTTAATTTTATTAGACCATGAAATGTAATAAGGCCTAAAATTTTCAGTCTCTGTTGAAAATAGCTCTAGGCAAGTTCTTCTGTCTTAATAAAAATGAATCTGGGTAAATGCATCACTCTTGGGGAGAGTCATGGCACTGTCCCAACTCTCCCCCCATTCCACAATTTTTTTCTTAATCTGAATTCTGACAAAACTGGTTGTCTGATAATTTTCCAAAATATGTCAATAACAACTGAATAGTCAGGTCTATAAAGTGTGCCAGGGAAAATTTTCTTAGTCCTTGTTGTCTGACAGACAATTAAGACTTATAACATGACTCATTTTTACGTTTTTCGTCAAAATTCGAATTTTCTACTCTCTAAAGATCATGACTAGCAAATTGGCCAAGTATGTTACATCCATTGAAAGACATTTGATTTTATAAAATTTTGGTGGCTGCAGCTTTCTCAAAAATGTTTTAGTTTCCTAAAAAATCAGGGTGGCCCAACCCTCCCTGCGGCCCAACTCTCCCAAGCTTCCCCTACAACCCTCTGTCCTAGCTTCAGAAGTTTTCTGGATCTATTCAAATGTTCAATGAATAAGGAACTTTTAGGTGCATACTGTAACCTCTTACACATAGCATAATTGGTGATTAACCCACAACCCAATACCCTGGAAGAAATGAAAGGTTTATTGGTTAACCCTAACACATGCTTTAACAAAATGGATTCACAACAGTACTGGACTGGTTTATAAGGGCTTCATTGTTGTAGTGTATTTGGCAGCCCACATCTTTCAGCTTGAAAAGGATATTTAACGATCAGTGGTCGTCTAGAACGGTTCAACTGCATCAGGACCTTTAATAGTATCATAGTGACTTTCCTATATGTGCCTTGAATAAGAATACGGTTTTTGCAATGACCCTTTTGTGTTGGGTATTCCCTTCTGTATCCGGAGTGCAATTCTTTGCACCTTGTTGCTATTCAATTTCCTTCAACCCAAATTTACACAAAGAATAGATTTTGATCTGGTGTTTTACTTGGCTTTAGAAAGCTGGAGTCAGATGGCGAAAGAAGCTCCTGTGTGACCTGAATAATTCTCCCCTTTCTCTAAATGTAGAACTTCCAGCCAAAGCAGTTGCTTTAAACGTGAAGGTTGTCTGTAAGTCTGGTGGACTACCAGTAGTGACCTGTGGGTTGTACTTATTGTCTTTCGTCTAAATGACCAGTTAAAGTTTTGGGTTGTACATAATGATTGCCAAGATCTTTTAGTATATTTTGAGTTAGTGTGTTCACCTAACATTTTGGGAAATGGGAGGTTTGGTTGTGCTTTTGACTGACACTTTTCCCAAAAACATTAAAATTGAATTTTTCAGATATCAAAATAAACAACGCATATGCATATTCCTTGACTGACAAATAATACCAATTTTCTCATTGCTTTTTAAGTACAGTATGTCTTTAGAGATACTTTGGTGTGCTGTATTAGATGAACTGACGGTGTAGCTTTAAATGAAGTTTAACGGTTAGTGGTCTTTTTGCGGAGTTCAACTGCATTCAAACCTTTAACAGTATCATAGTATTTGTAGTCTCTTTCCCATATGTGCCTTGAATAAGAACACCCTTTTTGCAATGACCCTTCTGTGTTGAGTATTCCCTTCTGTATCCGGAGTGCCATTCTTTACACTTTTGTTGCCGTTCAATTTCCTTCAACCCAAATGTACACAAAGAATAGATTTTGATCTGGTGTTTTTTCTTGGCGGTAGAAAGCTGAAGTCAGAGGGCGAAAGAAGCTCCTGTGTGACCTGAATACTTTTCGCCTTTCTCCAAATGTAGAACCTTCGGCCAAAGCGTTTACTTTAGGTTGCAGCTTGAAGGTTTTCTTAAAGGGTAGTGGAAGCCTTGAGGTTGTATGCTGGTCTAAATTTCTAGTAAGGTTGTTTGTTGTGTAGTCCTTTTAGTGTTGGCCTACCTGCAAGTTTGACCTTTTGCAAAAGTTGCGGACTTTGTGATTATGTACCATCACATTTTCAGAGAATTCGTACTTGAAATTTAGAAATAAACTACCCACCCATTCCTTTACTATACAGACAAATGATAATTCTGAATTGTCACATTACTTTGCGTATGTTTATTTTTTCTTACCATGTTTTTTTCTGCTTTCAGGTAAGTACTACATTTCCCAGCATTCTTGTGGTTCTGTGGGACATAAAAAGATAAGTGGCAATCTATTTACTTTTTTCTTTCTAAAAGAGCCTGTGGCCTGGCTCATTGGTGGTATGGTTAGCTTCTGACATCTTGGACCTTTCTTGAACCTTTGTTAGATTCCAAGTTAGGCGGATGTGTTTCTTGAACCCTTGTTAGATTCCAAGTTAGGCGGATGTGTTTCTTGAACCCTTGTTAGATTCCAAGTTAGGCGGATGTGTTTCTTGAACCCTTGTTAGATTCCAAGTTAGGCGGATGTGTTTCTTGAACCCTTGTTAGATTCCAAGTTAGGCGGATTGGTCATCCTTTGCCAAGAGTGCCCAACGCCTCGTCATCATTGTCACGTCATAGCCTATTAAGCCTTTTCAGGGGTAAATACTGGATGTGAAGCCCTGTCTCCCATTCTTTATAAATGTTATGGGACACAATCTCAAAGGTCTTGGATCTTGTGTCCCCGACATTGAGGTTTTCGATGTATACTGATCTTCGCCATCAGTGCTCAAAGATTGAGAGCTAAATGTGATATGGCATATTATTGTCATACGGTTACATAATCTCTTTCGAATAATCATGATTACTTATTGATTGCTTAGAAGCAATTATTCAATGTCACCCTAGCATGACAAAACAAAAGCAGAGGCAATAAAAAAAATGAAAAAGCTCAGTGCCCAGACAAACTCATTGACAGCCATATTCACAAACAACACATTTCAGAAAATAGATTAATCGCCTGTCCCGTAAACCATGATTTGGGAAGAGAACCCCATTGTTTCGACGAGAGATAAAACGGATAAATGGGAATCTGGGCTCCCCGATGTTTTCAGTGAGTGAAATGCTGTCGTGTTTGTTTGGATTTCTTCCATTGCTGGTTTAATCACTAGAGAGATTCTATATTTTGGATTTTATTTGTCCAAATTTGCTAAATCTCTCAATCTCGTATTGACATGTGTTAAGTTATAGTGTTTAATGTGGAGTGGCCCAGATTCTGGTTTGAAGCGTGCATTGGCGTAGATGTTAAATTCAAGCTGATTGTTCTTACTATACTTGCATCACTTGAGTGGTATGTTGCTTAATTAATTTAGACCCAAATGATGGTGCTGTTGATATATATCACAAAATTTAATTAAGTTGACACAGAAAACATTGTTTTATAGTCTGTCACTTTGATATAGAAAAAATGAGGACCAGTTCACTGTGAAAAATGCACTTTGTGATTCATGATAGCCGAGGAGGTGTCATCTTCCTTACTTTCAACATGGGAAACATAGAGCTGTTTGATTAGTCATGATCAAGAGAAGGCCATTTGACTTGTCATAACTGATTTTAGAGCGAAAATCAGAAGCATGATCCTTTCGTTTAGCTGTCACCAACAAGCGGGATTAGTCTCCTTAAATCAAACTAGAACTGGCACTCGGAGGGCACATAGCTTCGCTGTCCATTTAAAATTGAACTTCAAATAATGCAAGATGCCACACATAGGCAGTTGATTAAGTTTTAGGCCTAAATGTTATCAACTCATTGTAGAACTTTAAAAGAAAACTGATTGTGATAAATTGCAAGAATGGTGATAAAAGACCAAGGTAATTTTGGCAATTCTGGTCGGGTTTACATCAAATAAACGTTGAAATGTTGCTAATTTAGTGCTTTGTCACTTCTGTCACATTCTACGGACATTTAATGGCCATATTTGCAGAGAGAATGTAAAAATATATACCCTTTTGGCTGCTAGTGCTACAGCAAAAAATGATAGTGCATGCTGCACTGTAGAGGCCTTTTTTAGATTTCTTTAACTGTAGGCGCAAAAAAGCTCCAATTGTTACCAAACTTTAATCAGGTATTGTGTGGTAGAAATGAACAAATTATGCCAAAGGAAATTTAAATCCATGTAGTAGTTTTTGCAGGAATCAACTCACATACACACTAACGCACATGTTGAAATGCCATGCTCCACAATAGCTTCTCAGCGAAGCTAATTAACATTGAAAGTACTGGGTATAATCATGACAAATCGTCAGCATGATGACATGCAAAGTGCCATTTTCACTGTGCAACTGTCCACTCTTTTTCTATATCAAAGTGACAGACAGTAAAATAAGAGTAGGCCTAGTTAATTTGAGCTCCGCGAATCTATGTCATTGCTATCTACATATTATAGTTGTAGCCAAACGATTCATAGAGATGTCCGAACTGCGTTATTCTCTTGACGGGGATGTTGAAATGTTAAAACCGTCATTAACCTTTATTGATTTATTCTCTCTCAATCTTGGTATTGGAATTTGATTGCTGTTTTGGTGTTACTGTTACAGTAGACGAACGTCAAGTGCTTACAGAATTGGGCTGAAATGTTCCCAGTGAGGTCACAGCCGTATCTCTGCCATGTTATTCCTCATGACTCATAAGCAGTTTATGAAGTCATAGCCTATACTTGCAATGCTAGCAGGGAAAGCCATTTGAGGTGTCACACCACTCATCAATGAGCTCACAAGCTCCCTTATGACACATTAACAGATTATTTCAATGTATTTGATAGGGCTTGCTGTGAGGTCACTGGTGGCCGCTAGCAGCTGAATGTAAGTACTCGTCATTCGTCTACTGTAACATGGTGTTATGTGCATTGTTACTGTGCTACAAACATGGACAATTCCACTCTCATTATCAGACATGTTTAGATTATCAAATTAGAATTTGTTGTGAAAACAGCTTTGGTGATGAGACCTTGAAATTTAAACGGCCAACAGAACTAATGTGTGCATTATTGCAACAGCTCATTTGCTAAAATGCGAAGCTAAATTTCATTGTCAGTGGGATTTGTTACCTTATGGAAATGTTGCCATTCTGAATATGTGCTAATTGAAATGTGTCAGGAACATGCAATTTTAATGAATCGTGATGTTTATTAGTATTTTTTCACAATCTGAGTGCTGACATTTATTTTTAGCTGTAAAAGTAAAGCTTTCCACCAAGCTTTAGTATCTCTATTCCAGTATTCCATTCTGTTTGAAGAGGGGAGGATTAGCTCATTGGTGGCTGGTTAGGCTGCAAATCGCTGAGTCCCGGGTTTGAATCAAGCTCTTGCTGGGTCACTCAGGCCTATTATGTTGAACGGCAGTTTCAATCATCCTTCACCTCATTGCTGTGTCCTCCTCATGTCCTAATGAGCCTATCAAGTGCTTAAATACAGGACGTAAAGCCCCAATCATCCATCTGTCTTTCCAGGATTTCATAGTTGTTAAAAGTTTATGTACTACAATTTGCCTGAGAATGTTCGTATTAAAGTTAGTAAGTCTGCATATTTAATAGACTTTCTATGGATAGATTTCAGTCATATTTAACCCATTCCAGCTGAAAATTGCCCTAATTGCTACTCTAATGGCAATGTATGAAGCGTATTTCCTTGAAGAATGTAAACAAAACATTTTTCATGCCGCGAAAAAGCCCATTTTTTTACAATATGAGCAATGCAGGGCTCTCCTTAAGTAATTTAATGCTTAACAATCAATTAAACTCAATTAATTATGGAAAACACACAACTCTGTTGATTGGAAGTGTATACTATACTTAAAATCTATCAGTTTATGATCTCTAAATTCAGTTTAATTTTACATAGAATCAGCGGACTTACTACCTTTAAGACTGTTCTCATCTCCGTCTACAGTCATCAAACTGTACATTGTAGAAAGTTCCAACAATTCCAACAATGTCTTGTAATCTTGCAGATATGTGCAACTTTGACATATTGTTTGTGCTTCTGAGCTGACAGCTCACAATTTCAATCATTTGACTACGTGCTTCAGGTTGAGAAACGTGTACACGTGCACATGGTGCAGGAAGAACTCTCCATGTTTGGAGGTAGCTGGAGAGAATGCAAGAAAGTATGAGCCTTGTGTTAGTGGAGTGAAAACTTTGAAGAATCTGCCAACCAACATTAGACGTGCACTCTAAAAAATTTCAGACAAAATTGTTTTTTAGATTCAAAATGGTTTTTTGAAAAACCAAATTTCAATGCAAAAAACCAACATGGATTTTTCTAAAAATCCATGTTGGTTTTGCATTGAAATTTGGTTTTTCAAAAAACCATTTTGAATCTAAAAAAACAATTTTGTCCCGACATTTTTTAGAGTGTGAGCTTGTCCTTTATGCTTTTTTTAAAAAGTTTTTAAAACGGGTTATATTTTTAGTCTGGTGGAGTGTTAGCTCAGTGGGTGACTCTCTTTTCTTCTAAATATTAAATTCAAGTTCGATTCTGTTGAGATATTTTTTCAATTACCATGTTTCACAACATTATAGTGTCCTCATCCTGTCCTCATGACTTTGACTACCAGAGTCCATAAATCGCGTAAATGCAGAATGTAAAGCCCCATTCTCCCATCGATCTATATTTTAGTTAGTTCACATGCTGTTCACACACATGGTCCTGAAGGAATGGTGTCAGAGTCTGAGTAAACTCTTTCATGGCACTTTTGGGATTTGAACCTGAATTGGCAACAGAAAACATCAACCAAAAGTATTGGCGACAGGAGAGAGAGAAAAAGTATAACTTACCATTGTCACTGGTTCTTAAGTGTTTTATCTTTGCCCGTTAGCCATTTGAACCCCATATGGACCGTTAGAGAACAAAATCTGTTTCAGTCGGAAAGTATCGGTCCCAGCTGGCCTGATATATGGTTCGTTTGCTTCTTTGGTAATCAAAGCCGATCCCCAAACTGGTCCCAATGACCCTTAAATCGTGTTGCATGTGGGGAACACGTCAGAAAGTTTGGTAAATTAAGTTGCCTGCCTCTTTAAGACGTGCCCTCTGACTAGCGTTGAATTCTGATATCTAGTGGGAAAGTCTCAGCCTGAATTCAAATGATGTTCGGTCATATCAGAAGCTGTTACACATGTTACAGTGCACCTTCGTTTTGGTGATATATAGTTTTACTCTATATCCTTGGTTAGGAGATATTACAGTAGATGATGAAATTGAAAGGCACAAAGCTATCATTTGTAAGTTCTGTTTGTGTTTGATTACACTCATAGAAATTTCTTCATTTGATTATCCATTTTTCGTTACACTCTGAACTTTTTGTCCACTATCTCATCTTTTAAGTATCATGTATAGCTATTAGGTCATGCACATGTTATATATTACCCAGATATATTACACTGCTCTAACCCTACTCAAACTTACTACAACCCACGACACACTGCCCCGGTTCTCGACCCAATTCTGAGCCTTTGATGTTTTAATAGTGTAGCTGCTGTACACTGCTGTAGCTCGTGCTTTATGATGTTGGTGCCGTGGAGTCTGTTGTTTGTCTTGTCTGAAGGACCCACTTGATATTATCACGCTGACCAATAATGTCCATTGGGCACATAGGCCAGAGGCCATCAGGTAGTACAAGAGGCTATCTGATGATGCAATATCACGTGTTGGTTTGTGTTTATAGGGCTTGGTCAGTATTTGGTGGGTATTTTTCTTCAAACAGATTATCTCTGTTGAACAATGTCATTCTTTTATGTGGCCAAGTGCTGATACATCTATATAATACAGCAAAATAAGTATATTTTACAGAGCACTAAATTTCTCAATGTTGATTGCAAGTAACAGGTGTTAGTTTTTGGCAGGTATTCGACTATTCGTTCTTCTAACACATTATCTCAGTTGGACAATGACATTCTTTTATTTTTGCCAATTGCTTAGATGTCTTCAAGTATGTACCACGATAATGTTGATATACAGAACATTGAACTTGTCTATATTCATTTACAGATAACAGGTGTGGCCCTAAAAATAACCTTTTCAACAACCATGCATGAATATGTTGCTTGTGTAGCAGTATGAATCATACTGTCTGCCTTTGTATGCTATGCCAAAAATATTGTCATTGTCAAAAAAATTCTAAAAACTTTTCAAGAGGTTTTTTAGAGCATTTTATTCCTTATATCATCTATCATAATTAGACAGGTAGATATGTGTCATATAAATGTGACTCAGTGTGTTTCATATCTTAGAATACAAGTAAATTGCAACATCAAAGTGAACAGTGGCGGATCCAGACAGGATAGTCAAGGGGGGGCCCAAATGTGTTTCAGCTTTCGCGGGTTCGCGTTATCACAATTTTTCTTCCAAATGCTACTATCAATCTTGGTGGTCTAGGGGCGGCCCGGGCACCCTTGGCGCCCCCTGTATCTGCCACTGATCAATACATTTGCAAAACAAAAACAATCGCACTGAGCTCCTCACCAGCAATAAACTTATACTTCTGCTTGCAAAAAGCATTGCTTATGGCTGCTTTTAGTGGCAGAAAAATCAAAATTATTGGTGCTGACCTGGTGGAGAAGGTGAGAGACTAATGAACAGCTACGCTTCGAGGTCCAGGTTTAAACACGGCTATTATTGGTGAATTAGCTCATGGTTATTGGAGATTAGCCTTCTGACAGCCTAGAGGGATTCACTGACAATGGCCTTTGAGGCCGGTGCTTGTGTTAAACAGAGATTTCCCACCAAGTGAAGATGAAGTGTTCTTGAAAGATTGATAACACAGCCCTGAGACAAATCCCTGCACCATTAACACAAAGACAACCTCGTTCTATTCCCACTCAATCATCCATGATTCACTGTCCTTAGTGTTGATTAAAGAATCAAAGGCAGCAAAAGAGCATCACAACACTGTAAGGCCACATGGTATCAAGGCCCTGACAAATACCAGGATCATGTTGCTCTAATAATAGACAATGATAAAGCAAGGCTGTCACTGACTTAATGCACAATTTCCTGTGTTAAACATGGCACATGGGCTATGCAGGTGCTCAACCTCCAATTGTGGCTGGTGCTGAGTCATTTACTTACATGGGAAACTGCTTGAACATAAAGGAAGCTGCTAGAACATTTAGGAAGCTGCTAGATCTATACAAGTACTCAACCTTTAAGTGCGGCTAGTACTGATACCACACTCTAAGTCTGGTGGACACATGAGATGTCTTTTTTGTGTTCTGAACTGCTAACAGGTGTCTGGACAGCAGATGATCTGAGTGAAACATGAAATGTTCTTGGTGAATGATAAGCTGATCAATCAACCTGAGTCATTTACTTACATGGGAAGCTGCTACAACATAAAGGAAGCTGCTAGAATGTTAAGGAAGCTGCTATAACGTTTAGGAAGCTGCTGGATCTATCTACCATCCAGGAGTCATTTACTTGATGCAAGATAAATCACACTAAACCTGTATAAGTAAATGCTAGAAAGATTGTTGTTTTGAACAACATCTTTTATGAATATGGGATTTGGTGCTGGCCCTTCTGTTAGGCGGTGACAGCAGTGGGATGTAGAAAGATAACAACTGGCAGACTAAACAGTATAAAAGGCAATAAGATGCACTCGGCCAAAACAAATTTCCCGCAGAGATTGAGCGGATTGGCAATGTTCTGGATGGCCAAACTAAGTTTGTTTTGGTCTCAGTACCTCCCTTGTTTGTTATTCCTGTCTGTTATCCACTTGAGACTATTCAATTGCGATCAATCTTTATTTGTGTCTTGGACTCTTTTTGCTGTTTGTTTTGCAACTCTACAGCTAGGCAAGAAAGAGAATTAAGTAAAGGAACTAAATCCCCGAGACAGTAAAAGAGAGCTATTTACTTGACTTCGTCGGTTTTTTCTGGTGTGTTATTTTTCATTTCTGTTCCGCCTCCGTACATAATTCCTGGGACCTAGGTGCTAATCTGATGACTGATATTTAGTATAAATTTACTTTACAAGTCTACCAGACCATCTACATCACAATCTCTGAACCATAATGTCTAGATATATTGTGATGCAGTCTGCAAAATATCGGTACTAAAATGTCTTTGTACGATCTTGAATCTTCATATCGGCCACTAAAAGATTCCCAAGAAAGTCGTACAGTGTGGCTAACCATCCCCGAGAAAGTCATTGTGCAATGCCAACCGTCAACAAAAAGTCATCTGGAGATGCAAAAAGATCCCAAGAACCTCGTTGGAAGTTCAGCAAACCCCCAGAAAGTCATTGGGTAATCTTTACTCCTTTCCTACAGCAAATTATCCTCATCTTGTAAATACTTACTAAGCCCAAACAGATTACCCCTGAGCTTTACTAAGCCTGTGAAAATTACCTCTGACAAACCCCAGATTAGTACCTAACACCCTAGAGCAAAATAACATTATTTTTCCCAACTTCTTTCAATCCCTGTTGGCCATTGAAAAGCCACAAAAGCAACAAAAAGAGCAATTACACAATAGCTCAACTTCAGCCTCAAGGTACCAAGCAATTACTATCTTTCTAGATTTCCCTATTACAGACAGCGGAACGAGTCCCAGGCTGAAGCAAAGGCAGTAAACTGTAATTGGACTAAGATATTATGTACTGCAAAGTTGTTAACAGACTTTATACATTTGCTCAGTAGATGAAAGCAAAATATGCGAGCCAGACTTTTAATCGATTTAACTACTTTAACTGTGTCCAAACTGAAAATCAGTGAAATGACCGATCATATCAAAATGTGGACTTTTACTTTATCTATCTATCTATCTATCTATCTATCTATCTATCTATCTATCTATCTATCTGTCAGATTCTATCTATTTATCTATCTCCCTTTGTCTATCTGTGTCTGTCCATCTTTTGAGGCATTTTAGATTCTTTCCCATTCTTTGCTCTCTACCAATACACATCATAGAAATAACGTAACTCTACAATGTATATATCTCTTACATTCCTTTAATCACATGCACATTGATACAGTCTCTGATTTAGTCTATGAAGGTATTTTGCTGGCTACTAACAGGCTACTGATGGCATCAAACAAGACATCTTAGTTTTGTGCATAGTTAGTTTTCTATGAGTAATATCAGAGAGTGCAGTCTTCTGGCAGTGTGTGGTGTACAGAACACATAATAGACATAATGTCTGAGGTTATTTTCATTATACAAAAAAAACTTCTTTATACAATAGAGGAATAAGACATAATATCTGAGGTTATTTTCTTAATACAAAGATGGCTTTTTTACACACTAGAGGAACTTCCATTAGTCAACTCTCATCATATACCAGACATAATAGAACACTACTAAGTAAGGGCAGCTGTGGATTCTGCTGTATGGTTGAGAACACTTATGTATCTTATTTTGACACAAAGGCATATATTGGAATGAGACATAAAATTACAGATGCATACATTTTGACCACTCTCAGAAATAGACCCTGGAAAAAAATGTAAAGAATAACCTATTATCATTACGACAAAGAGCATATGTCCCTTTACAATGTGCAAGGTATAGTAAGTCCTGCACTCAAAAGGTTATGTCTCATTAACCAATCGGCATTTCTTGGCGAATGGCTTCTCGTACGAAATTCAAGCAAAAGACCTACAGAAACGAATGCACAGTACCTGAGACCAGACTTGGAAATTCGACCATATCAAAGCATTTTGGTCAACAGAATTGAAGAAAAAATTTCTATGTTACCATGATCCAAAGAACATTTGAAGCTCTGTAGATATGTGCTTGAAGCGAGAAATCCAATTTACAAAATCCCAGAGCGTTGAAGTTTTTCCGATACATAGCACCAATAAATTGTACTGAAGACTTAATTTAGCGAACAGAGAAGTTCTAACAGAATCTACAATACGTGTACAATGATGCAACACTAAATATCACAGAAACACGAACCTGCAACACACTTTGTTTCGTGAGTTTACTCGCCATAAACAAAGTATCTCATATATAGTCATTAACCACAAGCCCAAAATCAGTGTCAGTGCTTTTAAATATTTATCTCTATATCCGATTAAAATGATTTAGATCAAACTTTCGTAACAATTTCCTTTTCCTGCCACGACATCAGCTGCATGTACACTCTAAAAAATTTCAGACAAAATTGGTTTTTTTAGATTTAAAATGGTTTTTTGAAAAACCAAATTTAATGCAAAAAACAAACATGAATTTTTTTAAAAATGCATGTTGTTTTTGCATTGAAATTTGGTTTTTCAAAAAACCATTTTGAATCTAAAAGACCAATTTTGTCCCGACAATTTTTAGAGTGTAATACGCAGAAATTTTTTGTGTATAATCAGACACAAGCCATGCTTATTTGTGCCATTTCATTGGTCAAATTTGAAAAATTTTAGAGTGTGGAAGTTCCACTGGAACAACTTTCCAAACAAATAAGCAGACCTCTATTTAAATAAATCTTAACTAATAAAAGAAAATAATTAACAAATCTGTCTCTCTAACTGTCAGTCTAATCCATTTAGTTGTATTCTCAGGATTCACTCCCATCCAATGCATCCAACTATGCATTATTTACCTGCATGTACATTGTACCTCCCCGCATAAAACCACCACTCAAAATCTCTATCTTTGTACATGCAGCTCTTTCCACTATTTGTCACAATTTCAATGAAAATACCCCATCTGTTGTTCCTCCCCTGCAAACCTCTTTACACAGAAAATAAAGTTGTGAGAAAGAGTTTAATAGCAGAAATTTTTCTATCGGGGGGCAAAAAACTTGCTACAGAAACTTATCTTTCTTATGACTATCCTTTACACTTCATTTAATGCATTCAACAAAAGAAGATCATTTGTAATGCTATCCACTTTAAAGATTGTAAGTCTTTTCAAATGTATCTCTTCGCAAATTGTGACCTTTCAGAACACTTGCGTCTCATAATACAATCCGCTTCAGAGAAAAACAGTCCGATGCATCTGACACCTTTCTGTCAGATACTTTAAGATGTAAAGGGGGAAAGAAGGGGTGAAAAGGTGGAAAAGGGAGAGAAAAATTAGTGAGAAAGAAGTGAAAAGAGGAAACATTAAGGGCAAAAAACCTGCTACAAAAACCATTCTTGTGGTCATCCTTTACAGTTTGTTTAATGCATTAAAGAAACAACTCATTTGTAATGCTGCTCAGATGGTATCTTTTTCAAACTCCTTTCAGATGTAACTCTTCACAAATTGTGACTCTTAAAAGAGATGAAGAAACAATCCGTTCTGGAGATCACACACACCAGCCATATTAAATGCTTTTCTGTAAGATTCCTTTCTAACAGGTTTCTGACAATTTTTCAAGATGGAAAGAGGAGTAAAATGGGAGGAAGCCAAAGAATAAGGTGAAAGGAATGTGTTGAATTCCGGTTGATGAATAGACGTCCCTTATCAGCACACTAAAGAGGACCGGCTGTATATAAATCAGTCGCTGCTACAAATGGATTTAGCCGAGCATAAAATTGCAGAGAATAGCAAGAGGAGGATAAGATAGCTGCTAGGAGAAAAATCTGAAAGAAGGAAGTTGAGAAAGAAGTTGAATACTGAAGGGAAACCAAAGCGCCCTTTAATATCACAAATGAATCGACCTTGTCAGTTTGAAATATTCTCAAATGTCAAAGGTCAGTATAAATCCAAGGTTTTCCTCAATCAGTGATGGCAAAAAAGCATTCTTAATTAATTGAAGGCACTTACAAATGCATACTCTCATATTAGAGGTCACTATGAATTTGAAGTTAGCACCTTCATGAAAAGAATCTTATCGGCCCAAACAGGAGAATTTCAGTTGCCCTGCAAATATGGCATCACTGGTGTATACCTTGAAATTAACAAATATGCCCATCGAATCCACACATCATCTTATGAAATAAGCAGTCACTTTGTTGTTGCTTTCTGCAACTTTTCACTGACTGCTGTCCTTCATTTATATTTCATGTAAGACTTCATGCTTGTCAGCAATCGGAAGTACTCATTGTTGCTCTGACTGAAATAGATACAGGCAAAGTCGACAATTGCTTGACATTGATATTTCAAGCTCACAAAGACGGAGGCAGATGCTCACCTACTTGATGGCATGTCAGAGGAGGGTTGAAGGAAATCCTGCCTGTAAAATTAATGAAGTGTTCAAAGATTGAGTTGAGAAGAGCAGATGAGAGCAGAGTAGGGATGCACCGATACCACTTTTTATTTTCCTGTCAAATACCGATATTGGTATTTTGTAGCCGATATCGCCGATATCCGATGTCATTCCAATGCCAATACTATTGGTTAAATGGAATGTAGTGCTGCTAGTCCAATCCTGCTTTGTAGTGCTGGATTGGCACCGATACCGATCCCTAGTATCAGATCGGTACATCCCTTGAGCAGAGCAGAGGGCAGGATACCGGAAAAAGATTATGATGAATTTGAAATGATGAAGGAAGGAAAGGAGTGAATAAAAATCTGGGGAAAAATGGGAAAAGGCTGGTAAGAATAAGAAGAGTTTTAAGGATGAAGAATCACAGTTTAGATACTCATCTATGTTTACCTATCACGCTTCTTGAACTATTTATCTTACTTCTTGTACAACTGAGCCCCGAATCCCTCTTGGAAAATAAACGATCGCTTTTTCACTGAAGTCAGCTCTGACCAGGCACTAGGCTACCAGGGTGGCGTCCTGACTGATGGCAGAGTCATGGACAGAAATACCACCACTACTTGATCAATAGCACCATTACTGCCCACAATTGCTTCCCACCATTTTGGGGGTTATTTCCTCTACAGACATGCTGACATTGCTAACGGTTGGAATGTTTACACTTCTGAGCGCAGTCACTTTTTTTGGAGAGTACCTTCAACCGCATGAAGACATGTCAGTGTTCGCAAGGCCAGTGCTAAAAATAGACAAATTTCTTATGTAGAACGGCATGATTGGATAACCAGAATATTTGGTACCTTTCTTCTACATCATGCCTGTCCAGTGTCCACCAACTAATCGCCTAACATGTGACAATCACACTACCTCGCATTTGAAAAGTTCCTGCACTCGCGTGTACAGACCTAGAAAAATCAATGGAAATGAATGCTGCAGTGCTTGAATAGGAGTCCGAGAAACAATAGTATGGCAGACAGCTGGTTGTACAGGCTGACACAGCTGTAACACGACAAATGTCCGTAACATTTCATTGAAAAGTTTATTCAATTGACTTGCAATTCATCCATGTCAATGAAAAGCCGATGAAAAGCCAATTACAGAGGCAGGATGTAGTGGAATGTTGCGACATTGTATAGAAAATGACCTTGAACTAAGTTGGAAGTGATCGATGTTACAAAGGATCTGACAATGATAAACCCAAATCCTGTCCTTTCTTGATCCCCTTGGATTCCAAGAATGGCTGACTCTATCATTTATCAGAAAGGACAGAATGTCACCAGCTCACTGATAGCAGGACAAGCAGGTTGATAGGGCTTCCTATGATTTATTCAATGGCAGAGTAGGCTATGCCAGCACAGGCTAAGCTGTACATAAAAAAGCCACTGAGAAATGGAAACATGCAGTTACAATAAATGATTCAGTTGGTAATATTTCGCACAGAACCATTTCCAACTTTGCCTATCTAGGCAAATATGAATAATACGCAAGAAAAAGTGTATAACTACCACAAATAAAAGTACGGAAAAGCAAAATATATGCTACTTTTAAGTTTTGGGACAGATCTATGAAAGGCAAAATTCAATGAAAAATGAAAAGTTTATTAAAATATTTTTATTAGTTTTGTCAGAGCATTGTGTCAATGCATGCTCTCCTCAATTTCTTGTATTTCATATCAGTGGTTCTACCTGCCCTGATTTTGCCGCATAATAACCAAATTCATTAGCCTCATTGCTTTTCATTGCTGTGAAGTTTGTTGTTCTCTTCAACAACAAAATTTTCCAGCTTCCGAGAAACAATAGCGTGACAGACAGCTTGTCATGCACTCAAAACATTGGCTGGGACCACAACAAAAAGTTAATTTGATGGACTTCAAGACCATCAGTATCAATGTAAAGTGAATCACAAAGTATGTTAGGATGTAGCAGCAATAACTTGTAATGATGAATGTTACAAAGGATCTGACAATGGTAAACCCAAATCCTGTCCTATCTCATCCCCTAGGATTCCAAAAATAGCAGAAACTATCATTTATCAGAAAGGACAGAATGTCACAAGCTCACTGATAGAGCAGTGGCAGGACAAGCAGGCTGATAGGGCTTCCTATGATTTATTCAGCATTGGGGTATGCCATACTGGCTAAGCCACAGATAAAAAAACATTGAAAAATAGAAATGTTGGGACACATTTTTCAGATAGTCATATTTCACGAAAAAAAAAGCATGTCGAACATTGCTTCGCCAGGGACAGAATTTAACCTGTGCATGAAAAGGTGCTGGGATGTAATAGCGTGAGGTACAGAAGCACAAAGATAAAAATTTATGGACTGAGGGGGAACAAAGTAGTAGGATGTGCTTGACCAAAACAAATTTCTCAGCACAGATTGAGCAGATTGGCAATGTTCTGGGTCATCAAACTAAGTTTGTGTTTGGTCTAGGTTCCTCTCTTGTTTGTTATTCCAGTCTGTTATCCAAGACTATTCAATTGCGATCAATCTTTATTTGTGTAGTGGATGTTTTTCTTTCCCAGAATTTTTTGGCCATTTGTTCTGCATTTCTTCGAACTTTCTATTATATAGAAAAAATAGTGAACTAGGTGATGGAATTGAGTAAGTGAAGGTACTGATTATACTCTTGAGTAGGGGAAGCTACTGACTGCAACACCACATTACATTAATCAGCAAACTTAGGAGAAGAAAGTGAAGTTACAAAGTGTCCAGTCCTATGTCGGCAGAACTGTAAACCACAATGCCCTACATTTTTGGTTAGTTTCCAACAGGTTGCATTTCAAGAAATAATTCATCTTACATTCTCGAATGCTTTATGGTAATTTTTATGAAGTACATTTCACTTCCACACGCAACCTTTTTTCATTCAATTTTTTTACCTTCTCCATTGAAAAGGTATCTTGAAATACATACTCTGAATTTGTATTGCTTTTCCTGTTTTGCACTCAATTCTGTTTCGTTTGGTGCTTTGGCAATCGCAAAATTCTTTATCTTCTTCCTATGAAGTTCAGCGAGCTGCTGCCTTTTCAATTCATCTGGTACAAAATGCACTGACACGTTATGGACCTTTTCTGTGTTACACTACCAAAGCTCATCACTCATCCTTTCATTGTGATTATGTCCAGCCTTGCTTGCTACTTGAAAAGACCTGCAAATGTCTGCATCCTCCTAGGTGCTGGTCAGTGGGTTGCTGAAGTGTTGCAAAGATAAATGGCTAAAACTTTGGATGCTTGCAAAGAAACATGTTTTCGTGTGAGTGAATTGAGACAACAATCTTAGGTGGCTGTTTTTTTTTAAATTGGAAATACACGTCATATCCTTTGTAAAGCGTCATGAAAAATGCATGCTAGGCTTTGTTCCTGTCTTTTTTGAAACCAATACCTACATAGAACTCCGTGGGATACTGCCCCATGTTTCATGTTTGAAAGTCATCTTTTTTGTTATCCTGACCAAAATAGATGTAAACAAGCTGAGATTAAAAATTATTTGGTATTGATATCTAAAGCACACAAATAGATAAGCAGATCTACGCTGCGTGGTGGCATGTGAGGAGAACGTTTGGACAAATTTTGCATGTAAAATTAATGAAGTATTGTAAGACTAGCCATTTTTGGGGGAGGAAACAGAAGGAATGAGATGGATTGTTTTGATGAAGAAAGAAAGTAGAAGAGAGCAGAACAAAACTAGAATAATACAGAGAGGAGAATCTGAGGAAGCAGGGAGATAACGCTTGGCATGCTTGGGTTGAGGGAGTGGAGTCAGACGTCCTTGGTTGAGCTCCTCATCCATCTTTAGCCTGTCATGCTCCTTCTGATGCAGCGGTCACTTTTCCTTATTCACTATCGACTGAGCCCAGACTGAGCCCAGAATCCCTTGTGGAGAATGAAAAGGTGCTTCGCAGGGCAGAAGTCAGCTCTGGCAGAAAACTGGGCCAGCTCTGGCAGAAAACTGGGCCAGCACTGGACCAGCACTGGGCCAGCAGGGTGGCCTCCAGACTGATGCCAGTGTCATGGACAGAAATACCACCAGCGCTTGATCAATAGCACCATTACTGTCCACAATTGCTTCCTCCCTTTTTTGCCCAGTTCTCTTTAACCACATTTTTCATGAGCATGATCCGGTTTCCATTTGCCACTGCCACGTGCTATGAGCCTATGATGCAGGGCATTGCAGGCTTTCAAGAAAAAAATTGTAAGATGTATTCTCATCTATTCCAATCTTTTCTTTTATATTCTGACATTGAATATGATGTTCAACACAGCCTTCATACTCCACCAGGCATCATCACCAATTCTCAGCTGTCTGGATCTTAACCTTTGCTCCTTTTTCATGAATGCTCTGTATTGATGTCCCAAGTCCCAACCATGATTTGTGCTGTCGCTCATGTGGTTATATTCTAGCTACTTCCTCTATAGCCCAGCAGCTTCCAGGTAGCTTCCTGAATAAAGTAAATGACTCTAGGATGGTAAAAGCGCTAGCAGCATTTTCAGGTTTAGCATCAAAATAGATCATGTGCCATTTTTAACACAGAAAATTGTACATTAAGTCACTGACAGCCATGGTTTATTACTGTCAATTACTTGAACTACATGACTCTGGTACCAGTCAGGGACCTTGTCGTTATGTGGCCTTACACTGTTGTGCTGCTCTTTTGCTGCCGTTGATTCTTTAATCAACACTTAGGACAGTGAATCACGGATGATTGAGTGGGAATAGAATAAGGTTGTCTTTGTGTTAATGGTGCGGGGATTTGTCTCAGGGCTGTGTTATCAATCTTTCAAGAACACTGCCAACTTTGGTTGGTGGCACACCTCTGTTGAACACAAGGACCGGGCCTCAAAGGCCATTGTCAGTGATTCCCTCTAGGCTGTCAGAAGGCTATTCCCCAATAACCATGAGCTAATTCGCCAATAATAGCAGTGTTAAAACCTGGACCCGGAAGCGCAGCCGTCCATTAGTCCCTCACCTTCCCACCAGGTCAACACCAATAATTTTGGTTTTTTTGCCACTAAAAGCAGAACACCAGCTTCAAAGGCCTTTGTCAGTGAATCCCTCTAGGCTGTCAGGAGGCTAATCAACAATAACCATGAGGCTAATTTACCAATGACAGTGGAGTTTAGACCTGGATCTCAAAACACTGCCGTGAGACCAAATTAACCATTACTGCAATTTCAAGAAGTATGAGTTTCTGTAAAAGGAGGGTGAAACGTAGCAAATGAAGTTCATGTGATTGGTTGAGTGACTGAATTACGTAGCATAAATCTAATTTGAATGCCATAAAAACGTATATCAAAGCCACTGACGTGTCTGGTGGTGATGGACACTGTTATTGTTTCCATTCTAATCTTATCTACTTTCCAAACTAAGCTGCTCACTGAAGCAGAATATTATATTTTCCAAAACTTAGTACGTCCAACCAAGGGATTTGGAGGACGTTTTATTGCTGACAGACCAATCAAGCAAGCTGAAAATACTACGTGGATACTGAGAAAACCAGTCAGAGAAACTCATACTTTATGAAATTGCAGTAACAACCATGATCTGAACGGGATCTCTGAGAACAACCTTCTTTCAGTGCTAATGATTTCTTTCCAAAAATGCGAGAGAGCTTCCTTATAATTGGTAAGCACTCAATACCTAAATAGTGTTTGTACAACTGTACTCTCTACAAATCGAACAGACCTTCATAACCAAACAGGGTTGCAGGGTGTTTAAATAAAACATCACTCACTTACTACAAATCAAACGTCCATTGAACTTAAAATTGGCCTACATCTTTTTGGCAAATTCATCCTGTCCGATATTATAATGTGAGTCTGTTCTGGCATTGAAACAATTCAACAAACACTGAATAGAAACACAGCCAAAAATACAAAGTAAACAGGATAAACGCAATGTCCTCACAACCTTAAACTTGGCATGGGATCAAAATAAATTGAGTCTCATCCTGCAGAAGTACCCAGACTGACACCCTAACTGTTTTGCACTGACTGAGAGGGAAGACATTTGGACTTCAGTTAGCTTACACTGAGTTGAATGGGCCATTCAGAAAAAAATGGGAGTGACGGTGATTCAACTTGTCTTCTCTATAAGCAATGTCATCATGTTATAAATTTTTCCAAGCCCAGTAAGAACACATAACTGGTAAAAAGTGACAGTCACACTTGCAGTTCACCAGCACAATATGTAAGTCATGTGACTAAGTGTAAAGAAAATATTTAAATTTAGAACGAAAAGGAAAAGGAACTGGGATTACATTTACGTCTTTTCCATAGGCAACACAATCATGTAACAATCAGAATTTTCTAAACCTAGGCTAACTACAAACACACATCCAATAAAAATTAATTGTTAAACCAGAAGTATGCCTGGGATTGTAGGGGAAATATTTTTATGTGGGTCAGTTTGGCACAAAAGGTAATGGTTTTGACACCGGAGACTCAGTGGTCACCTCTTTTAAAATAATATATATGGTGACACCTAATTAATGAATGGTCCGAGAAAATTGCCCGAATAATGTAAGATGCTTAAAAGGCATACAATTTATCGCCCATGCAACTGCCAACATGAGAAAGTCAATATGTCAGTTTTCAAAGTGACAGTTATAGGACTGTGAAAATAATCTAATTCAACAGGCACAGCTGTGAATGTGTCACTGACTTACTGGTGTCAAGGCAGCTATCACGTGATGAACTTTTGAAATCCTTAAAAAAGTAATAATTATTTCACAAGACAGTCCAAAACTTGCATACGAGTCTCTCTACATGAACACTTCCTTGACTGTCACATACATGTAGATTATGCATTTATTATCAAACTCTGTATCCCCTCAAGCACTTCCCTAGTGGTCTCTATTAGCTGTTGGGCCAACAGTGTTGGTCTATCTACCCGATGGACAATAGTGGTCAGTGTGATAATATCAAGTGGGTACTTCAGATGAGACAAACAACAGACTACAAGGCACCAACATCATAAAGCACTAGCTACTCTATTAAAACATCAAAGGCTCAGAATTGGGGCCACATCTGGGGCACTCTGTTGTGGGTTTCAGTTTGCTGTATTAGGGTTATAGCAGGTATTACATCTGTGCAATATATCACAACGATACAGGGTGTTGAATCTCTTGAAGTTATAGTGCTTTGACTAATAGTAAGTTAGGTTCAGGGCTACTTGTGAAACAGTGATGATATTTGAAGCCTGCCGGCCCTTTTCAAAAAACCGGAAATTGTATCAGCTGGAGAGTCAATTACACAAGTTTTACCAAAGTAACAAGAGTTTTCGACTGATATGTGTAATCAAAATCCATCTAATGAGGTCAACAGCATAAACATATTTCAAAACTAGTTCACATTATTTCCTCACAATTCTTTTATAATGATATCTCTGAACCACAGGTTAAGCGAAACTTTCACATAATTTTATGATAACAAAGGTCTACTGTAGCAAATACAGTTGTGACAGGACATCATTTGGATGCAAGCCAAGACTTCTCACAAGATATCAGAATTCAGCGCTACTCAGAGGGCACTTCTTAAAGAGGCGAGCAACTTAATTTACGTAACTTTGCAGTGTATTTCATTGCGTGCAACATGATTCAAGAGTCACTGGAACCAGTTCAGGAATCAGTCTAGATTACTAAAGATGCAAACGAATTGTAAATCTAAGCAGCCGGGGCTGATGCTTTCCAACTCAAATAAATCTGGTTCTCTAACGGTCCATATAGGGACAGCACAAGGGTTAGAGCGATAATGCAAAGACCAATCTACCAGACCGTAAATTTTCACAAAGATCTGTCAATGAATGTCAAAAGCAACCCTGGCTCTAATTAGATGAAAAACTTGTGCTTTGGTCCTGGTAACATCAAGGCGACAGGATTCCATTCATTGTTTGCCCTCTACTTAGAAGTTTTTTTTCAAAGCCTTCTGGCATGTTGGGTTGTAGGCACCTCATTAAGCTAACCTCTAACACAGAGACCAAGGGGAGCAGGATAGGCTGACGGACACCTGCCAACCTTCCTGTCATACACATGCTGTTGTATGGTCCTCTATACTATAGAGAATGGCGGATGCCTAAAAGGAGCAGAAAACCTATGTTTTTCCAAGAGTCTGCAATATGTCCTTTTGATGCATTTTTGGTTTGCAGTTGATGGCAAATGTATCATGTTTCAAAATAAGCTGCCTCTACAAAATGCTACAGACAATTAGACATGCACATCATAAACTATGCACAATGTAAAATACACGCTATGCTCTGTAACTCTATGTTCCTATGTTTTGAAACAAATACCAAGATAACCTTGAGAGGATAAATCTTAGATATATATCATGTTGGACAGCCATAGTAACCTTCTTGTTTTGGTCCAAAACATATGCAGAATGAAGTTGACATTAGGAGTTGTTTAGCAGATGTTCACTACATGACAGCATGCGATATAGGAGTAGGTGGGAGCAAATCCTGGGTGTCAAACTAAGATTTCTAAGATTGTGGCCATTTAAAGAAAAAGAGTATTGAAGGGAAGAGATGAGAACATAGGATAACAGGAATAATATATAGGAAACACCTAAAGCAGAGGATGGCGTTTGGCATGCTTTGGTCGAGGGATGTCCTTGGTTGAGCTGCTCATCCATCTTTAGCCTGTCATGCACCTTCCGATGCTTCGGCCACTTCTCCTTATTCACTATCGACTGAGCCCAGACTGAGCCCAGAATCCCTTGTGGAGAATGAAAAGGTGCTTCACAGGGCAAAAGTCAGCTCTGAGAACTGGGCCAACACTGGGCCAGCAGGGTGGCCTGCAGACTGATGCCAGTGTCATGGACAGAAATACCACCAGCACTTGATCAATAGCACCATTACTGTCCACAATTGCTTCCTCCCTTTTTTGCCCAGTTCTCTTTAACCACATTTTTCATGAGCATGATCCGGTTTCCATTTGCCACTGCCATGTGCCATGATGTGGTCTGCCCAGCTAATTTCTATGATCTGCTCTCATCTATTCTCATCTAGTCTGTTCTATATTTTGGCTATTCCAATCTGTTCATGTCTATTCTGAAATTCAATATGATGTTCCATACAGCCTTCATACTGTCACTGACCTTCATTTGATTGAAGTTACACAAAAGTGGCATTTTCTGTCTAATGCTTTGTTGTACTATTCTTATATTGTTCTACTATTCTTATATTGAATTGTCTCTCAGTTTATATTTGGCTATTCTCTTAGATCGTTTTGTCTTGTCATAATTAAATAACAAAAAACTTTTTAATGTCACTCAGGATTGACCTTCTGTGTGAGGTATTATGCCATCTGTGTACTGTGACATACCCCCAATATTGGACCTGAGCCCCCCTAAGGTGCCCCCCTACGGTGCCCCCCTAAGGTGCCCCCCTATGGTGCCCCCCTGAGGTGCCCCCTCGCGTTATTGACTTTGGCTAAAATATACAGTTAGTATCGTGGGTGCCCCCTAGAGAATTAAGTGCCCCCCCCTAGTTACGTCACTGCCTGTGTATATCTGGAGTGTCATTCTTGGTGTTGCTGTTCAATTTCCTTTCACACTAAAGTTCACTTTGTATAGAGTCTGATCTTGTGTTTTCCTTGGCACTAGAAAGCTGAAGTCAAATGGTGAAAGAAGCTCCTGTGTGACCTGAATAATTCTTGCCTTTCTCTAAACTGAGAGCTTTAGGTTGTGGCCAAGTACAGTTGTGTAGGGTTTAGCAAAAGCCTTATTTGAAGGGCTGAAATTAGAAGGATGATGATTTTTTAGCATGGGTCCGAGGGTGGAGTGTGTGGTTTTATAGGTCACACAAATTATTCATAATATTTCTTAACTACTCCATGTTTGCCTCTTGCCTATTTGAGAGTTTCGGACAGGGTATGGATAATTATTTATAAATGAGAAATCACGAACCAACAAATATGTTTCATCACTGACTGAACAAACGACACCGATACTGACAGTGTTGACTTAATACAGTACTGTATGAAGTTATAAAGTTATGTCTCTTTACTTATTTACAATCTTGTTGAGAATTTTTATGTTATACAGTTCAGTAGAACCTCACAATTAAGACTGCCTATGGGACCAGTCAAAATGGTCTTAATATCGAGGTGTCTTAATTCTGAATCATCAATATTTAAAGACTGCAATTTTTTTTGAGATAGGTTAAACTTTTTTTAATTTTCTTTGGGTAAAAGTGTGGATTTTGAAAGAAAATGTTGAGTGATTCATAGGTACAGTAGATAACCAGCATGAAATATGATAGGGGCTCCTTTGCTATCAGATTAACTTTCTTTCACTGTTCACATAATATCTTGAAAGGGTAGGCAGACAGGCGCCACCCCTATCTGATGCAACTTTTGGGGTTTTTGGCCGATCAGGTGGCCTTAATTCTGAGATTATTTGCTCATTTGGAACCAAATTAGGTTGTCTTAATTCTGAAAATAGGGGTGGTCTTAATTCTGAATCAAATTATAATGGCTGTCAATGGGAGACAATTTGGGTCACAATTAAGTGGTCTTAAAATCGAGATTGTCTTAATATTGAGGTGGTCTTTAGGCGAGGTTCGACTGTATTGTGTAAAGTGTGTATAATTATAATATTTGTATTTTGTATTTTTCTAATCATGAATTTTTTTTTGTTATCTTTCAGGTGAGTTTCCTTTTCCACATTCCTTGACATTTTCTGTTGAAAAGTCCAGATAAGTGAAAATCTACTTACAAATTTGTTGTTTTTTACTTGTATGTTTGGCCAAAGTGTTATAATTTGTGGATGCCCAGACTAGGTTTTAACATTTGACTTCTGCTAAATTTTCAAACGGTGCCGTCAGAGGTTGTTTCACAAAAAAATCCACTCTTCTGGAATGCCGTGCAGCCGATGCTTTGTCACAGTAAATAATAGTACTTCTCTTTTATTTGTCAAGAAACACATTTTTTATTGATTTAATACTAACATTATTGTCCATTAATTCTTTTTTAAGCTTTTGCGACAAAACACTAACTTGAGCCTTTAAAAGTCATGCTCACCAGACATCTGCATAAGCCTGGCTTGACAACATAATCCATGAACAACCCATTTTGAAAATTTTTCTTGTGTCCCCGAATCGAGTAAACCAAATTTTTCTTGTGTCCCCGGCTCCCGTAAACCATGATTTGTGAAACAACCCCATTCTTATGGAATGAGATAAAACAGATAAACCGAAAATGGAGCTGTAAATTTTTCCAGATGCTCAAGCTATGTTTGTATGGATTCTTATGTTGATAAGTTTTATCACAAAGATTCTATGAATTAGGTATTAGATAATAGTATCATATGTCTATGACAATGGTGAATATCTGTGGAATCCTTCTTATATTTATTACAGTCTGTCACTTTGATATAGAAAAAGAGTGGATTGTTGCACTGTGAAAATGGCACTCCGTGTGTCATCATACTGATGATTTGTCATGATCACATCCAATACTTTCAACGTTAATTTGATTGTAGGAGACTTATCTCGCTTGTTGGTGACAGCCAAGCAAAAGGATTATGCATCTGATTTTCACTCTAAAATCATTTATTGCAAGTCAAATGGCCTTCTCTTGATCGTGACTATTCAAACAACCTCTATGTTTCCCATGTTGAAAGTAGAGAAGTCTGAGAAGATGACACTTCATCGGCTATCATGAGTCACCAAGTGCATTTTTCACAGTGATCTGGTCCTAAATTTTTCAATGTCAAAGTGACAGACTGTAATGTTATCGACAGACTTACACTTGGAATACTGCTGCTATTCACTGGTTTAGAAAATGTAAAACCCTTCTACTTTCTAAAATCCTGTGAATCTGAATGAAATTGTATTTGCGTGGTTGGACCACATTTTGTGTCATATTGAGTAACAATGTTATTATTAAAACATTATAATAATGATAAAAGGCATTTATATAGCGCTCATTCCAGCAAACTGCTCACTAGCGCTTACATTGTTTTGATTGTAAAATTGGAATTTACTGTTAAAACAGCTATGGTGATGAAACCTTGAAATGATATAGGAAATTAAATGCATTTAATAATAGCATCTAAATTTTGCTGAAATGCCAGCAACATGGTTATTGTCATTGAAATGTATTACCCTATTTGAACGCAAATGCTGCATGTACATTAATTGCAATAACATGTTGTTTTAAGTGAGTGGAAATGATTATTTGTTTGTTACACTTTTTGAACCTTTTAGTGAAAACGCTTTTAAACTGATTTTGCATGTTTACAATATGTTTGTCTGAAGTCAAGGAAAGTGGTGTCACAAGTATAGCACTTTTTTCATTCTAAGACGGAGTACCTCCAAAAACACGTTTAGATTTATATGTAATTTTGATATTATTTAATCTTTGTGCATTTGCCTGTCGAATGCTGTAATATTTTTTAAGTCTTAGATAGTGATATTGCCTAAGAAGCCTCAGTCTCTAACTGTTTTGATCAATTGGTGATATTTGTACTATAGACTACTATTTTCACTGATTATCTGCCCCGAATATGCCCCATGTGGAACGTCTCTCCAACAACTACAATATTGCTTTCTGCATTGTCACGACATCTTGCAGATATCTGCAACTTTGACATATTGTTTGTGTTTTGGAGCTGACAACTCACAATTTCAATCATTTGCCTACGTGCTTCAGATTGCGAATTGTGTGTACAGGAAGAACTCTCCATATGTGAAGGTAGCTGAAGAAAAATTCAAGAATGTGTGTGCATTTTGGTGGCTGAGCGTCTTACTCGTTTTTGTTGACTGGTTCTTTTACTGTTAAAGAATACACCAACATAACATTAAGAGCTGGATATCAAGTTCTTATTGTGTGCTTCAGTGTTTAATCCAGCACCTGGAGTTGGCTTATTTCCAGCTTTCCCTTCTTATAGTTGTCTGCATTAGAGTATCTTTGCAGTGCACCAACAGTGCCAATAAGCATCTTTCAGTTTCCATGGCATGAATTCTTTACCTGTATCAGCATGTGTACTGAAAGGGATGGTGTCTGTTACAGGTAGAGTAACTTGTCGCATTGCCCCTTTGGGGTAAGATCCTTGGTAACAGGCTTAAAAGACCATTTGTCAATACCACTATGAGATATTCCATTGTTTTTTAAATTGCAATCATGTCTGCCATTGGCTCTTGTGCAGTATTAGTGTCTCAAGTAACATGGTACTGTATCTGTCAACCTCTGGGATTTAAACTCCCATATGGACTATCAGTGAGCCAAATCTGGTTTAGTCACAAATTATCGGTCCCAGCTGTCCTGATTTACAGTTAGTTTTCGTCTTTAGTAATCTAGACTGATTCCCAAACTGATTCCAATGACTCTTGATCATGTTGCATGCAATGAAACACGCTGCAGAGTTATGTAAATTAAGTTGCCTGCCTCTTTGTCCAGGATATTTTATTATTCGAGTCTCAAGTACCGAGGTACTTTATCTTTCCCCATCTGGGATTTAAACTCCCATATGGACTATCAGTGAGCCAAATCTGGTTTAGTCACAAATTATCGGTCCCAGCTGTCCTGATTTACAGTTAGTTTTCGTCTTTAGTAATCTAGACTGATTCCCAAACTGGTTTCAGTAACTCTTGAATCATGTTGCACGCAACGAAATACGCCACAAAGTTTCGTAAATTAAGTTGCCTGCCTCTTTAAGAAGTGCCCTCTGACTACCGTTGAATTCTGATATCTTGTGGAAAGTCTTGGCTTGCATTCAAATGATGTCTTGTCACAACTGTCTTTGCTGCAGTGGACCTTCGTAATGGTGAAAGTAAGATACAGTTTCACTGGAATAACCTTGGTTGAGATATAGTTAATAACCAAATTGCAATACAGGAATGCAATCAAAAACCAAGATGGAGGCTAAATTCATGCTGTTAAATTGTCTATAATTCCTCATTCGATCGTTCTTTTAACCATACTTTAAAGTTGAAAGAAGAATTTCATTCTTTGACTGATGGTTACACACTTCACAAACATAAAGTTTGTCTTTTTGAGGCTTGCTAGTTTGGCCATTTATATTTTTGCTCAAATGACCCGGAAACTAACAATTAGGCCAAGTGCGAAGATCATATGAACCTGCCATAAAACTCTTGATATATTACCCAGCCATATAACACTGTTATAACCCTAATACAGCAAACTGCTAACCCACAACATGGTGCCCTACACCAGAGCCTTTGATGTTTTAATAGAGTAGCTAGTGCTTTATGATGTTGGTGCCTTGTAGTCTGTTGTTTGTCTCATCTGAAGTACCCACTTGATATTATCACACTGACCACTATTGTCCATTGGTCAGATAGGCCATGAGCTTATAGAGACCACCAGATATGCAATAACAGAGATATACTCTTTTCAGGTTACAAAACTTCATTTTGTGTGACAGCTGCAGTGACACTAGTTACACATTCACAGCTGCTGTTTTCGAATTAGATTATTTTCACAGCTGTACCTGTCACATGGTTAACCAACATATTGACTCTTTCCTGTCATCAGTCACATGGGTGAACTTTTCTTGTGTTTCAACTATATAATATAATTTTTGCTATTTCCCCTGTAATATTAGCTGTCATCGTATCAAAGAGCTTGATCATCGAGTCTCTACTTAGTTTTGTAAAGACTGTTAAATATGTGCTAAATAGTTCCGAATGAAAATACTTTCCATCCAGTGCTATAGATACTTAGTCTAGTGATACCACAGTAACTGGTGTAACATTTAAAAGTTATGCATTTGTAAATAGCTTAGATTAAGCAAATTGTCATAGTTGATAACATGATGACATTGCTTTTGGAGGGCAAGTGGAATCTCAATCACTCCCAATTCTTTCTGAACAGCCCATTTAACTGAGTGTAAGCTAACTCAATTCCAAGTGTCTCCCTTTTCAGTCAGTGCAAAACAGTAAGGGTGTCAGTCTGGGTACTTTGCCAGGATGTGACTCAATTTATTTTGATCTCTTGCCAAGTTTAAGGTTGTGAGGACATTTGTGTTTATCCGGCTTCTTTTGTCTGTTTGGCTGTGTTTCTATTCAGTGTTTGTTGAATTGTTTCAATGCCAGAATAGACCCGTATTGTCTGACGAGATGCAACTGCCAACTAAGTTGAATAGGCTTTTGACTTGTAGAGTACCTTTATGCAAGCACCTTGTCAGAACTGAGTACCGAACAATAAGGATGCTCCTTCATATTTTTGATATTTTTTTAAAAGTTCATGATGTTATTACTAGAGACAGCGGCCAGTTTACTTTTGATTGTGAAGAAATTATTAGCACTGAAGGAAGGTTGTGCACGGAGGTCCCGGTCTGAGCATGGTTGTTAATGGTTAATTTGGCCTCATGTTTATTGGGACTTAGCCTCCTGACAGCCTAGAAGGATTCACTGACAATGGCCTTTGAGGCTGGTCCTTGTGTTCAACAGAGATTTCCCACCAACTGAAGGTGAAGTGTTCTCTCAAATAATGATAACGCAGCCCTGAGACAAATCCCCGCACCATTAACACAAAGACAACCTCGTTCTATTCCCACTCAATCATCCATGATTCACTGTCCTTAGTGTTGATTAAAGAATCAGAGGCAGCAAAAGAGCAGCACAACAGTGTAAAACCACGTAAAAACAAAGTCCCTGTACTGACTAATGCCAGAAGTTCTAATAATTGACAGTGACAGGCCATGGCTGTCAGTGACTTAATGTACAATTTTCTGTGTTAAAAATGGCACATGATCCTATGTTGGTGCTAAACCTGAAAGTGCTGGTACTGTTACCATCCTTGAGTCATTTACTTGACACAGGAAGGAACGTGGAAGTTGTTAGGATATAGAGGAAGTTGCTAGAATATGACTACCTGAATTGCAGCTCAGAACATGGCTAGGCATCAATACAGAACATGAGCAAAGAGGAAAGGTTAAGATCTAAGCTGCTGGGAATTGGCAATGACGGACTATCTAACCAAAAGACCAGTGGTCATGTAAACATTACATGCACATGGCAAGAGTATTCTTGTTGTTTTCTTGGGCTATCTGGATGACAAGCTCTCTACAAGGGCTAAATACTATGACAATTAAAAAAAGGACAGTAATGGTGCTGTATGTGACAATAAACATTACTAATATCAGAATCAACAAAAATCGAACCAGACAGATCAAAATAGATTAAACAATTTTGCTGGACCAACCACATCATGGCACATGGCAGTGGCAAATGGAAACCAGATCATGCTCATGAAAAATGTGGTTAAAGAGAACTGGGCAAAAAAGGGAGGAAGCAATTGTGGACAGTAATGGTGCTATTGATCAAGCGGTGGTGGTATTTCTGTCCATGACACTGGCATCAGTCTGGAGGCCACCCTGCTGGCCCAGTGCTGGCCCAGTTTTCTGCCAGAGCTGACTTTTGCCCTGTGAAGCACCTTTTCATTCTCCACAAGGGATTCTGGGCTCAGTCTGGGCTCAGTCGATAGTGAATAAGGAGAAGTGACTGAAGCATCGGAAGGAGCATGACAGGCTAAAGATGGATGAGCAGCTCAACCAAGGACATCCCTCGACCAAAGCATGCCAAATGTGATCCTCTTCTTCTGACGCTCCTCTATATATTATTCCTATATATTATTCCTGTTATCCTATGTTCTCCGAACGCTTCCGCTCATCTCTTCCCTTCAATACTCCTTTTCTATAAATGGCCACAATCTTAGAAATCTTAAGAAATCTTAGTTTTACACCCAGGATTTGCTCCTACCTACTCCTATATGGCATGCCGTCATGTAGTGAACATATGCTAAACAATTCCTAATGTCACCTTCATTCTCATATGTTTTGGACCAAAAGAAGAAGGTTACTTTGGCTGTCCAACATGATATATTATATCGGTGAATTATCCTTTATTATCGGGTTATCTTTGGTATTTGTTTCAAAAGACAGGAACAGAGAGTGACTGAGCATAGCGTGTATTTTACATTTTGAATAGTGTATGACGTGCATGTCTTAGCATTTTATAGAGGCAGCTTATTTTAAAACATAATACATTTGCCATCAACTGCAAACCAAAAGTGCATTGAACGTATCTTGACATATTGCAGACTCTTGGTAAAGCATTGGTTTTCTGATCTTTTAGGCAGCTGCCATTCTCTATATAGGACCAGACAACAGTATGACAGGAAGGTTGGCAGGTGTCCGTCAGCCTATCCTCCCTGCTCCCCTTGGTCTCTGTGTTAGAGGTTAGCTTAATGAGGTGCCTACAACCCAACATGCCAGAAGGCTTTGAAAAAAAACTTCTAAGTAGAGGGCAAACAATGAATGGAATCCTGTCGCCTTGATGTTACCAGGACCAAAGCACAAGTTTTTCATCTAATTAGAGCCATGGTTGCTTTTGACATTCATAGACAGATCTTGGCGGAAGTTTACTGTCTAATAGATTGGTCTTTGCATTATCGCTCTAACCCTTGTGCTGTCCCCATATGGACCGTTGGAGAACCAAATTTATTTCAGTCAGAAAGTATCAGCCCCAGCTGCTTAGATTTACAGTTCGTTTGCATCTTTAGTAATCTAGACTGTTCCAGTGACTCTTGAATCATGTTGCACGCAATGAAATACACTGCAAAGTTACGTAAATTAAGTTGCTCGCCTCTTTAAGAAGTGCCCTCTGAGTAGCGCTGAATTCTGATATCTTGTGAGAAGTCTTGGCTTGCATCCAAATGATGTCTTTTTGCAACGGTTTTTACTACAGTAGACTTTCGGCATGTAAATTATTTTGAAGTTTTACTTGTATGACCCTGGTTCAGATATATTGTATTAAGAATTGTGAAGTAGGAATGCAACCAAAAACCAAGATGTAGGCTAAATTCACTCTATTGACTTGTCTAGACTTTTTCATTGGATTGTTCTTTTTTTAATCTTAGCTGAAAGTTGTACAAATGTCTTTGTTGATAAGGTAAAATTTGGCGAATGAAATAGGTTAATGCACAAAAATGTCCTATTTTGATGGCATGCTGGTTTGACTGACCATATATTTTCTCAAATAACATATAACCTAACAATAAGGCCTAGTGTGAGGATATGAACATCCGATAAAACACTGACATATTGCCCAGATATATCGCACATTTAATTTTATAACCCTAATACAGCAAACAGCAACCCACAATGTGGTGCCCGTTTCTTTATCATGGGGGTGCCTTGGAGTCTGTTGTTTGTCTCATCTGAAGGACCCTCTTGATATTATCACACTGACCACTATTGTCCATTGGTTAGATTGGCCAACAGCTGATAGAGACCACTAGGTGAGTGCTTGAGGGGATACAGAGTTTAATAATAAATGCATAATCTATCTGACAGTCTGATCTGTTAAGGAATTGCTCAAATAGAGAGACCCTTTTGCAAGTTTGGACTGTTTTGTGAAATAATTATTACATTTTTAAGGATTTCAAAAGCTTATCATGTGATAACTGCTGTGACACCAGTTACACATTCACAGCTGTGCTTGTTGAATTAGATTATTGTCACAGTCCTATAACTGTCACTTTGAAAACTGACATATTGACTTTCTCATGTTGGCAGTTGCATGGGCGATAAATTGTATGCCTTTTAACCATCTTACATTATTCGGGCAATTTTCTCGGACCATTCATTAATTAGGTGTCACCATATATATTATTTTAAAAGAGGTGACCACTGAGTCTCCGGTGTCAAAACCATTACCTTTTGTGCCAAACTGACCCACATAAAAATATTTCCCCTACAATCCCAGGCATACTTCTGGTTTAACAATTAATTTTTATTGGATGTGTGTTTGTAGTTAGCCTAGGTTTAGAAAATTCTGATTGTTACATGATTGTGTTGCCTATGGAAAAGACGTAAATGTAATTTCCTGTCCCTTTCATCTTCAATCTTTGCGAAGAAGGCCGTTCGAAATTAAGATATTGCCTTTACACTTAGTCACATGACTTATTGTACTGGCGAACTGCAAGTGTAACTGTCAATTTTTTCCAGTTATAAATTTGTAGGCCTACACGGCTTGGAAAATTGATAACATGATGACATTGCTTATGGAGAAGACAAGCTGAATCACCATCACTCCCATTCTCTTATGAATGGCCTATTTGACTGAGTGTAAGCTAACTAGAGTCCACATGTCTTCCTTTTCAGTCAGTGCAAAACAGTAAGGGTGTCAGTCTGGGTACTTTGCCAGGATGTGACTCAATAAATTTTGATCTCATGCCAAGTTTAATGTTGTGAGGACATTCGTGTTGATCCTTTTTCCTTTTGTCTGATTGGCTTTGTTCCGATTCAGTGTGTGTTGAATTGTTCCAATGCTATAATAGACTGACATTATCTGACTAGATAAATTTGCCAACAAGATGTCAGCCATGTTCAATGGCTTTGAAAATTGCATAATGTTATCACTATAGGCAGTTGTTTAAAAATATTACCAGTACTGAAGGAAGGTTGTCCTCGCAGGTCCAAGTCTGAGCATGGTTTTTAATGGTGAATTTGGCCTCATGGCTACAGGGGATTAGCCTCCTGACAGCCTAGAAGGATTCACTAACAATAGCCTTTGAGACCGGTCCTTGTGTTCAACAGAGGTTTACCGTCAACCGAAGGTGAAGTGTTCTCGAAAGATTGATAACGCCAACCTCAGACAAATCCCCACACCATTAACACAAAGACAATGTCATTCTATTCCCATTCAATCATCCATGATTCACTGTCCTTAGTTTTGATTAGAGAATTGAAACAAGAAAAAGAGCTTGCAACAATACAAGGCCACATCAAAGTTCCTGACCAATACCGGGATCATATTCTCTAATATCTGACAGTGATTAACCAAGGTTGTCACTGTCTCACATTTTCCTGTGTCAAACATGGCACCTGATCTATTCAGGCACTCAACCTGTGGCTGGTACAGCTATTTACTTGAAACCAGAAGCTGCTATGGTATAAAGGAAGCTGCTAGAATATAACTTCATTAGTTACAGCACAGGGCTTGGCTTGGACATCAATACAGAACACGAGCAAGGAGCAAAGGTTAAGATCTAAGCAGCTGAGAATTGGCAATGATGGACTGTCTAACAAGAAGACCAGTGGCCATCTAAACATTACATGCAAAGGGCAATACTATTCTTTTGGTAGTCTTCAACCTACATGACAAGCTCCCAATGAAGCCTAAATAGAAGTACTGTTCCAACTCCAGTCACATATGCATGTAGACCAACTGCTATATATATCATATAATGTATTTCTATGTTTGCCAAAAATATCTGTACATTTGAATGGTAGAGGAATTCCTGAAGGTCAATGGCAGAGTATGAAGTCTGTATGGAACATCATATTTAATGTCGGAATAGATGGGAATAGATCAAACAGATTTTGCAGCGCTGACCACATCATGGCACATGGCAGTGGAAAATGGAAACCAGATCATGCTCATGAAAAAGGTGGTTAAAGAGAACTGGACAAAAAAGGGAGGAAGCAATTGTGGACAGTAATGGTGCTATTGATCAAGCGCTGGTGGTATTTCTGTCCATGACACTGGCATCAGTCTGGAGGCCACCCTGCTGGCCCAGCGCTGGCCCAGTTTTCTGCCAGAGCTGACTTTTGCCCTGTGAAGCACCTTTTCATTCTCCACAAGGGATTCTGGGCTCAGTCTGGGCTCAGTCAATAGTGAATAAGGAGAAGTGACTGAAGCATTGGAAGGAGCATGACAGGCTAGAGATGGACGAGGAGCTCAACCAAGGGCATCCCTCAACCCAAGCATGCCATGTGTGTTCTCCCTGCTTCCTCAGATTCTCCTCTCTATATTATTCCTATTTTCCTCAATACTCTTCCACTTCTTCAATCAGATCCTCCTCATCTCTTTCTTTCTTTCTTCCACAAACGACCCCAGTCTTAGAATACTTCATTAATTTTACCAGCAGGATTTGCTCCTACCTGCTCCTAGCATGCCACCAAGTTGTAAGCATCTGCCTTTGTTTGTGTTTGCCTCTACATCACTGCCCGACATTCTTTATCTCTATTTTGTTTGCGTCTATTTTTGTGTGAAACAAAAAAGGTTAAAATGGCGTCTAACATGGTATACCAGAGAATATCCTCTTGAGGTAGTCTAGGTATTTGTTTCAAAAGCAGGAACAAAACATGGCATATTGTCGTGTGATGTTCTGCAAAATTTATGATGTGCATGTCTAGCGGCATTCTGTAAACATATCATATTAGTAAACATTCAAAATTTGCCTTCTTACAAGTAGGCCGAAATGACAAATTGCTGAATCTAGGAAACATTGGTTTTCTGCTCATTTAGACAACCATCCTTCCTTATAGAGGACACCAGACACCAGTATTGCAGGAGGCTTAATGCTATAGGGATTTGAGCTCCCTCCACAAAGATGGAGGTTAAACTTCCTGATGATCGGGAATATGTTGGCACAACTTTATGTCTAGATCAGTAAATTGTGTCTCACCAGTTGGTTACCTCTACAATGACAGTTTTTCCAACAGTTTCCTGGTCATGGTATGGGTTGTTGCTTCAACCATGTTTCCCCAGCAACACTGTGGCTACCCACTGAGCATCACCTAGAAATCCAACGATTTGTTGTTCTTTTCATGGAGCGAGCGACAAAGAGCATAATCCGAATGAAAGGGTGAGCGATGAGCTTAGGCTGTGTTACACAGAAATGGTCCATAACGTGCCAGTGCATTTGTACCAGCTGAATTAAAAAGATAGCAACTCATGTAAATTGTATGGAGCAGCGGAGAGAATTTTGTGATGCTTCAGATGAAATGCTGTGTATAACTTTTGCTATTTGATGCATTTTTCCTTTACGTTTATATTTTTTTGGAAAATGCATGTATGTCTATCAGAATAACCACCAAGTGCATTTAGTGCAATAATTCTGTGCAGACGAGAAGGGTAACTTTGCTGATTTGGTGGATGTTTCTTGTACCAATTACTCATTACTGTAATCACTCTTTCCCTTTAACCCGAGCCTGTGCATAAAGACAGGACATAAAATCCTATCACCTACCTCCATTTTGGGGTAGGATTAGCTTGGTGGTAGCGTGCTGGGCTGCCAATCGCTGGGTGTTGTGTTAGTCCCAGGTGACCCGACAAGAGCTTGATTCTATGTTGGATGGCTGTTTGAATCATCCTTCACCTGATTGTCGTGTCCTCCTCCTGTCCTAACTAGCCTACTAAGTGCAAAAATACAGGATGTAAAGCCCCAATCATCTGTCAATCCGACCTCCTTGTTCTTTAAGCACCAACTTGAATTCATCATGTGCGAGATTGATTAGATTTGTCTGCCAAAAGAGTAAGTGCTATACAGATATGGAATTTCCAGAATGAATGTCCACTATTGTACTGTGCATGTTGAAGGTAACTAAAAGGGTTAGTACGTTCCTCAACCCCTAATTCCCCATAAAAAAACATTGACATGCAATATTACGATTTGCTAACAGTTCACGAGAAATGGCATATGACCAACCATCACATTAGCTCGTAACGGATTTGTGCATACCGTGCTGGCAAATTGGTGAGCAAATCCTGAAATGGTAGACACCAAAGTTACCAAGGACGAAGATGATAGAATGTAAAAGATAGCTTTGGAATGATGCAACCTATTTCAGGAAACTCTGACTATATTTTAGAGCAACCTTCCCTCCTGGATCGATCGCCTATGTTGACTTGATTCCACTGAATAAATATCCTCCCCAAAACCCATTCAAATATTTTCTTTATCAATCTGCTTATGTAGCGAATAAGTCCTTGTAAGGTATGTATGTATTATGTAACTGCCCAAAAGCATGCCCTGGGGCCTGGGCCTATGTTGGACAGCTGTTTCAATCATCTTTCGCCTCATTGCCGTGTCCTCCTCCTGTCCTAATTAGCCTGCCAAGTAGATAAATACCGGACGTAAAGGCCCAATCATCCATCATCCAGCCCAAAAGCATGCCTGAAATGACCCTATCTGAATTTATCAGACTCAAAGTGGGTTATTGCAGGAGCTCATGTCAAGTGACAGCTCAACTAATCAAGTCACAATAATCCAAGTTTCAAGTCACAATAATCCAAGTTTCCAAAATCAAGATATTTTTGATGTACTGACAGACCCATTTAATGCTGAATCCCTATCAGCCTGCTGGTCCTGCCACTGCTCTATCAGTGAGCTTGTGGCATCCTGTCCATTCTGATAAATGATAGATTCAGCTATTCTGGGAATCCTAGAGGATCGAGATAGGATAGGATGTGGGTTACGATTGTCAGATCTCAACCTCGCTCAATCACTGCAATTGCTTCAAGGTTGCTTCAGCTAAAATACTGCTACATTTCTACTTTATACTGCCTCTGTAATTGGGTTTTCATTGGCGTTTCATTGATAGGGATGGACTGGAAGTCAATCGAATTAACTTTCAATGAAATGTTACTAGCTTTTGTCATGTTCCCAGCTGATGTTTTGATTGCATGACGAGCTGTCTGTCATGCTATTGTTTCTCGGAAGTTTCTGCTTTTTAGGGAAATAGAAAAAACTCTGATAATCATTGTAGTTGTAAAAAGCAATGAGCCTAAAGAATCTGGTTAATATGTGGCAAAATCAGAGCAGGTAGAACCACTGAAATGAGCTGTAGAATGAGTGGTATGATTGAGTCGAAGCAATGTGCTAACAAATTTCTGCACATTTTTTGCGCTTCTCGGGCGTTGTCTATTGTTTGACCTTGAGTTTTTCCCTGAAAAGGCCAATGCATTGAGAAATGTATATATTTGCTACAGTCAGCAATAACAGTTGGCCTGCACAGGAAAAGAAATTGCCCACAAAAAGGTAGGAAGCAATTGTGGACAGTAAATGGTGCTATTGATCAAGTTGTGGCGGTATTTCTGTCCTTGACTCTGCTATCAGTCTAGAGGCCACCCTGCTGGTCCCCCACTGGGCCAGTCTAATTTTTTTTTTGTCCTTAAAAGGACCCGATATCTTCCACCAGGGCTTCTTGCCTAAGTCTGGACTGGGTTGATAGTGAAAAAGGAGAAGTGCCCTATTCCCTGAAAGAAGCATGACAGGCAAGTTTGGATTTAGGAACTCCACTAAGATTTCGATTCCCATTGTCCTTCAAAATTCTAGGTTCTTTGAAAACAAGGTTAGCCCTTGAATACCTGGAAAAAGGTTTTGATCCCCAATAATCCATTAATCTGTCCTTTCATCTCTTCCTTCTTTTATGAAACAATGTTGCTCTTCTCATTTAGCTTTTCGCTTTATCTCAGAGTGCCTCATTCCATCTTAAGCCAAAAGCATCTAGAGTTTCTAGACCCAGAAAAGTCTGATCACGTCACGCTTTACCTGTATCACACTTGTGTACAACATGGTGACATATTGAACCATTCCTGGGTATATATTTTAACTTTAGCTGTAATGTTGCATTTGGATTTCTATGACATGCCATCAGGTTGTGGGCATCTGTCCCCACCTTTTGTCTACTTGAACAGTTTGTGAGTTTGTGCTGAAGTAACAATGTCATGCAATTGTTAGTCTCAACTTCGAGTCTATTTCAGTCAAAGCATCCGAGTTGCTTCCAATGGCTGACAAACATGAAACACAAGGGCTGTGGATGTCCTCTGGGATAGTCTAAGTATTAGTTTCCAAGAGATGGAACAAAGCAGAGCATACAAAGTTCATAGGCTATGAAGTTATTGAGCAATCAGTAGTTTGGCAGGAGTACTGTAGAACTGTAGAACTGTAGAAGGTGATAGGCCGGAAACCATGCAAGTTTGTTGGCCTCTCCTTGATGTCTTGTGTGGTGGTCTTCTGGGCTCAATGATGGACTTTGGTACAGTTCCTTGGATATACAGCATATCTTCGATGTAATTATTGTGCGCATGCGCCTGACTTGAGTGGATTATGGTTTATCTTTCCATATGAGAATGTGCCATAGAAAATACATCAATAATTTAATAAATTTCCGATCTCAGTGAATATCAGTGAACATATATACAAGGTCAAAATTCCGTTGAAAGAGACTATCCAGACTTTCCAACAATAAATAAATAAATAAATAAATAAATAAATAAATAAATAAATAAATAAATAAATAAATATCAATCCTATACAATCAATTGATTGAACCCAATCACAGACAAGTTTACTCTCTAGGTTAAGGTCCAAGGCGACCATTAAACCTGATGTAAACATGGGTGGTATGTACCGACATGGCATAGGATTGACGTAAGGTCCAAGGCGACCATTACTCGCACCTTGCCATGTCGGGCCATACCTGACTAGCACCCATAAGTAGATGATACCTATCAGCTATCTCGCTATATACCCTAAATTTGCTAACATAAATAGTCTAAGCACGGTTTTTGCTAATTGCCTGAGCAAAACATTTTACAATATTGTGTTTTAGAACAGGGTTAGGGTGACACCCATCAGCCAACAGGTTGTATTTAAAGGTGGAATTGCCTTTGGCACGGTTGTGGATCATCTTTTTATGTATTAGGGGGGTTGCCATACCCAAGTTTCCATTCAAATGAACGATATATTGATTGATTTCCATCAATAGCTCTTCTAGTTTACTTTGCATTAATGCATAATTGTCCTCATGGACCAGATAAGTGGTCTTGTTTGCTCGAGTAGCGTGAGAGGTCCATGGATTAATACATTGTAGTACGATAGGCACAATTACAGGGTGCCATAGGCGTATTTCGCAGGGGGTCGGGGGGGGCAGATCCACTGCCCTGGTTACATTCGCACAATGTGAAAATTTCATGGCAAAATAGTCACAGTCCCCCCCGCGAGACAGCTCTCCCGTACGCCTATGCAGGGTGCAAATGTTTTTAAGCATGATGTGATGATAAGTGTGTCCACGTGGTATAAAAAGTGCTATGCTGAGTATACACTCCAAGACATTCTGGACAAAATAGATGTTTGTACCGGTAATACCAAATGGTTTTTTGCATGAAATTTTGGTTTTCCAAAAACCAACACATTCATGACAATACTACTATATGGTATTTTCACAAGCCAAAATCGAAAAACAATCAGGGTTTTTGCTCTAAATTAATTTTTTTGGAGTATAGCACTCTTCAAATATATATTGAGAAGAATATTTCTTGTGTATTAAGAAAATTCTCAGCAAATTATCACACTGTAAGATACTTTCTGAACTGAACTCGCACTTATACTTTAAAGGTATACATGCCAAATGACAGTTTGACAAATAGTGAATGTGACCAAAGAACCGAAGTTTACAAAAAATGAACAGTCTGCTTTTGATGTTGTGACAGTCCTATTAACCTCAATGTGAAGTGAAACAGAGAGAGAAGGATGTTTTTGGCTGATGGATTATGCCTGACAGTAATGTTACTGCATAGTTTTTTAGAGTAAAATCTGACAGAATTATGTAAGCTGATACTTCAGCTAAATCAAGAAAAAAATGAGAGGTTCTTCACAAATGATCACTGTGAAATATCCACAGATTGCACAATAAATCACCTTTTTGACTGCCTCCATGAACTTCATGCTGTTTGAAAAGTAGCGAAGTCCTAAAATGCATCTTGTACAGAAAATGGAAACGATCCAACTTCTACGGGATGACAATTCAATGAATTAACTTTTTGCTGACACTGCGAATGACAATTTTGTAAAGTGCAGTAACTTGTACAAAGTTTGTTGAGCACTGATTTGTTGTTACAGCCAGTAGCTACATTTCTCCAATCTCCACACCAATGATCAGTGGCTCCACTCAGTTTGTTGACTTGTTAGTTCCTTTACTCAATTCTCTCTCTTGTCTGGTTGTAGAGATGTAAAACAAATGACCAAAAGGTCCAAGACACAAATAAAGATTGATCGCAATTGAACAGTCTGGGATAACAGACCGGAATAACAAACAAGAGGGGAAGCTCGACCAAAACAAACTTAGTTTGGTCACCCAGAACATTGCCAATCTGCTCAATCTGTGCTGGGAAATTTGTTTCGGCCAAGTGCATCTTATTGCTTTTTCCGCTTTTGTCTGAGAGTTCCTTTTCAGGGTATCTTCTTCCACTTCAGAAGAAGGGTCCACAATAAATCTTCACTTCGGAGCACAACAATTCTTTTTAGCTCAGTTATATCATGTTTTGGCTAAGTCAAGCCTTTGATATCATATGAAATAGAGCCTTACAATGTGTCTGCCATCAAAGCCAGATGTCCAAAGTTTGTTAACTGATATAATCAACTATAGCATGAAGCTACGAAGGCAGATACAAGGATGCAATGCAATGGACATTTCTGAAGTCGATCAGCTGTAAGATCTAGATTGAAATTGCGCATTGTTTTGCTCGTTGAAAGGTTAAAATTGACTTGTAAGCAGCAGAATAGTCAATCATTGTCAATTTGCAGCAGCTTAGATTTTAACCTTTGCTCTTCGGTCATGTCCTGTATTGATGTCCCAACCATGCCTTACTGTAGCTCATGTTGTTTATTCTAGCAGCCTCCTTAATGTCCTAGCAGCTTCCTCAGTCAAATAAATGACTCTAGCAAGGTAGCTGTGCCAGCAGCTCTTGGGGGGTTGAGTACCTGCATAGCTCATGTGCCATGTTTAACACAGGAAAATGCGCATTAAGTCTGTGACAACCTTGGTTTATCACTGTCAATTATTAGAGCTACATGATCTACTATTTGTCAGGGACCTTGTTGTATGTGGCCTTTACTGTTGTGCTGCTCTTTTGCTGCCTTTGATTCTTTAATCAACACTAAGGACAGTGAATCACGGATGATTGAGTGGGAATAGAATAAGGTTGTCTCTGTGTTAATGGTGAGGGGATTTGTCTCAGGGCTGTGTTATCAATCTTTCAAGAACACTTCACCTTCACTTGGTGGGAAATCTCTGTTGAACACAAGCACCGGCCTCAAAGGCCATTGTCAGTGAATCCCTCTTGGCTGTCAAGAGGCTAATCCCCAATAACCGTGAGCTAATTCACCAATAATAGCCGTGTTTAGGCCTGGACCTCCAAGCGCAGCCGTCCATTAGTCCCTCACCTTCCCACTAGATCAACACCAATAGTTTTTGTTGTCTGCCAGTAAAAGCAAAATACATCTGTTGAACACAAGAACCATCCTCACAGGCCATTGTTAGTGAATCCCTCTTGGTTGTCAGACACTAATCCCCAATAACCATGAGCTAATTCACCAATAACAGCAGTGTTTAGACTTTTCCCTAGTAGCATAGCCTTCCATTAGGGTTTCGCCTTCCACAACAGGTCAGCACTAACAACTCACAATTTGTCACACGCTGCCTGTAAGTCAGGTTTTTGCGGGAGTTAAGCTGAGTTTGATCGTTTTTGATCGCCATAGATCTTTAGATCTATAGGGCGATATATGTTTCGGGCCTGTCCGCACCTCGTCGTGCGTAGAATCGTAGACCGGCCGTTTTCGATTGTGTTAGGATCGTGGTACTCGAGCTGTCCGGTTGACTTCCGTCCGCGGGCATTTTCGATTTTTTTAGGATGGGGTACTCGAGCGGTCCGGTTGACTTCCGTTCGTCATCAATCAAAAACGTTTCCTATTGTGCAGTAAGCATCCAATGGCAATCAATGATGGAAGTCAGTGATGGAAGTCAATGATGGCAGTCAATGATGGCAGTCAATGATGGCAGTCAATGATGGCAATCAATGATGGCAATCAATGATGGCAATCAATGATGGCAATCAATGATGGCAATCAATGATGGCAATCAATGATGATGATAGATAGATAGATAGATAGATAGATAGATAGATAGATAGATAGATAGATAGATAGATAGATAGATAGATAAGGGGGCGACCATTTAATATAAGGGGGCGACCATTTAATATCTACTAAGGATAAGGGGGCGACCATTTAATATCTACTAAGGATAAGGGGGCAACCATTTAATATCTACTAAGGTGCTTAGATAACAAAAGTACATACATGTATGAATGAACCAAGGGGGCAACCATTTAATATCTATTAAGCAATGATGATACATAGATAGATAGATAGATAGATAGATAGATAGATAGGCTAAGGGGGCGACCATTTAATATCTACTAAGGATAAGGGGGCGACCATTTAATATCTACTAAGAATCAGGGGGCAACCATTTAATATCTACTAAGTTGCCTAGATAACAAAAGTACATGCATGAATGAACCAAGGGGGCAACCATTTAATATCTAGCACACCCCGGGGACGTTGGGGCACCCCCCGGGGATGTGGGGACAACAAATCAGTAATTTGGCTGGAGTAGCCTGAGGGGTCCACGAATTAATTCTGGCAAACTTCTGTTGCATAAATACCCAGCAACCCCCGCCCCTCGTAAAAAAAAGAGTCCCATTTGTCATGCAAGAGATGGATTATTTCATTAGTATTTGTGAACTTGGTGAAGTATTGCCCAATCAAATTCGCAAAACAAGGTTTTGGCTTGCGTATTTATATGTAACACAGGCGATCATTTAGTCCCTGTGGGACAGCATAGGCGATCCATTCAATCTCCACACTACCTCTAGTTGTTTTAGTAATGTCAGATTTTTTATTATATTTATGTATTAACTCTCCAATAACAATACTGATATGCAACGTCCATATCACTGAAGAGACTGATAAGGCTCGTATGATATCAAGTATTATTTAGAATTGAAGGGACCCGACTTTTGAAAACATGTTTCTGATGAGAAATATTAAAGGAGGTCTTTAGTTTGTTTTATAGTATTGTGTGGTGCTTCCACATTTTTCTTATTCGGCATTCTATTAATATGTGCCTTTATGGTATTGTGTGAAATATGTGTCCAAATGTTTCTATTTCTCATATGTGTCCAAATGTTCCTATTTCTCAAATGTTTTTTTATCCGTGGTTTAGTCGGTATGGTATACTCTGCTGTTGAATAAATCATAGGAAGCCCTATCAGCCTGCTTGTCCTGCTTGTCCTACTCAGGACTGCACTATCAGTGAGCTTGTGACATTCTGTCCATTCTGATAAATGATAGATTCAGCTATTCTGGGAATCCTAGGGGATTGAGATAGGACAAGATTTGGGTTTACCTTTGTCAGATCCTTTGTAACATTCATCACTACAACTTAGTTCAAGGCTGCTTTCGATACAATGCTGCTACATTTCCGCTACGTCCTGCCTCTGTTTTGATTGGCTTTTCATTGATAGGAATGGACTGGAAGTCAATCGAATTAACTTTCAATGAAACGTTACTCGCTTTTGTCGCGGTCCCAGCTGATGTTTTGATTGCATGACAAGCTGTCTGTCATGCCATTGTTTCTCGGAAGCTGGTATTTTTTTCATTGAAGGGGGAAAACAACAAACCCTGCAGCTGTAAAAAGCAATGAGGCTAATGAATTTGGTTATTATGTGGCAAAATCAGAGCAACTAGAACCACTTAAATGCGATGCAAGAAATTGAGAACGTGTGGAGAGAATGTGTTGAAACACCATGCTGACAAAATTGATCAAATTTGGTTCCATCATTGGATGTGCCTCTGACTTTCGGCTTTCATGGATCTGTCTAAAGAATTTGGTTAAAGTTGTGCCAATGGCCTGTTGTTTGCTGTTGAAGTCAAATGCTCAGACTCTGAAATGTCTGAGCATGTCATGCTTTACCTGTACAGCCAAGGAAAGTACCATTAGCTCATGACAACCAATGTCTTCAGCCCCACATGACACTCACCTCAGCACTGTCATCACCCACCCATGACCCTCTCAAAGTGTCATGGCCCAGCCATGACATTGAAAGTGCTCAAAATCATCTTTGACTGGCTATTTAAAAATAACTGTTGCTACTATCACTTCCAAACTTGGCATAAAGTTGTATCACAGTATCAACTAACTCTATAAACTTTGGCAGACCTATCCATTACATAATGAGGAAAAGAACCCGAAGGCTCCAGAGAAATTAGGGAACTGTCATCAGCTGCTGATGACTTTGCGGTATTTCGCGAAATGGGATAGATTAAGTCCAAGCTACTGTCACGCTGCTGTGTGTTGAGAAGGGCTGCACATAAATCAGACTTTCTTCTGATACCCCACTCATCAACCCCACACATTCAATCATCCTGTCAGGGCCAGGACTTAGCTGGAATTACAATTGTCATCATGTGATGGTAATTTCCCAGACTGCTGTAGGATACTGTGTATAACATTGTGATGTATTCAACCTTTCCTGAGTCTTTGCTTTTGCTTAACCTTAAGTTCTTTGAAGACACTCTCAAAAGGTCACGCTTTAATTGTGTTATAGACAACCAACATATGGAAAACATGTTCTTGCTGCCATTTGATTCTGTTGCTGTACACTTTAAATTATTTTTAACCGGCCTAACAGCGGAGGCCGGTTAATACAGGAGCTGTAAATGGATCAGGTGAAACCATAAACAGTAACCACAAACCAGTAACCACAAACCACCCTGTCAGCGTGCCTCGGCGGTCCAACGTCGGCCCGAAGCTGGTCCGATGCTACTGACATTGGACTAACGCTGGGCCGACGTTGGACCACCGAGGCGTGCTGACAGGGCAGTAACCACAAACCAGTAACCACAAACCAGTAACCACAAACCAGTAACCAGTAACCAGAAACCAGTAACCACAAACCAGATGTAAGCCACGGTTTTTCCCCATTGTGACCTTAATATTTCACTTACAGTTATGAAATTTGATACAGGTATGGGACTCTGGGTATGGATTGGGAACATGTCGAGAAACCCAAGATGGCTGCCGTTTTGTGGCGGCCATTTTGGCAGCCATCTTTCTTCATTCTTGAACTGCCCATTGTGACCTTAATTTTCACTTATAGTTATAAAATTTGGTACAGGTATGGGCCTCTGGGTATGGATTGGGAACATGTCGAGAAATCCAAGATGGCGGCCATTTTGTGGTGGCCATTTTGGCAGCCATCTTTCTTCATTCTTGAACTGCCCATTGTGACCTTAATATTTCACCTACAGTTATGAAATTTGGTACAGGTATGGTACTGTGGGTATGGATTGGGAACATGTCGGGAAATCCAAGATGGCGGCCATTTTCTGGTGGTCATTTTGGCAGCCATCCTTCTTCAATCTTGAACTGGCCATTGTGACAATAATATTTCACTTACAGTTATGAAATTTGGTACAAGTATGGGACTCTGGTGATGGATTGGGTACATGTCGAGAAATCCAAGATGGCGGCCATTTTGTGGTGGCCATTTTGGCAGCCATCTTTCTTCATTCTTGAACTGCCCATTGTGACCATAATATTTCACTTACAGTTATGAAATTTGGTACAGGTATGGTACTCTTGGCATGGATTGGGAACATGTCAAGAAATCCGAGATGGCTGCCATTTTGTGGCGGCCATTTTTGCAGCGGCCATTTTTGCAGCAATCTTTCTTCATTCTTGAACTGCCCATTGTGACCTTTATATTTCATCTACAGTTATGAAATTTGGTACAGGTATAGTACTCTGGGTATGGATTGGGAACATGTCGATAAATCCAAGATGGCGGCCATTTTGTGGTGGCCATTTTGGCAGCCATCCTTCTTCATTCTTGAACTGGCCATTGTGACAATAATATTTCACCTACAGTTATGAAATTTGGTACAGGTATAGTACTCTGGGTATGGATTGGGAACATGTCGAGAAATCCAAGATGGCTGCCATTTGTGGCGGCCATTTTGGCAGCCATCTTTCTTCGTTCTTGAACTGCCCATTGTGACCTTAATATCTCACCTACAGTTATGAAATTTGGTACAGGTATGGGACTCTGGGTATGGATTGGGAACATGTCGAGAAATCCAAGATGGCTGCCATTTTGTGGTGGCCATGTTGGCAGCTATCTTTTTTCATTTATTGAACTGCTCATAGTGACCTCAATATTTCGCTTAGAGTTATAAAATTTGTTACAGGTATGGGCCTGTGGGTATGGATCAGGGACATGTTGTGAAGATGGCCGCCATTTTGGCAGCCATCTTTCTTCATTTCTTGAACTGGCCATTGTGACCTCAATATTTCACTTAAGAGTTATGAAATTTGGTACAGGTAATTCAACACTTCCTAGCTCATTAGGAAGACCTGCTACAAAATAGCTGATTCCAGATTTGAATTGCCCTGCCAAAACTTACTCAGAAACTATGGATTGAGGAAAAAATATCTATTCCTTCATTGATTTTCGCAATATCTTCAGGATTTGCAAGTTCGCCAATGGGGAATTACATTATAAACTTCAAGTGAATTCTGGTAAAGGTAAGTATTTATAGAATGGGCCAAAATTTTACATGTGACTTTTACTATATAAACTGCAATACCAGACCAAGGTCAAGCAGGATCAGAAAATATTGGGGGCAGCTGAAACACCCTACTGTGGGTATCAGATGGGAACATGTTGAGAAATCCAAGATGGCAGCCACTTTGTGGCAGCCATTTTGGCAGCCATCTTTCTTCATTCTTGAACTGACCATTGTGACCTTAATATTTCACTTACAGTTATGAAATTTGGTACAGGTATTGGCCTGTGGGTATGGATGAGTAACGTGTTGAGAAATCAAAGATGGCGGCCATTTTGACAGCCATCTTTCCTTTTTTTTAGAAATCTGTTCAAACTGCATTGCTTCTATACTAATAGTCTAGCGTCTTCCAATCAACTATTTCTCCTATCTTCCAATATCAGTTGCTCAGTGGTTTAAGCAATGGCACCTTCAATTTCATTGCGCTAGGTCGGTTTTGAATCCGCGGATTCTTGTTCATTCACTCGTACTATATGTCAGATATTTAGTACAAGATTATTATGATTCGACCTATCGGGAGAATCATCTTGTTTTCTTTGATTTTATTATTATTATTATTATTATTATTATTATTATTATGATTCGACCTATCGGGAGAATCATCTTGTTTTCTTTGATTTTATTATTATTATTATTATTATTATTAGCATTCACCATCACTATGGTGAATGGTATTGATTTTGGTCGTATTATTATTATTATTATTATTATTATTTTTCTTCCCTTTTTTTTTGGAATTTCAACATGAAAGTTAGTGTATAGATAGTCCTTGATGAGTAGATTAATTTCCCAAAATATTTTTGACCTTGACCTATTTTTCAAGGTCACAGGTCACCTCAAAGTCACTGATTTTGGAGGTCTATCTCCTGAACTAATAAAGATAGAGACACCTGGTCTTCAGTGTTGAGTTAGTAGACCCCTATTGAACAGATATCAGCCATGAAATTGATAATTTTCAAAAAGGGGTAATTACCTTAACCCCTTTTAATGAAAACCAGTTTGCGCACGGTTTTGAGAAAACTACAAGCAGCACTTTCATGAAATTATAGCACAAGGTGCTCTATAGTATGGGCCAATGCAGCAAGAAGTGTGGTGAAAATCATGCAAGGGGTTACTGAGATATTTGACTTTCAAAATTAGAATATTTTGCCCAAAAGTGAAAATATTTTTTAACTTTGCTTTGAATGAAGACAACTCAATGAAACTTGGAACATATATAGCCCTGTGGTAGAGGAATATTTTCATTAAACATCCATGACCTTGACATCAAGGTCAAGGTCACAGAAAGTGAATGAAAAGGCACGGTAGGTACATTTGACAACTTTTTCAAGCAAGGTTGTTCAATTGTGGTCTTTCATTTCCAATCAAGAGTAACTTGAATGATCTAAAGTATATTTGACCTTGTGAAGAAGTTCATCAATTGTCAAGGTCATCACCAGTCAAAGACAGGAAAAATGAAGAAATGAGATAAGTGCAGAATAGAATGAATTAAAGAATAAATCAAGGTCAATATGAAGTCAATATGAATGCCATTATGAATTCAATATGAATGTCAATATGAATGTCCATATGAATGTCAATATGAATGTCAATATATATGAATGTCAACATGAATATCAACATGAATGTCAAAATTAATGAATGTCAAAATGAATGTCAATATTAGTGTAGATATCAGTGTCATCAGTGTCACTATCAGTGTCATCACTCTCAATTGATATCAGAGTCAAATGAATGTCAGTGAATGTCAATATGAACATTGATATAAATGTCAATATGAATAATGTCAATAGGAATGTCAATATGAATGTCAAAATGAAGTCAATTCAAGTGTCAATATAAAAGTCAATTTGAAGAATTAAAGTCAAGTTGATAATCAAGTAAATCTTTTCTTATGGTGAATGCTCATTACTGGTTCACCAGTAATATTGATGTCTAGTTATTATTATTTTTTTCTTGGCCAGTAGGTTTTTGTGCTAGAGACTTGAAACTTGGTACATATATAGTCCATGGTTAGTACTTCATTTTGGGAGAAGATGGTTGACCTTGACCTTGAACTCAAGGTCACAGGTCATCTCAAAGTCAAAAATTGGAAAACTTAAAAGTGGAATAACTTTTTTAATATTACAAGAATCAATTTGAAACTTTGGAATATATATATAAACATGTATCCCAACATTTGTAACCCATTATTGTTTTTGTGCAATGAGGGTAAGGGGGTAATTACCCCAATTTGACTAAAACAGGTTTGCACAGGTTTCCAGAAAAACTAAGCAAGCTAGAAACTCAGTTCTTTCACTAATAGGTAGCCTGACTAACCATTCAAGGTAAGTGATATTTTATATTTTGATTATGTGAAGGGGTAACTATGTAATGGGGTGTTGAAAATAGGGTGTTTTGCCCCAAGAGTGAAAACATTGTAAAACTTTGGTTTTAATGAAAGGATTTCAATGATAGTCTGGTAATATATTAATGGTTTCTGTATTATGTAATCCTTGTTGCCCGAAGCTTGGTAATTACCCCCCAAAAAGGGGTAAATGTCTATAACTTGTGATTGACCTGGACGATTTTCTTCAAATTTTGCACACGTTTGGGATATTGACTCAGGCACATATTAAACGAATAATTTTAACAGTATTGCCAACATAGGGTATTTACCCTCGTAATCAATGCCAAAAGGGGTGAATATATATTTTGAGGAGTTATGTTGTTCAAAATGGAATATCAGCTGTATGTTTGGTCTACGGGTATCCGGTTGGATTTTACTGGATGAAAAGTTTCTGTTTTGGGTAATTACCCCCAAAAGGGGTAAATGTCTATAACTTGTGATTGACATGGACGATTTACTTCAAATTTTGCACACGTTTGGGATATTGACTCAGGCACATATTGAACAAATAATTTTAACAGTATTGCCAACATAGGGTATTTACCCTCGTAATCAATGCCAAAAGGGGTGAATATATATTTTGAGGAGTTATGTTGTTCAAAATGGAATATCAGCTGTATGTTTGGTCTACTGCTATCCGGTTGGATTTTACTGGATGAAAAGTTTCTGTTTTGGGTAATTACCCCCAAAAGGGGTAAATGACTATAACTTGTGATTGACATGGACGATTTACTTCAAATTTTGCACACGTTTGTGACATTGACTCAGACACATGCTAAAAGGAAAAAAATCACAGAATAGGGTGATTTACCCTCGTAATCAAGTTCTAAGGGGGTAAATACATATTTTGAAGAACTTGGTTGTTTAAAATGGAATATTAGTTGCACGTTTGGTCTAGGTTATTCGTATGGATGTTACTGGATGAAAAGTTTCGGTTTTTAATAATTACCCCCAAAAGGGGTAAATGACTATAACTAGTGACTGACATGGACGATTTACTTCAAATTTTGCACACGTATGGGATATTGACTCAGGCACATGTTAAAAGAGAAAACGTTACAGTATAGGATAATTTACCCTCGTAATCAAGGTCAAAGGGGGGTAAATACGTATTTTGAGGAATTTGGTTGTTTAAAATGGAATGTCAAGTTTATGTTGGATCTAGGCTTGTACTTAATGGATGTTACTGGATGAACAGTTTCGGTTTTAGGTAGTAACCCCCAAAAGGGGTAAATGGCTATATCTTGTGATTGACATGGACAATTTTCTTCAAATTTTGCATGGGCTAAGTGTGTCTACTTTACCACATAATATAAGTAGAAACTTCAGCTTACTGGGTCTCTACCATAATAGTCCGACATAGTCTCATATAATTTGTTTTATTCATATATTTGAGGTCGAATCATTGCCTAACCTTTTTAAAGGTTGAATACTAGTTATTATTATTATTTTTTTCTTGGCCAGTAGGTTTTTGTGCTAGAGACTTGAAACTTGGTACATATATAGTCCATGGTTAGTACTTCATTTTGGGAGAAGATGGTTGACCTTGACCTTGAACTCAAGGTCACAGGTCATCTCAAAGTCGAAAATTGGAAAACTTAAAAGTGGAATAACTTTTTTAATATTACAAGAATCAATTTGAAACTTTGGAATATATATATAAACATGTATCCCAACATTTGTAACCCATAATTGTTTTTGTGCAATGAGGGTAAGGGGGTAATTACCCCAATTTGACTAAAACAGGTTTGCACAGGTTTCCAGAAAAACTAAGCAAGCTAGAAACTCAGTTCTTTCACTGATAGGTAGCCTGACTAACCATTCAAGGTAAGTGATATTTTATATTTTGATTATGTGAAGGGGTAACTATGTAATGGGGTGTTGAAAATAGGGTGTTTTGCCCCAAGAGTGAAAACATTGTAAAACTTTGGTTTTAATGAAAGGATTTCAATGATAGTCTGGTAATATATTAATGGTTTCTGTATTATGTAATCCTTGTTGCCCGAAGCTTGGTAATTACCCCCCAAAAAGGGGTAAATGTCTATAACTTGTGATTGACCTGGACGATTTTCTTCAAATTTTGCACACGTTTGGGAATTTGACTCAGGCACATATTAAACGAATAAATTTAACAGTATTGCCAACATAGGGTATTTACCCTCGTAATCAATGCCAAAAGGGGTGAATATATATTTTGAGGAGTTATGTTGTTCAAAATGGAATATCAGCTGTATGTTTGGTCTACGGGTATCCGGTTGGATTTTACTGGATGAAAAGTTTCTGTTTTGGGTAATTACCCCAAAAGGGGTAAATGTCTATAACTTGTGATTGACATGGACGATTTACTTCAAATTTTGCACACGTTTGGGATATTGACTCAGGCACATATTAAACAAATAATTTTAACAGTATTGCCAACATAGGGTATTTACCCTCGTAATCAATGCCAAAAGGGGTGAATATATATTTTGAGGAGTTATGTTGTTCAAAATGGAATATCAGCTGTATGTTTGGTCTACTGCTATCCGGTTGGATTTTACTGGATGAAAACTTTCTGTTTTGGGTAATTACCCCCAAAAGGGGTAAATGACTATAACTTGTGATTGACATGGACGATTTACTTCAAATTTTGCACACGTTTGTGACATTGACTCAGACACATGCTAAAAGGAAAAAATTCACAGAATAGGGTGATTTACCCTCGTAATCAAGTTCTAAGGGGGTAAATACATATTTTGAAGAACTTGGTTGTTTAAAATGGAATATTAGTTGCACGTTTGGTCTAGGTTATTCGTATGGATGTTACGGGATGAAAAGTTTCGGTTTTTAATAATTACCCCCAAAAGGGGTAAATGACTATAACTTGTGACTGACATGGACGATTTACTTCAAATTTTGCACACGTATGGGATATTGACTCAGGCACATGTTGAAAGAGAAAATGTTACAATATAGGATAATTTACCCTCGTAATCAAGGTCAAAGGGGGGTAAATACGTATTTTGAGGAATTTGGTTGTTTAAAATGGAATGTCAAGTTTATGTTGGATCTAGGCTTGTACTTAATGGATGTTACTGGATGAACAGTTTCGGTTTTAGGTAGTAACCCCCAAAAGGGGTAAATGGCTATATCTTGTGATTGACATGGACAATTTTCTTCAAATTTTGCATGGGCTAAGTGTGTCTACTTTACGACATAATATAAGTAGAAACTTCAGCTTACAGGGTCTCTACCATAATAGTCCGACATAGTCTCATATAATTTGTTTTACTCATATATTTGAGGTCGAATCATTGCCTAACCTTTTTAAAGGTTGAATACTAGTCTTTTAGTTGTTCTTGTCACCTCGTGTCTATTGTTGGGCAGTTTTTCACAGGACTGTACTGTTTTCAAATAATCATAAAGGAAGGAGTAATTTTTGCAAGCTTTATATTGTGCTATGCCGAGAACTGGCTTCGTAAATTATGACATCTCTATTCTTGTAACCAAGGTATTTCACCAGAAAAAGTCACTGCCATCAAATTGTGTAAATAGTCCTTCCAGTCAGCAATGTCAGCATGTCTGTGCTAAAAAAAGAAGTGCCCACAAAATGGTAGGAAGCAATTGTGGACAGTTATAGTGCTATTGATCATGCGATGGTTGTATTTCTGTCCATGACACTGGCATCAGTCTGGAGGCCAACCTGCTGGCCCACTGCTCGGCAGAATTGACTTCTGCCCTAAATGTGACCTTTTATTCTCTGCTAGGGCTTCTGGGCTTAGTCGATAGTGAATAAGGAGAAGTCAGAAATGGTGGAAGTCTGGAAGAAGTATGATAGGCAAAGATGGATGAGAAGCTCAACCATGCATTCCCTCAACAGAAGCATGGCCTCTTCTTTTTCCAACCCTTTAAGTGATTCTTGTTCATTTATTCTCAACTGCTTGTATCTCCAATAGTCTTCTTCATTCTTCCTTGGTTTTTTTACTTTTTATGCTAATTTCTTTCCTTTTCATTTTGTGGTATCAAATAAATTGTACTCTTTATCTCTACGTCCTTTTCTTTCTTCCTCGTCTCCTCTGCTCTCCCCTGCTCTTGCTCTTTTCTGCTCTCCTCTGCTCTCCTCTGCTCTCGTCTGCCTCCTCTCTGCTCTCCTCTTTCCTCTGCTCTTTCCTCTGCTCTTTTCTCTTTTCTTTCCTCTGCTCTTTCCTTTCCTCTCCTCTTCTCTGCCCTGCTCTGCTTTCTTCTCCTCAATCTTTGAACACTTCATTAATTTTACAGGCAGGATTTCCTTCAACCCTCCTCTGACATGCCATCAAGTAGGTGAGCATCTGCCTCCGTCTTTGTGAGCTTGAAATATCAATGTCAAGCAATTGTTGATCTCGACTTTGCCTGTATCTATTTCGGTCTGAGCGACAATGAGTACTTCCGATTGCTGACAAGCATGGAACCTTACATGAAATATAGAGGAAGGACAAGGCAGTCAGTGAAAAGTTGCAGAAAGCAACAACAAAGTGCTTTAATCGCTTCACATGTTGATAGGATACCATCGTAAATTCAATGCAGTCATTCGTGATTTCCAATCATTAAGGAATCCAGGTGTTCACAATATTGACATTTTGTTCATTTCAAATTCTCTCTCACTTTTGTATCTGTAGATTTTTCGATTATCTGAAATGATTTTTTGTAGTTTTCATCTTCGCTGGCCTATTGACACTTTACAATCAGTAACTACAGAAAATTGAAAAAGAAGAACTGATTCTTATTGGTCAATGCTCAATTGCTCGGGAATATTGTGATCCTTTCAGAAAGTTAATTTCATTTATGAGCTCAAGCTTGTAATTATGGAATTCAATTCTGTGTGAAACTGTTTTCTTGTTAACTTTTTGTCAAGTTGTTTAATTTCTTGCCTTTTTCACAGTTTGTTTAATTTGCATTGTAAAATGGAATTTATTCACCGGAATGATCTCGTTTAGCATAAATTCATCTTGGGCCAATCTTCTAATCTTTAATTTTGGTTTTTGGATTCATTAAATTCATTAAGATTTGGCTAGGTTTTATCTTTATCAATTTAGTAAGGTTTAATTATGGTGCCCTTCGGTTCTGGGTCACATATTTCTTCAATTTATGTTAAAAAAGCAGACAGAGCTTTTGCCTTTTGGTAATGGTTTGTTTGAAATTTGTTGTAATATAAGGCAAAGAAGGAGGTCTGCTGTTTTAGTCAATATATATTTAAATTGTGCTGTTTTTGTTGTTATAGAATCCACTTTAGATTCATAGTGACCCTTTGCAAAGAGATGTACATCAATGACACCATCTCAGCTGACTCACTTAAATGCCTCTGTCTAGGTTGATAAGATTCTATTCTAAAATGACTTTTCTAAAAGCTGACTTTAAATTCAGAGTGACCTCTAACATAAGTGCATGAATTTGTAAGTGCCTTTTATTTCATTAAGAATCCATTTAAGCCATTTCTGATTCAGGAACAACACCTTGGATTTATACTGACCTTTGACATTTGAGAATATTTCAAACTAACAAGGTCGATTCATTTGTGATATTAAAAAAGGGCGCTTTTGGTTTCTCTTTGGTATTCAACTTCTTTCTCAACTTCCTTCTTTCAGTTTTTTTATTCTGCCAGCAGCTATCTTATCCTCCTCTTGCTATTCTCTGCAATTTTATGCTCGGCTTAATCCATTTGTAGCAGCGACTGATTTATATACGGCCGGTCCTCTTGAGTGTGCTGATAAGGGACGTCTATTCATCAACTGGAATTCAACACATTCCTTTCACCTTATTCTTTGGCTTCCTCCCTTTTTACTCCTCTTTCCATCTTGAAAAATGCACAGAAATCTGTTAGAAAGGAATCTTACAGAAAAGCATTTAATATGGCTGGTGTGTGATCTCCAAAGCAGATTGTTTCTTCCTCTCAAAGGTGGGACACAAGTCTTCTTAAGAGTCACAATTTGTAAAGAGATACATTTGAAAATAGTTGCAAAGAGGTACAATCTGTAAAGCGGATGGCATTGCATATGAGCTTCTTTTGTTGAATGCGTTAAATGAAGTGTAAAGGCTGGCCGTGAGAAAGATTGGTTTGTATAGCAGGTTTTTACCCCGATTTTCCTTAATTTTTTCCTCTTTTTACTTCCTGTTCACACCTTCATTCCTTTATCCTTCCTTTTCCACCCTTTTTGTCTGAAAGCTCGAAAAGTACCACACAAAGAGACACCTGATGCATCGTACACTCGTTCTCTGAAGCTGATTTCATTCTGAGACCGAATGTTTCATTGCCTCAAATGTGGGACTGGGTTTCTTGAGAGTCACAATTTGTGAAAAGATGATTTGAAATGGGTTGTATAGAGATACAATCTGTAAAGCGGACAACATTACAAATGAGCTTCTTTTGTCGAATGCGTTAAATGAAGTGTAAAGGATGGCTGTAAGACAGATTTGTTTTTGCAGCCAGTTTTTTTTCCTTTGATTTTTCGGAATTTTTTCCTCTTTAGACTCCGTCTTCACTACTTTTCCACTCCTTTATGCATCCTTTTTCTTCCCTTGAATCGCTCCGTTTTCCACCCTTTACATCTTAAAGTATCTACCAAAAGAGTAACATGATGCATCGTACGCTTGTTCTCCAAAGCAGATTTCATTCTATAAGACAGATTGTTTCCGTGTCTCAAAGGTGAACCTCGAGTGCTGTCTAAAGAGGTTTAAAGGGGAGGAAAAACAGATGGGGTATTTGTTATTGAAAGTGTGACATTCAAGTGTAAAGAGCTGTCAATAGAGAGATAGACCTATTGAATGGTCGTTTAATGATAGGAAATACAATACATATTTCAAAAGTACAAACATGATTATCTTGGGTTTTTTGGTTTGCATGAGATACTTTGTTTGGCTTCCAAACCTTGTGTTTCAGGTTTGTGTCTATTTGATATTTAGTGTTGCATCGTTTTATTGTAGATTTTGTTGGAACTTTTCTGTTCGCTACATTAAGTCTTCGGTACAATTTATTGGTGCAATGTTCAGATGTGCCACATATATTGAACGCTCGGAAAAGCTCTAATGCTCTGGGATTTTGTTAATTGGATTTCTCGCTTAAAGTACGGCCACAGACCTGCAACTTTTTTAAAAATCTTAGTACCATTAGGTATTTTTTCTTGGCTGGTATTGACCTAAATTCTTTGATATGGTACAACTTCCAAGTCTCTTTTGAGGTGCTGTGTATTTCTTTTAGCAGGTATTTTTCCTTGCTATTCTGGCACTGTGTTTTAGTAGCCAGTAGCCAAGAAATTAGGATTTTTCACTGAAAAACCACCTGTTGAGTGTAGGACTTGCTTATGCTGTGCTGGTAGATATGCATTGTTAAGGGCCATATGTGCAACCAATACTGGGACCTGTGCATTCACTGTAAAATTTGAAATTTTGTATCGGCTCAAATGATTGAGTGAGATGGTTGCACTATTTGTTTCAGCTAACATAGCTTGATGTTTTGAGTTAATAAAATCTTTTTGTTGTTATAACTTAAAACAACAAGCTATGATAGCTCAAAGGAATTGTGCAACTGTCTCACTCAATCATTTTAGCTGACTCAAAATTCAAATATTACAGTGTTGTTGAGGGCCATATGTGCAACCAATACTGCGTCCTGTGCTATTTTTTGTTAGCGACAACTGCTCCTGTGCATAGGAAGATCTTCAAAACCAAAAAGAAGGCCATCCAATGTGTTCTTTGGAGTTTTGATGATTAGCTATTCTTAACATTGCTTTCTTTGTCCATTTCCCTGAGTGGCCAAAATATGTGTGCCTGTACCTTTTTTATCTCTCAGTCCTGTGGCTTTGTGTTAGTTTGAGATACATTCATAGACATTGCTTACTCAACAATACGGCAGCCTCTGCAGCTGGCCATACTTTGTAGAACTTTGCGTTCTCTTATGTCTGGTATACGATGAGAGATGACTAATGGAAGTTCTTTTATAGTGTGAAGAAGCAGTCTTTGTATTATGAAAATAACCTCAGATATTATGTCTTATTGTATAAAGAAGCTGTCTTTGTATTAAGAAAATAACCTCATATATTATGGCTATTATGTGTTCTGTATACCACACACTGTTAGAAGATGGCAGTCTCTGATATTACTCACAGGAAACCAACTATACAAAGCTAAGATGTCTTGTTTGATGCTGTTAGTAGTATGTTGGTAGTCAGCAAAATGTATTCAGAGACTAAATCAAAGACTGCATCAAGTGTATATGTGATTAAATTAAAGGAACGTAAGAGATGGACAATGTAAGTTACTTTGTTTGTGAGATGTTTAAAGGACAAAGAATGGAAAAGGATCTGAAATTACTGAAATGCTAGACAGACACAGATAAACAGGTAGATTAGGTAATAGATAGATGATATGTAGATGAGGATCCGATATATAAGTCCATCTGTTGGTCGATTGGTCGTTTCACTGTGTGAATTAGCACTGATTTTCATTTGAGGCAATAACATATCACCATTTTAGTACCGTTGGTTAAATCAATCAGGAGTCTGGCTAGAATATTTTACTTTCATCCACTAAGCAATTGTGTATAGTATATTAACAGTGTTCTAACTTGCAGTACATCGTAGTTCTATTACAATGTATTGTCTTTCATTCATCCTGGGACTCATTTTGTTGTCTGTAATAGGAAAATCGAGAAGGATAGTAATTGCATGGTACCTTGAGGCTGAAGTTGAGAAATTGTGTAATTGCTGTTTTTGTTGCTTTAGTGGCTTTTCAATGGCCAAAAGGGATTGAAAGAAGTTGGGAAATATAAATTTATTTTGCTCTTGGGTGTCAGGTACTAATCTGGGGTTTGTCAGAGGTAATTTTCACAGGCTTAGTAAAGCTAAGGGGTAATCTGTTTGGGCTTAGTAAGTATTTACAAGACAAGGATAATTTGCTGTAGAAAAGGAGTAAAGACTACCCAATGACTTTCTGGGGGGTTTGCTGAACTTCCAACGAGGTTCTTGGGACCTTTTTGCATCTCCAGATGACTTTTTGTTGACGGTTGATATTGTGCAATGACTTTCTTGGGGATGGTTAGCCACATCCTATGACTTTCTAGGGAATCTTTTAGTGGCCGATATGAAGATTCAAGATTGTATAATGGAGATATTCTAGTATTGATATTTTGAAGACTGCACTCTAAGCCCAGACCACACACTTGACATAAATTGTTTAAGTGGAATCAACTATTTTTCTTTTTTTAAGCTGTGTCAGCTTATATACTATTTGTCAGTTTCAATGGATTGATATTTTAAGTCAGCACAACACAATCTTTTTCAGCCATACTCGTGAACTTCTGAGACACAATCAGAATAAGTTTACTCAGCTTAATTCGCTTATGCCAGATTTGTTATGCCAATAGTTGAACATCCTATTTATGTTCGATTCATTGGACAAGCAAAAAATAACCTTGTCTTAGCTACTTACTCTGTGGCCACATGGGTTAGTGGTTTGTTTTGTAATCTGAAGGTGTTGGCTTCAAACCCAGTGAGATTTAGATATTTCTCGTTACACCTTATATTTATGGTACAAAGGTTGGAGCAAAGGTCAACAAATTTCAATATTTTGATTTGTTTATCATTGTGGACCCTGGTTACTGTCTTGTCGCACTATGCAATCTGAGTCAAATCACATATTCTGTTTTTCATAATCTATTTATAGAATTTTTGAGGAGACTAGGTGAAACAGCTTCTTGCATTTGCCTGACATCGTGGCCACATTGGTTAAGTGGCTGATCTTGTAATGCAAATGTCTTGAGTTCAAATCTGGAACAGAGTGACATTTTCTTAACAATGCAATCTGTCATTTAAAAAAATGACTTGAAGAAACAACCTGGTGTGTTGTGTGGACATTATGGCAACATTGGTTAAGTGACTGGTCTTGTAATCAAAAGGTCTTGGGTTCGAATCTGTAACAGAGTGATGTTTTCTAAATACCCTCTGTTATACAACTTATGAGAAGACTAGCAGAAACAACTTGATGTGTTGAGTGGACATTGTGGCAACATTGGTTAAGTGACTGGTCTTGTAATCAAAAGGTCTTGAGTTCAAATCTGTAACAGAGTGATGTTTTCTAAATACCCTCTGTTATACAACTTATGAGAAGATGAGAAGACTAGCAGAAACAACTTGATGTGTTGAGTGGACATTGTGGCCACTTTGGTAGGGTGACTAGCCTTGTAATAAAGAGGTCTTGAGTTCAAATCTGCGACAGCTTGACATTTTCTTAATTATACTATGTCTTGCAGAATTAGTGAGAAGACTAGGAGAAATAACTTGGTGTGTTCATCAGACATCACGGCCACATTGGTTAAATGACTAGTGTTGTGATACAGACTTCTTGAGTTCAAATCCCTGACAATTAGACATTTTCTGTTTATTATGTAATTTATTGTAGAATTTCTGAAAATATCAATGGAAATGATGTCAACTTGACATTGTGTATGTGGACATGTTGATCATCTGTGTGCATTGATTGCCTTGACATATTTGCAGGCATTATGAGCAACAACTCCAAATGTTGTTATTTAATGGTATTTTTTCCAGCAGTTCAGTTGAACTTGGGAGATATCTTAAAAAATTGCCTAACTGTAAGTAGGATCAAAATATTGAATTTGTCTTTTTCACACAATGCAGGGTGTATTACTTCAGGGAAAAATATATATGTAATTATGCTTCCGTTGAAATACTTAATATTGGTTTGTGAGCGGCCTTGTAAAAATCTTTGAGCAAGCTGACCTGGGCTGCAGGCCATTATTTTATCTTAATTACAACCACAATGATATGATCTACAGATTAGAAAGATCACTAAATCATTACGATAAGTTGTTTTAATAAATGTGACTGTGTATGAGTGTTTTTTTAAACATTGACTGGATATCTTGTTATAATAAGTAAAGTGCTGACATCTATATGTAGAAAGTGGTGTTACCCACACTCCAATGTTTTTAGCAGTTTTTCTTGTCATAATTCCTCTTGATGTTGTTAGCAGTTTTTCCTACAACCTCCAAGTGGCTTATTGCCTTAAGGACCCTTTCTGACACCTTCAAGACTGTTAACTTGACACAGCAAAGCCATCCTATTGATTTCTCAAATTAGAAGAACTCAACATTTTTGAAGGTAAGAGAACTTGGATATTCTGTAGCAATTAATGCATTTGTCAATATTGAATACTTATTTCATTGTTATGAATATCAATAGGGCATGAACATGTACTTTTTTTAATACAAAAACTTGAAACTGTAATGTGAAATTCAGTATTAAACTATGGGGCATCATGATGTCAAACTAATTCAAAGCCAGAGATTTAAAAACTAGCAAATGGAAAGCAATGTTATTATTGCAATATTATTTTAGTGGACATGAAATTGATAATGACAATTATGTTGTCTCTGACCTGATAAGTGATTCATCTCAAATGCTAGAATATGGATAGTGTATACAGGCATTAAGGGGATGACTATTTAGTGTCGAGGGGGAGGGGTTGGAGTTTTTATTTAAAAAAAAAAAGTTCTTCATCAGTTTTGGTGAAATTGGTGAAATTAATAAATTATTTTTGGCCAGACTAGAAATAAATAATTTCTTGTGGGGGTATTTTTTAACAAGGTGTTGTTAATTTTGATTTAGAAGTGAATATTTGGTGACTTTGCACACTCAACATTTATAATTGGTGCCGTTAGCCTGAAATAAAGAGGAAAACTCCAAGCCCCCTTGGAAATTAAATGGTTGCCCTTTTTGTCTTGGCATTTTTATGATTAGCTGGCTGGCAACAAAGATAAGCATTCAAATAGCTACAGAAATATTATTTGATGTTCATAAGGTCCACTTGCACTCATTCATTAAAATGTTCATGATATATAGACAGAAAAATGCTGATGTGTCTCAAGCAGCCTTTCGGCTTCGTTTTGAGCCAGATTTTGTCAGAGTGCATAATTTACTAATAGTAATTATGTCCTAAAATGTGAAGATTATGAAGCCGTGCAATAGGACTAGTTATTGCATACTGCACTAAATATAAACGGGCCATACGCTTTGTTGTAAAACTCTATTCTCAGTCACACCTGTAGCATTCAGTTGGTTGGTGCAAGTAATATTAGCATACTATTAGACTTAAATTTTTCTGGCATAATATAAATAAATATTTCGGACAAACTCAAAACACTCAAAATATTATCCAGTAATCAGGACTTCAAATTTATTGTTAATCATATTCCTAATTCCCAATGAATTTGCACATTAATTATATTATGTTTTATATAAATTGTGTGCTGCTTGAAAATGATATTGGTAAAATATTTTTCAGATTTACAAGCAGTATTCTTGACATGTCAACCAGAGGAGGCACCAGCTGAACTATCTAATTACATCGGATGCAGGAGACTTGAGAAAATTTGCCAGGTAATCATTGTAATACATGTTCTTGGGTTTTTGGTCTTAAAAAAACTCAATTCTCGTAAATATACTTGTGTGGAAAGCAGAACATAAAAAATGACTTTTTAATCCCTCTGCGGGAATTATTTTTCCATACATGCTTGTTTGTCTGTCCACTTGTCTGTGTATTTACAACTGACATCATTCTATGTTGCTATCAAATGTTGCCAGATAGGGGAAGGGATACACATGTTGACCATTGGGACTTTTAATTGTTGGAATTTCAAAACTTTCGTCAATTTATGTTTGTTTCTTTCATATTTGCAGAAGAAAATGCATATTAGGCCTGTCAAACCTGAGCAGCACTCCAATCATGCTACACTTCTTCAGGGATACAATCTGAGGTCAAAAGCACATTTTTTGCAGGTATGTACAATTCAGTCCATTAAATTAGCTTAAGTGTTCAGAAAAATTGGAGCAGCTTTCCTCTGTCGCAAGTAAATTTGCAAAAAAAAAAAGAAGAAAAACATAAAACAATCCAAACAACAGTTGAAGAATGTCAACAATGATTAACATAGATATCTTGAGATCTATGCTGATTTATGATCATTTGCCATGTTGGGTATCCTTTTTCAATTAGTGCCAGTGAGCCAATGGTCACATAAGGATGACAATACATTATGCCATTTAAAAAAATCAATAAGGTAAATGAATAATTCTGCAAAGGAACGTAATGAATATTTTTGAGAGGAGAGAAAATTGATTTCTGCAAATATCTTAAAGCCACACAGTTAATATTGTTTGATAACATTATATCATCTACATGCAATACAATGTATGTTTTCTTTTTCAGGATGGAACTTCAAAGGCTACCTTGACTGAGCAACACTGGCTTTGCTTTGTGAGGATCGCGACATTACAACCAACCTCAGTACTGTCACTTATCACACAAACTGTCCAAGAAATTGCTCATACTTCCTCCTTGATTTCATCTTTAGACGAAAGAACATTTAAAATGAAGTTTTGAAATTTCTGACGTCCAAACAATGAACAGAATAATTAACCGTACCTCAGGACGTTTGAAAATTTTCCCAATGACTTACCGATGGACAATTTGGTCATTGAAAATTATCCTTGCTAACTTTCTTTATGGAAAAATTACTAGTTGGCTTTGTTTAAAAATTGTATGCTTGGGATTTTTGGTCACTAGAAATTTCAGATTTGTTGCAGTCACAAATTTGTATGGATATATGCACAACCTTTGTCAGGTTTTGCTTCAATAAACAATTTTTTATGCGTGAATAATGCAATGTATTTGTTCCTTGTAAAGATCTTACTTACATGCATTGTGTTTTTATGATATGTCTTTCTATGTGTTTTTGTTGCTCAAGTATAATTTGTCATCCTTTTACTTCAAAATCTTGTGAATGACATATCGTCTTTTATGTAAAATTAATGAAGTAACAGATTTATATTTTTCACTTATTGCCTCTCGGCACGATTGACCATTGATTTTATTGACTTCTTGTTTGCTTTATTGAAAATAAATGCCTTTTTAGACTTATCTCTGGTGCTTTATTTTATTTGTTCAATCTATCTGTTTAATTTCTAAATTCTAACGGTAGGCTATTATTGATTAAAATTCATAGGGTGTCCCAAAGATGTCCAATTTCATCTTGGTCCAAACCAATGATCAGTGGTTGTTTATCATCCGGTCACTTTTTCTACCAATTATGCTATATCTTGTTTATCACTTGAAAACAGCATAGTACAATCTATCCAGAATAATTTAATTTATTTGAGCAGGCTCATCCTTTTTTAATTTGGCAAAGGAAGTATAATTGAATCAATTCGGGTTAATCTAATTGATATGAGCCATGATGACACCTTTTTATCAGGTTAATCTCGCATAAAAGTATTTGTTTATATGAACTTAGATTAAATTTGCCATGTTTTCTCAAGTAATTCAGCATATTACAACTTAATTTGAAAAAGTCATATTAACTTATTAACATTAAGTCACATTCAGTGACTTGATTGTGTTATTTCAGCCATTCTTGCTCAATTAAGATTCTCCTAATCACATTTTGCTAGTCTGCCTTATTTCTATTAAGTGGTTATAAATTATAACTTTTTCATTTTATAGAGTAAAATTGATTTAGTCAGTTAGCCTCAGCTGTGTTATGTCAGAGAAACTTAAAGCCTTTGTTAATTTTGGTTTGATTATATTGTACTAGCATGACCGATTTGCAGAATATTGTCTTGTCCAATTGAAAATTTGTTGTATCAACTCAATTCACTTTATGTGTAACACTGAATTTAGCTTATTTAATGTAGGCCAGGCTTGTGTATCTCAGTTGAGTTCCAGCCCATTTTTTAATTTCTTTAAGTCAGGTAAACTCAATTCACTTAAAATTATTGACACTTAAACTGTGAAAATGTTGGCAAACTGAGAGATACAACTTCAAATGAACAAGCTGAACTGACTCAATAAATATATTGCAGCACCGTTGCCCTAATTTAATTAAGTCAAGTCAGCTTGCTGGGGCTTAGAGTGTGGACACCACCAGACTTTCTGGTTTAGAGATTATGGAAGACTTGAGGAGTGGATTTGTACTAAATCTCAGTCATTAGATTAGCATTTAGGAGTTATATACAAGGGTAGAACAGAAAAGGAAAAAAATACCAGAAAATACAAAAGAGTCAAGAAAGAGGCTCTTTTACTACCTCAGGGAATCTTAGCCTCCAAAGGCTACAAGAATCGATACAGCAGAAGCTGAAGACAAGAAACAGAACAAGAGAAATAGTAGGCAGCAAATGGGTGATAATGGAGCTCCTTGTTTCAGACCTGTAAGTACAGAACAGTGGGATCGTTCGATCATTTAAAGCTAAAGGTCAACTGTGGTGTACGATCCTGATATCCTGAATAAAAGGTAATTTTTAAAAGAGATGTATTATCCTTTGATTCATGGTCTGGTGTTTTGTTATAATCTGTGGTGTCTCAAACGGGATGGGTGAGATTCAGTAATCTCTTCATTTGAGTGGTATTTTTACATTGAAGTAGCATTCAAGGAGAGACCTAAGCCCCAGTATTTCTCAGTGTCACTGGAGTGGAAATGAGATCTTATTGAACTGAGTGGCAGTGAGTGCCTATACCACTCTTCAGGAAGAATCTTTAAAAAAAAAAACGGAATCAGACAGGAATTTATTTTCAAACTATATCGGTGATGTAACATGTGCCTGTATTTGTGATTCAAATGGAATAAGTCAAGTGAAAGTATATTGTATGAAGTATACTCTATACAAATCATGTGCACTACTGAACATCAATAAGTGCTGATAGAGGTGAAACTCAAGACAAAAGTTCTGGTGTTTTCAGCGACCTTGGTAATCAATGGTTGAACGGGCATACAAGCAAGCTACCAAGTGGAAATAAGTGCTTGACTTCCATTATAAAGCTGTGTGCAGTGCCTCGAGCTTAATGCATTTCCCTCGATCACTTATACCAACCAATTAGGGTAATGTAAACAATTTATACAAGAGGTATCGACCTGTTTGCTTGACCAATGGTGTGCCAATGGCTAAACGAGAGTGGAGTGATGCTGTCATCCGATAGTTGACCAAAAGTTGACCTGTTCAGCAATTGATCACACAAATGAATTCATTCGACCTCGCAATGCTCAATAATATTGCCAATGATTTGATGCACCATAAATTTGTCATTTGACAATACTTGTATATATTTATGAAGGACGTCGCTGATAAGTGCAGTCTTTACTCTGGTCAGTTGGTCACTCAAAGACAAGTGATAAGTTCTGTTATTTGGTGAAATGCTACATTGGCATCATTAATTTCAAAGCTCTGGAAATATACTTCTTTGTCGTTCTGAGGGATTTCGCTCCGCTCTCAAGTATTCTCTCAGATCATTTCTCTTTGAAATCTCGACTTTTTGGTAAGGTTACAGTTCATTCGCTTTAAGGAACAGTGTGAAACATTGCTTTCTTTATCAAAAGATATTCTCCATTTCTCAACTGTCAACTGATGACCCGCTAATGCATCAGTATTCGACCCAAAGGCATATTTAAATGTCAACCGTTGCATCACTTAAGGACTTCAAATGTTTTTCACTGGTAGGCCTACAACGGTAAGACAAATGTCAGAAGGTATTTTGATGTTGAACTTTTATGGTTCCAAATACCATGTTTTTACACAGGATGAACTATAACTTTTATTCGTCCTGTATTTCATATCAACAGATGTAACAGCTATATTATATGTGCACTATGTAAAAGAATATATATCCATTGCCCTCCTGTATTTAGTGCCTAATGACTAATTAACACAACTGAGGCCTGTCAGAAACGGAAGAGAGTCTAGTTTCGTATCTCGTATTTCTATAATTCTACACCAACCATAAGGCTAATGAGCACGGGGCATTACAATGCACCGACGAGGTATCACAGAAATTTGAGTTTCGAGGCTAACTATGTTGTCGTTAGTTGGGTTCATGTAGGAGATGTGGATTCATAGCATAGTGGTTACACGTGTGTTCAAATGGTGCGCATTGGACACTGGTTCCAACCCACTCCGGTCATATCCCGAGGTTATCACTATAATATTTGGAACACTGTTTGAATTGCTTGGCAATTTGAGTGGGTTTGACAAAATTTCCTACAAATGGTTGCGAATCGAGCGACTACTTCCTAAGTTGGAATTTTGGACCTTTTTTCAAAAATTTCCAGTGAGATTTAGATATTTCCAGGCAATGACATGCCTGAATTCCCTACTTTTTCCAGCCATGGCCACAGAGACAGCAGAATATTCTCCTTCTCTCTCTATGAAGATGTCTGCTTGGAGAATCAAAACAGTTAAACCCCTCAGTGTTATCTACCAGTCACCTGTCTTTTGGAGGGCTAAACTTCAGATACTGAAGATTTCCACTTTTTGTCGCCGGCTAGATCGTTAGATCTGCCGGCTACTCTGTGGCGGGCCTGTCCAGGCCGTCGCTTGCTTGGTGGCGTGGAATGAAACTTCATTCCATTGAAGTTATGTTTGCGTTAATGTGCGTGTTATTGAATTTTGTTGTGACTTTGGTGAAAGGGATTAATAAATTAATTAGCTTTTTCAGAAATGTTTATATTTAGTTAATATATTGTTTCAATAACAATAATAATCTGCATTGTTATGACAGACTATACGGCGCCAAGAGTCTGAATCTTTTTGTTGCACTGTTTTCAAGTTGACATTATGTTGCTCTAGACATCAACAATGACATACACTGTTTTTGCCATTAATCTCCTCTCTTACCCGACTTTCTTAAACTCATTGATCCCTGATTAAAGAAATCACCTGATTTCATTAGAAAATCATGAATTATGATATCTCAACTTCTACACCAGCTGTCAACATGCAGTTTTCGGCTGAGCCCATGCAATTTGATTTCAGGAACTTTAATTAGTTGTAGAATATCAAGAAATGAATGCCTACTATACCTCTTGAAATGTTGTTGGCCTAATTAAGCCTATTAATTCATTGAATTCAAAACACATGGGCCTAAGCTACTAGGTAATGAGTATTGGGTATTGTTAGGCCCAATTTGTAAGTAATTGAAAAAATCTTGTTTCTTTGAGGGATGTTTATATTGTCAATCAATCTATTGGGACCTTACCTCACATCTTCACAACATTTGCCCATTGATTGACATTGATCTATAAATAGATTCTAGCCATGTGGTCAATGTTGTCATGTATCCTGAACTTTTCCGTTGTCAACTTGCCAAACAATTACCATCATTACAACATGCAATGATTCATTTTAAAAATGACATACCTTCCCGGGGTGCCCCTGGGCCCTGGGGGTACCCCCTTATGGTACAACTGAGTAGAGTATGGTTCAATTTAACTCTTTCTGTCTTAAGTGTTTGGCTTCTGACTTATGTATAAATAAAAATATATTATTGCGGCGACATTTCGTCCCTGTGGGACAGCATTCCATGCACTGGATGATCCCTTATCCTATGCTTCATCTAGTCTCATCAATCACTAGAGTCGCCATTGAAACCCATATCAACCTTAGACCTTCAAATCCCAATAAATTCCCCATTGATAGAGGTATCTCAGCCTTAAGAGATTCAGACTCGTTCAGTGATGCTAAGCGCCCTCTATTGATAAACCTGATAAGGATTGGCAGGTTCCAATCACCATCTGAGACACCTAGTGTGTTTGCGATTAACTGCACAATAATACAGTTAAGCATCAAGTCACCTAAGGAATTTCTCCAGATTTTCTTTTCCGTTTGCCGTTAGTCAGACATCTCCAAGGATCTGACTGGTGACAGGACCCAAGGGATCTAATGAGATCCTAGGGTGAAAGTTATCGTCGGTAGTCTGACAATAAAAGAACTAGGAAATACCCCAGAAATAAAGCTAGGTATCTTTCTTCAGATTTATACAATTTCATGTCAACTTGCAGAACCGCGCTGTTGGCATATCTTTCTTAAGTTCGTTCATCAGAACATTTCCTACAGGTATGTACTAAAATTTGCTATGAAGTAATCATTAGATAGATTAATAGATAGATATGGTAAGTGCAGCCCTCTATGCCCAGTTCTGGGCGCTCACGAGGGTTGATTGATGAAAAGGGAGAGAGAGCTGGAGTCCTAAACATGTTACACATTTACCCCATGTGAGGGATCTTTTACCTGCCCAGCATAGACACTGGTACAAGGGGTGCCAATCATTTTTGTCTCACCTCAGTTTTGCTGGGTCGTTTTAATTTGGACACCTGTCGATAATTCACTTGTCACATGCAAGAATTCCAAACTTCTCTGAATCTTAAAGTTTTCAGACCACAAACTTCTTCCAAAGCAATCATATATTCTGCAAGATTTCTCCAAGAAAAAGTTAATGAAAATGTGACCGAAAATGCATCGGAAACCACCTGCCTTCTTGTTGCTGATCAGATTGGACAGACGACAGGTTCTCCCAACATATTAGCAGCAGCTGGGTGCTGTGTATTGATAAGAACTCTGGTGTCTCCAGAAATACAGTGTTCTTGTACAAGTTTGTGTACATTGTTTTACACCAGAACAGCAAAATCACTCATTCTTTGCCAAATTGCGGTGTCATGCTCCTGACCTAATTTGGGTGCCAAGCACATAAATAAATACGGGACATAATGCCCCTATCATCCATCAATCTTCGGCAAACAGAGTACAGATTCCAGAAAAATCAAATTCTCCGAAGTTTAGTTATCTTTTCAGATGGGGGATTCTACTATTGAGCGTAATAACCCCGAGAATTTCTAATTTCATAATAATGTTAATCAACATTCATTGTGTTGGACAGGTTTAAATTCAGCTCAGGCAAGTGTAGTTTCGCATTTTGAACATTTGTCTGCTCACTCAATTACACAGTAATGAACAGTGTTTTGGAGATTTTTGCATGTTCAAAACACTTTCAATTTGAGTTCAAGATCCAACCGTTTCAACAAAATATTCTTGAACATGGCAAAGACAGATCAATCTGGGGAAGGAGCTGTCACTGGTGAATTTGAGCAATTACCGGATTCTGAAGACCTTCATGCGGAGAAAAGCTTGGACAGGATTTTTAGTCGGTGCTAATTCCCTTGAGCATTCAAATGATGTTAATTTGATGATAAAATCAATCATAAGTTAGTAAATTATGGCTCTTGGCTTGTTTTCATAATTACAGTTTGGGGTTTTTGCTAAAACCATCCATCAACATGATTCTATTGAAGCTAACAGAATTAATTTCTTGACAGTGCAGAGATTATGGGGAAAATTCTTCCCTCCTCTTTGAATAAATCAGAAATGTTTTGTTAAGATTGCAAATCTTGATCTTTTAAAATAGGATAGTCATCCCTTCCAGGTATGGATGACCAATTTTTTGGGGTTTTTCAGCTATTTCTAAGCAGCCATTAGTCTTATGACCGGTTTGACCACCTGTAACTCTGCTGCACTTGGGCCTACATTTAGTGTCTTTTCCTAGTCGCTATGTATATTTCAGTTTACCAGAAATAGACTGCTTGGTTGCTAAAGGTTGCTCTTCAATCTCGGGACTTGCAATGTCACTTTGTCGGCTGGTCTTTTCAAACGAGTTTCTAAAATCAACCGGGAATTGCCAATTTTTTTTAGTGGCTACTGTAGTGGACCCTGTGTTGTAAGAGTGGGCTTCCTTCGGCCATTATGTGTTTTAAAACTACATAGTTCTGGAAGGGGGGAACATGGGACATGGCCGTCTTACAACGGAGCCTCATAATACAAGGGCCCTTGCCAATGTAGAGTGTATACAGCCTTAGGTATCCGCATTGTAAATATTTCACATTTTCATATTCCGAATGAAAATATTCTTCTACAAGAAGCTTCCAGAAGATAGTCTAGTTGTCAGAATTTTTATGCCCATCTAGCCTTGGTTATTAGACGCACCCCTTGCACACACTTTGGCCAGTCGTAGATAACCAGGAAATGAGTCGTGAAGTAAATTTACATCTTGCCAGCAGCTATTAAGAGGCCATGTCACGGAGTAAATGGCGTGTTTAGTGCTTAAGTGCAGCCGGTGGCCGAAGGGCGGCATGAAAAGAGCAGTCACTATATCTCGTAGCACCGGGAGAAGAGAATTGAGCTCTCATCTAAGCTTTTGCTCATGCTCGACAGTGTATGGACAGGGCAAGTCGATAGTGCTGAGTTGGCTTACAGTATTTTTCATGTTGTGCCTTATACGTTGATTGTCAGTGTCACCCCGTAGTTATACTCAAGCTAAACCAAGGGTTTCACAAGTCTCTTTCTATTACTAAGTTAGTAGTTTTCAAGTATTATAATCTTGGACGACTTCTGCTCTTCCGATTGTGTGCATTTCACTTGTCGATTTATACTTCTAAGTCTTGTGGTTTATTTTTCTTGGGAACTGTGTTTTAACTTATATCTTTTTCTTCTAAACTACAGTATCTTTGATCCTCCTCCATGAAATTGTTATTTCCCTCTAATGCATCAGTAGTTGGCTGCCTCAAGGTATTTACAAATGCTCCCTGTCGCTTTTTCTGATACTGCCGCAAATTTATTGCTGGTTGGCCTACTATAGTGTGATAGGTCTACCGGTAAGACTCCTGATTTGATTTGTTTTCATAGCTTTAAAGTTTAAATGCCGCATAAACTTGTAACCACATTATGGGAATAATTCAGTTATCCGCCATAATGCAGTACACACTGCAAAGTTATGAATATACATTATACATTCAAAAATTGAGACTCAGAATTCAATGCATGGATCTAGGCAAGAACAGATCTTTGGGTACTTATATTTACAAATCACAAATACTGATCTATAAATATCAACAATACATCTATATCTATCATCAATGAAAGCAATTATGCAAGGGTAAGGAAGAACAATTTTTAAAAAGTTTACTGTGAAAACAATGGAAGTGAAAAGTTATCATAGTGTCAGCTGCACTAAAAGTAATTCTCCTTTAATGACCAAAGGGCATTTCCATGGGGCTTGTAGGAAATTACAAAATTTGTCATTGGCGCCTTGTGCCAAGAAACCATGAAATTAGTGTGGCCATTTTCATAACTGTTTTTCCATTTCATTACTTCCATTTTCACATGTTATCCAGCAGGATTTCAGCTTGAAATCTAATGAAAAAATTCATAGAGAAAATGAAAAGGAAAACATTAAACCAAGGCCATAAACATCAAATCAATAAGATAGTCCCGAGACTTGCAAAGACTAATAGAGTTCCATATCTCTCTCTTTAATATAAGACCTGAGTGACTCTTATGAACTACAACATTTGACAGCAACAAAACACACAAATGTATTGAAAGCTGTAAAACTGAACCAGACGATGCAAGAGAAGTTTATATGATCAAATGTAATCTGCTAATGCAGTCATAAAGAAAAGTCAACATCAGACGACGTACATGTAGCTTATATAAACAATCTGCAAAGGTTGCTGCAAAGTGCTGATGTGAACTGTAAAAGTAAAGTTACTACATATGTAAATTTTTGTACCGGTCTTTTACTCTGTGTACAGGAAAAGTAAAATATACCTCGTATGTAGTAAACATGTGATGTGTTGAAAACTTCACCCTTTCCCCAACTTCCACATGTCAACAATTAAATCTCCTTATGAACAGATGCTACTTTAGGATCTTAGCAATTCTAAGAGTGGAGTGTGTCTAAATCTTGCAGATTTGTCTGCGCACTCAATTACACAGTAATGAACAGTGTTTTGGAGATTTTTGCGTGTTCAAAACGCCTTCAATTTCAGCTCAAGATCCAACCGATTCAACAGAATGTTCTTGAACATGGCAGAGATAGATCAATCTGGGGAAGGAACTGTCACTGGTGAATTTGAGCAATTACCGGATTCTGGAAAGATCTTCATGCGGAGAAAAGCTTAGTCGGGATTTTTAGTCTGTGCGCATTCAAATGATGTTAATTTGATGATAAAATCAATCATAAGTTAGTAAATTATGGCTCTTGGCTTGTTTTCATAATTACAGTTTGGGGTTTTTGCAAAATCCATCCATCAACTTGATTATGTTGAAGCTAAAGGAATTAAAGCTTTTTGACAGTGTGGAGATTATTGGAAATATTTCTTCCTCTTCTTTGAATAAATCATCGATGTTTTGCTACAAATGGACATTTTTTCCCTCTCGTTTTGAAAATATAAAGTCTGCCATTACTGCTTTGAATTAAGGCTATTTCAGTCCTTAGTCATTTATTAGCCTCATGTTAAGTTCTACTAGCTGTAACTATGTTTCACTTTGGGCTATATTTAGAGTCTTTTCCTGGACATTATGAATATTTCAGGCGGGGAACCAGAAATAGATTGCTTGTCAAGTTGCAAGCAGAAACTGCTCTTCAATCTTAACACTTGCTCATTGTCAGACGCAGAAGTGACTTTAATTGACTTAAAATTGGTTTTGCACCATGGACAACCAGAAAAGTTATTTTAAACCTGGCCTATAGGTACAAGTTTGCCTTCCAAAAACACTGACGGCATTCTATCAGTATACATTCCTGACAACACAGGCAATGCCTAGGATTGTGCCTTACAGACTTCATTTCCTTGGTTTAAACGTGTCATCGTCTGTGAACTAGGAGAGGGTAATACCCAATAGTTTCTGAAATAAACCATTAGCTGCAAAAATTTCAAATAAAGTTTGTGAGGAGACTGGTAATATTCCAGGAGACATGGTAGCATTTTCATCATCACACAGCCTGCAGCTACTCAATATATTTTAGGAAACCTTTCTGCTCTCCTCAGTTGTGCAAGACAGCTGGTGGTTCATGATGTATCTTCTGTCATTTTTCGTGAACTCTTTCTCAGCAAATCTTGAAGAAAATATTGTTGTTACACTGTGTCTGGACATGCAGGCAAACTCTGTTGATATGCTGACTCTCGATATTCTATAGCTTCTTTCTTTAGTCACTGTGTGAATTAGCACTGATTTTCATTTGAGGCAATGACGTATCACCATTTTAGTACTGGTAGTTGAATCAATCATGAGCATGATGATTCTGGCTAGGATATTTTACTTTCATCCACTAAGCAATTGTGTATAGTATATTAACAGTGTTCTAACTTGCAGTATATCTTAGTTCTATTACAGTTTATTGTCTTTCATTCATCCTGGGACTCATTTTGTTGTCTGTAATAGGAAAATCGAGAAGGATAGTAATTGCATGGTACCTTGAGCTATTGTGTAATTGCTCTTTTTGTTGCTTTTGTGGCTTTTCAATGGCCAAAAGGGATTGAAAGAAGTTGGGAAAAATAATGTTATTTCGCTCTGGGGTGTTAGGTACTAATCTGGGGTTTGTCAGAGGTAATTTTCACAGGCTTAGTAAAGCTCAGGGGTAATCTGTTTGGGCTTAGTAAGTATTTACAAGATGAGGATAATTTGCTGTAGGAAAGGAGTAAAGATTACCCAATGACTTTCTGGGGGTTTGCTGAACTTCCAACGAGGTTCTTGGGATCTTTTTGCATCTCCAGATGACTTTTTGTTGACGGTTGATATTGTGCAATGACTTTCTTGGGGATGGTTAGCCACATCCTATGACTTTCTAGGGAATCTTTTAGTGGCCGATATGAAGATTCAAGATTGTATGGAGATATTCTGGTATTGACATTTTGGAGACTGAACACCACCAGACTTTCTGGTTTAGAGATTATGGAAGACTTGAGGAGTGGATTTGTACTAAATCTCAGTCATTAGATTAGCATTTAGGAGTTATATACAAGGGTAGAACAGAAAAGGAAAAAAATACCAGAAAATACAAAAGAGTCAAGAAAGAGGCTCTTTTACTACCTCAGGGAATCTTAGCCTCCAAAGGCTACAAGAATCAATACAGCAGAAGCTGAAGACAAGAAACAGAACAAGAGAAATAGTAGGCAGCAAATGGGTGATAATGGAGCTCCTTGTTTCAGACCTGTAAGTACAGAACAGTGGGATCGTTCAATCATTTAAAGCTAAAGGTCAACTGTGGTGTACGATCCTGACATTCAGAATAAAAGTTAAATCTTCATTTTGATTCATGGTCTGGTATTTTGTTATAATCTGCTGTGTCTCAAACGGGATGGGTGAGATTCAGTAATCTCTTCATTTGAGTGGTATTTTTACATTGAAGTAGCATTCAAGGAGAGACCTAAGCCCCAGTATTTCTCAGTGTCCCTGGAGTGGAAATGAGATCTTATTGAACTGAGTGGCAGTGAGTGCCTATACCACTCTTCAGGAAGAATCTTTAAAAAAAAATAACGGAATCAAACAGGAATTTTTTTTGAACTATGTTGGTAACATGTGCCTTGTATTTGTGATTGAAATGGAATAAGTCAAGTGAAAGTATATTGTATAATGTATACTGTATACAAATCATGTGCACTACTGAACATCAATAAGTGCTGATAGAGGTGAAACTCAAGACAAAAGTTCTGGTGTTTTCAGCGACCTTGGTAATCAATGGTTGAACGGGGGTGTGAGCAAGGTACCAAGTGGAAATAAGTGCTTGACTTCCATTATAAAGCTGTCTGTAGTGCCTCGAGCTTAATGCTTTTCCCTCGATCACTTATACCAACCAATTAGGGTAATGTAAACAATTTATACAAGAGGTATCGACCTGTTTGCTTGACCAATGGTGTGCCAATGGCTAAACGAGAGTGGAGTGATGCTGTCATCCGATAGTTGACCAAAAGTTGACCTGTTCAGCAATTGATCACACAAATGAATTCATTCGACCTCGCAATGCTCAATAATATTGCCAATGATTTGATGCACCATAAATTTGTCATTTGACAATACTTGTATATATTTATGAAGGACGTCGCTGATAAGTGCAGTCTTTACTCTGGTCAGTTGGTCACTCAAAGACAAGTGATAAGTTCTCTGTTATTTGGTGAAATGCTACATTGGCATCATTAATTTCAAAGCTCTGGAAATATACTTCTTTGTCGTTCTGAGGGATTTCGCTCCGCTCTCAAGTATTCTCTCAGATCATTTCTCTTTGAAATCTCGACTTTTTGGTAAGGTTACAGTTCATTCGCTTTAAGGAACAGTGTGAAACATTGCTTTCTTTATCAAAAGATATTCTCCATTTCTCAACTGTCAACTGATGACCCGCTAATGCATCAGTATTCGACCCAAAGGCATATTTAAATGTCAACCGTTGCATCACTTAAGGACTTAAGATGTTTGTTCTCTGGTGCAATGATAAGACAAATGTCAGAAGGCATTTTGATGTTAAACTTTTATGGTTCCAAATACCACATTTTTACACAGGATGAACTATAACTTTTATTCGTCCTGTATTTCATATCAACAGATGTAACAGCTATATTATATGTGCACTATGTAAAAGAATATATATCCATTGCCCTCCTGTATTTAGTGCCTAATGACTAATTAACACAGCTGAGGCCTGTCAGAAGCGGAAGAGAGTCAAGTTTCGTATCTCGTATTTCTATAATTCTACACCAACAATAAGGCTAATGAGCACGGGGCATTACAATGCACCGACGAGGTATCACAGAAATTTGAGTTTCGAGGCTAACTATGTTGTCGTTAGTTGGGTTCATGTAGGAGATGTGGATTCATAGCATAGTGGTTACACGTGTGTTCAAATGGTGCGCATTGGACACTGGTTCCAACCCACTCCGGTCATATCCCGAGGTTATCACTATAATATTTGGAACACTGTTTGAATTGCTTTTCAACATAGGAGCTCAATTAAGCAGATTCATATAAGTGCCACAGACACAGCAGAATTACTTTTTTTTCTCCTTCTCTCTCTATGAAGATGTCTGCTTGGAGAATCAAAACAGTTAAACCCCTCAGTGTTATCTACCAGTCACCTGTCTTTTGGAGGGCTAAACTTCAGATACTGAAGATTTCCACTTTTCTCATCAATCACTAGAGTCGCCATTGAAACCCATATCAACCTTAGACCTTCAAATCCCAATAAATTCCCCATTGATAGAGGTATCTCAGCCTTAAGAGATTCAGACTCGTTCAGTGATGCTAAGCGCCCTCTATTGATAAATCTTATAAGGATTGGCAGGTTCCAATCAGCGTCTGAGACACCTAGTGTGTTTGCGATTAACTGCACAATAATACAGTTAAGCATCAAGTCACCTAAGGAATTTCTCCAGATTTTCTTTTCCGTTTGCCGTTAGTCAGACATCTCCAAGGATCTGACTGGTGACAGGACCCAAGGGATCTAATGAGATCCTAGGGTGAAGGTTATCATTGGCGGTCTGATAATAAAAGACCTAGGAAAGACCCCAGAAAAAGCTACATCATCGCGTCAGTCGCGAACACTCGTTTTCGCCGATTCCACGGCAACCAGGGCAAATGAAAAAGAAATTTCTTCACTCACATGCTTCTGTTGGCTGTTTATAACTTCCTATCATACTTTCGCGATGTTTTTTGCGATGTTTTTCCATTTTTCATCTGTTTTCAGTCCATTTCACTAGTGACGTAAGCACAGAAGCGAGTGTGCATGGCTACATTGTATGACGTCACCACAACGGACAGTGCTACCCCCACCATTTAGTTCTCAGTTCACGAGGAAGGTGATGACAACTGTAGATATCTTTCCCTTGCTTCCACATTGCTTTATTTTAACTTCCCAGCTCTCGGAGGTTCATTCTTAACTTCTTTCATCAGAACAGTTCCTTTACAGTAGACAAACTTCGAGTGCTTACAAGTGACTGGTTTCAGAGTATCAATGAGGTCACTAAAGCTGTTGCTTCAATCTTTACCATTGAAACTGGTGGCTCTTTCACTGACTCATAGGACTTCTAATGACATGTATAGATGCAGCAGTGACCAACATCTGGCTCAGTGACATGTATCAGAGCAATGCTAAGTGAATGGGCAGTAGAACAGTTGTCATATGAAGTGCAGTCACTGAGTCATAAATCTGACCCATTTGACAATAATAATTGCTCTCTTCATGAAAGATGTGGTGTTGACACAGTCAGTCAACATGAAAGCTTATCCATCTGAATTGCGATAGTGAGTTATAAATCATGGCAGAAGTGCGACGGAATTATATGCATGCTTGTGTCTAAGCAGGGTTTTTGTGTATATAAAATGTAGATTGTCTTTTTCCTCAAAGAAATATTTCGAACAACAAACAGACAACAATTAAACATTCAAACATAGATACAATTGCTTTGAATATCTCAAACTGTGACTTCTGTTTGTCACACCAGAGGAAGATTAATCTGTTTGTTGTAACTTCGCTAAAATGAAGCACTTGTGGTCAGGATGGCCAGGAGTAGCAGACGCCAAGATCAGCTGTGGATCAGTAGCATTGACAGTGGTCAAGCTCTGTTGATTGCAGGCCTATTACTCAGAGGGACAGGAGTGAGGTCACTGGTGAATGCTATGACACCTATCACACAACATGGTATGTATGGGCTATGAGTCAGTCACACGTTTATGAGGTATCAAAGTTATGATCACTTAACATGGCTGGGATAGGGCTGTGATGTCAGTAACAGCCCAGAAGTGTATTGCATGTAAACACTCGAAGTTTGTCTACTGTAACTAAAATTTGCAATGAAGTAATCATTTTTGTCTTACCTCAATTTTGCTGTTTTGCTTTAATTTGAACACCTGTCGATAATTCACTTGTCACATGCAAGACATCCAAACTTCTCTGAATCTTAAAGTTTCCAGACCACAAACTTCTTCCAAAGCAATCATATTTTCTGCAAAATTTCCCCGAGAAAAAGTTAATGAAAATGTGACCGAAAATGCATTGGGAACCACCTGCCTTCTTGTTGCTGATCAGATTGGACAGACGACAGGTTCTCCAACATATTAGCAGCAGCTGGGTGCTGTGTTATGATAAGAACTCTGGTGTCTCCAGAAATACAGTGTTCCTGTACAAGTACATTTTTTTTACATGTACAATAAAGTACATTGTTATACATCAGAACAGCGAAATCAATCGTTCTTTGCCTAATTGCGGTGTCGTCCTCCTGACCGAATTAGGCTACCAAGTATATAAATACGGGACATAAAGCCCTGCCATCCATCAACCTTCGGCAAACAGAGTAAAGATTGCAGAAAAAAATCAAATTCTCAGCAATTTAGTTATCTTTTCAGATGGGGGATTCTACTATTGAGTGTAATAACTCGGAGAATTCCTGATTTCATAATAATGTTAATTAACATTCATTGTGTTGGACAGGTTTAAATTCAGCTCAGGCATGTGTAGTTTTGCATTTTGAACATTTGTCTGCTCACTCAATTACACAGTAATGAACAGTGTTTTGGAGATTTTTGCATGTTCAAAACACTTTCAATTTGGGCTCAAGATCCAACCGTTTCAGCAAAATGTTCTTGAACATGGCAGAGATAGATCAATCTGGGGAAGGAGTTGTCACTGGTGAATTTGAGCAATTACCGGATTCTGAAGACCTTCATGCAAAGAAAAGCTTGGTTGGGATTTTTATTCTGTGCTAATTCCCTCGAGCATTCAAATGATGTTAATTTGATGATAAAATCAATCATAAGTTAGTAAATTATGGCTCTTGGCTTGTTTTCATAATTACAGTTTGGGGTTTTTGCTAAACCCATCCATCAACATGATTCTGTTGAAGCTAACGGAATTAATTTCTTTGACAGTGTGGAGATTATTGGAAATATTTCTTCCTCTTCTTTGAATAAATCATCGATGTTTTGCTACAAATGGACATTTTTTCCCTCTCGTTTTGAAAATATAAAGTCTGCCATTACTGCTTTGAATTAAGGCTATTTCAGTCCTTAGTCATTTATTAGCCTCATGTTAAGTTCTACTAGCTGTAACTATGTTTCACTTTGGGCTATATTTAGAGTCTTTTCCTGGACATTATGAATATTTCAGGTGGAGAACCAGAAATAGATTGCTTGTCAAGTTGGAAGCAGAAACTGCTCTTCCATCTTAACACTTGCTCATTGTCAGATGCAGGAGTGGCTTTAATTGACTTAAAATTGGTTTTGTGCTTTGGACAACCAGAAAAGTTATTTTAAACCTGGCCTATAGGTACAAGTTTGCCTTCCAAATTAAGCGTATTTGGCCCTCATGAAAAGCAGTGAACACATTCTATCAGTATGCATTGTTCACTGTAAATTCTGAAATTCTGAGTTAGCTCAAATGATTGAGTGAGGTGGTTGAACAATTTTTTTCAGCCATGATAGCTTGCTGTTTTGAGTTATGATAATCTTTATGTTGTTATAACTTGCAAACAACAAGATATCTTGGCTCAAAGGAATTGTGCAACCATCTCACTCAATCAATTAAGCCAACTCAAAATTCAAAATTTACAGTGTTGACGACAACAGCAATGCCCAGGCTAATAGACATCATTTCCTTGGTATATACTTGTCATCATCTGTGAATTTAAAAGGGTAAAACTAAATTTAGATAAATCGTTAACAGCATAATTTGCCTGTAAAGTTTGTGAGGAGACTGGTAATATTCCAGGAGACATGGTAGCATTTTCATCATCACACAGCCTGCAGCTACTCAATATATTTTAGGAAACCTTTCTGCTCTCCTCAGTTGTGCAAGACAGCTGGTGGTTCATGATGTATCTTCTGTCATTTTTTCGTACAACTTTTTCTCAGCAAATGTTGATGAAAATATTGTCGTTACACTGTGTCTGGGTATGCAGGCAAACTCCGTTATGGTCACATGTCGTAATGTCGTACAGTTTCAGAAATTTTGCATTTAAATGATGATTACATGTACTTTACAAATATATATTATGCAATATGATACACCACTGGAAGGCCTGACTTCTTCTATATCATATTAGGTTTTAAAAAGTCAACTTTATCACAAAATGAGGCTTCTAGCCATCAAAAACCTCAGGAAAACAAGTGATTTTTTTGTGTCCCGCGTTACGTCAGATTTGAAAAAATCATCTAGAAAGTGAGTTTTCTTGCCAGCGACAAAAGATATTTTAATCTGGTTTTCTCTGCAGGAATACCTGATTCCTACTTAAGCTCTTGAAGCTTAAATTTTCTATCTAATTGTTACAGTGCCTTCTGTAGATCCTTTAATGTGCAGCTACGTGAACCTGTCCCGCTGGCAAAAAATATTCAACACATTTTCTTAGATTTAGTCTGTAGCTATCAATATTAAAGCTACGAAGTTCAAATATATATCAATTAAATGCTCATAAGTTCTATTTTCAAATGCATTTGTCAGATTTTGCTTGCAGGTAAAATTCTTTGTGTGCTGCTTGTCTACTTTAGGCTGAACTTTTCGTAACACTTGAAAAAACCTGTAAAATTGGAGAGGGGTTCTAAGTTTAAACCATGAGAACTCGAAGTAGGTTAACCACACCCTGTGGATAAGGCTATTGTCTAAATGCTCATGAGCTATATATTACTGAAGTATAAAATATTGCTATGTTTTCAAACATTTTCTCACTTCTGTGATGCTCTGAACAAGGCTGAACCAAATGTAACACATACGTGCTTGAAGCGTACAAGATTTTTTCGCTCAATGTAATTGGCTTCAAAAAGGACAAATAGGGCAGGCCACATCCTCAAATGAATAAATAACAATCACATTTAACAATCTTGCTCTCATATAACCAAAAAAAGAGATACATATGGGTTATAAATCCACAGCTCCAGAATGGTATGCTCACATGAGATGTTGATTTCTCATGCACTAGACATTAAATTATAAGATATATTTGCAACATGGCTTGTCAATATCTTATAATATCTTATTTGCAATATCAGAATTTGTTCTCAGGTGTCTTGATAATGTTTTTAAACATTTTACTTGAGATTTTGACAATAATCAGGCTTCTGGCACAGTTTTAAACATGATGCCTGAGAAAGGTTTTTTCTCTGTCGCAGTAACATAAATTCATTGACGTATATAAAGTCTTTTGGAGAAGAGAACATATTTTTTGTTGCTTTGAGTAGTAGGACCATCGTCTCAACTAAATTTAGTGAAAATGTCATGGGGATACAAGGAGTACTTTGTACTTTATAGTAAGGTTACTGAAATATAGTCGTTTTTTGAGAAAAATGCCTTTGAAGTTTGAGCTTTACATTGATTTGTATTGTGAATAAAATCAAATAATAAGACGAACAGCCCTAATTTTTGTGAAATTACGCTGGTTTTTGGTCTGAATAGGATATTTAAGGCCTAATTTAGACCTTTTTGATGAAACAAATTTTTGGTCCAAAACCACCATGTAACGCAAATTGTACGACCTTGTGACACATGACCTTATATGCTGACTCTCGATATCCTATAGCTTCTTTCTTTAGTCGTTCTTGCTCCTTCTAAGCCACTCTGTATCGTTTCTTTAGGTTAGGAACCCCCAGGGACCTGTCTCCTATCACATCCTTGGAGATGTAGATTCTCTAGTAAAAGGAAAGGAAAATTTGGTGGAGATTCTTTGAGAGTCTCACTGTAGAAGTGTCGCATTGTGCAGTTAATCGCAGATGCACTAGGTGTCAGTCGGGTTGAGTCTGGCCGCCAATCCTTTTCACTCTTATCAATAGAGGGCGTTGTATGTGTCTGCAGAGGTCTGAATCTCAATAAAGTGGGAATAGTGAAAGATAACTCTGTCAATTGGGAATCTTATTGAGATTTGATGGTCTAAAGTTTATTTGAGATTCTCATGGTGACTTGAGTGATTGATGATAAAAATGGAAATCTTTGGTATCTGAAGTTTAGCCCCCCAGAAGACCGGTGACTGGTAGATAACTCTCGGGGTTGGACTGTTTTGATTCCCCAAACAGGCAGTTCAATAAATACGAAAAAACCAATTTCTGCTCTTTTCGAATGTCATCTCTTGAAGTGTGATAATTTAGCGTCGGATAGACATTTCTCATAGTAATAGACCTACTGAGAAACTCTGTGCCTCTGGCGTAAGTAGATGACAGACAGCGTTTGTAAATATCTTCAGGCTGCTAACTGCAGACGCATTAATGGGAAATAACAATGAGAAGGATGAAGATCAAACATGATGTAGTTGAGAATAAAATGTCGAAGTTGAAACACAGTTCCCTGACTCCCTCAGGCGAATGAAGCCGACATTTATTCTCCCAGGATGCATCAAATGTACATTATACAAAGTTCAGTTATTAGATGGAAAATGATAACTTTGTTACTAATAGTAATAGAAACAAAAATATTGAATTTATGATAAAGCTTTGTATACTACGTAGGCTGACAGTGAAGGTTCAGGGCATGCTATGTACTTTATTGGAAAGTCGCAACCAAGAACGAAAGCCAACTCAGCACTGTTGTCCTGTCCGGTCTGTACCCTGTCTTGCATAAGCAAAAGCGTGTATGAGAGTTAAAGTTAATCACCCTAAAATCCAAAAGTAATACCATATTTATGAAATTGCAGTATGATGTTACTGGGCCTGAATGCTACACAACCAGCCAAAAAAAAGCTGTTCTATCCGCACAAACTTTTTCAGTATGGCCAATTGAAGTTACATTAAAATGTTAATAAAAATACTCAAATTATTAGTTTTTATGGATAAAAAAATAGCTAGAGTATTACCGTTTTTTTCAAATTCCAATAAAATGTTCTTTGCTTTATTATCAACAAATTGGTTTAAAAAGATAGCGCTCCATCCGCACCCGTTTTTGAGCTACAGTCAATCGAAGCTACATATAACAGGCAAATTTAGCTTTACTGTCTCTAATCCACCAGGGGCATGACGTCACAATGGGAGCTTGGCTACTGTGACCTCATCAGTTGTGGTGACGTCACAATTGAACAATAGACAGTCATGTGATTCTGTAGGCGTTGTTTATAGCAACCAGGCAAGCTCAAACAAACAATAGGTGTCTCTGGTGTACTTCAGGGTGATTAACTTTAAGTTCTCTTCTCCCGGTGCTACGAGATATAGTGACTGCCCTTTTCATGCCGCCCTTTGGCCACCGGCTGCACTTAAGCACTAAACACGCCATTTACTCTGTGACATGGCCTCTTAATAGCTGCTGGCAAGTAAATTTACTCCACGACTCATTTCCTAGTTATCTACGACTGGCCAAAGTGTGTGCAAGGGGTGTGTCTAATAACCAAGGCTAGATGGGCGTAAAAATTGTGGCGACTAGACTAAATTCTGGAAGAGTCTTGCAGAATGATATTTTTTCTCTGAATATGAAATTGTAAAACCACGCCCTGATGCTAGACCAATTTACTTTGTGGCCCACAAAGAATGCTTTTACTATGGAGGCTGCACTACACTAGCCACTAAAGGCAACGCCAGTTCCCGGTTAATTTTAGAAACTTATTTGAAAAGACCAGCTGAAAAAAGTGACAGTTTAAGTCCCAAATTGAAGAGCAACCTTTTGCCGCTAAGCAGTCTATTTCTAGTATACTGAAATATACATAGTGACTAGGAAAAGACACTAAATATAGCCCCAAGTGAAGCAGAGTTGCAGCTGGTCATAAGACTAATGCTACTAATAAATAGCTGAAAAAGAAATAAATTTGGTAATCCAGGCTACGAAGGATGACTTTCCTATTTTAGAAGACCCAAGATTTTCTATTTGCAACAAAACATCCATGATTTATTCAAAGAGGAGGGAAGAATTTTCCCCATAATCTCAGCACTGTCAAAGAAATTAATTCCATCATCTTCCATAGAATCATGTTGACGGATGGGTTTATCAAAAACCCCAAACTGTAATTTTGAGAACAAGCCAAGAGCCATAATTTACTAAATTATGATTGATTTTATCATCAAATTAACATCATTTGAATACTCGAGGGAATTAGCACAGAATAAAAATCCCGACCAAGCTTTTCTCCGCATGAAGCCGGTAATTGCTCAAATTCACCAGTGACAGCTCCCTCTCCAGATTGATCTATCTCTGCCATGTTCAAGAACATTTTGTTGAAACGGTTGGATCTTGAGCTCAAATTGAAGGCGTTTTGAACACGCAAAAATCTCCAAAACACTGCTCATTTGGGTGTAATGGAGATGGCGGACAAATGCTCAAAATGCAAAATTTCACTTGTCTGAAACAAATTTAGACTTCACTAGAATCTTCGTTCATATTATTTTAAAAAGTCTCTAAAACATGACTCATCTGTGGCAGAGTTTTTTTAACATGCAATTTCAGTTCAAACTCTTCTCTATCATTATAGTTCAATTCTTGGCTCCTACTTGTGGTGTCACATACTGTTTGCTTTCATGAACAAATGTGGCATTATGTGTGGTTTTTACAGGTGGAACTCTCAATTGTAGTATTCATAGGATAGTGCATTGCTCAGATTCAACTTGTGGCCGTTCGAATGGGAGTGATAATTGTTGATATCTGAGAGGGGAGAGTAGTCTTCAACATGTATCACATGCTTACTCCATTTGGAATATTTTGCTTTTCCAGTACAGAGACTGGTACAAGGAATTTAGCATATGCTGTATATTCTAACTTTGAACTGTTTACTTTGGCATTTGTCGCAACATTTGCTATTTATTTGTATATATGAGCTACATTTGATGTTGACTTTTCTTTAGGACTGCATTAGCAGATTGCGTTTGATCATATAAACTTCTCTTGCATCGCCTGGTTCAGTTTTACAGCTTTTCATACATTTGTGTGTTTTGTTGCCGTCAAATGTTGTAGTTCAGCAGAGTCCCTCAGGTCTTATATGTTGCCTCTAAATAGCCCACACCGGTGCTGATGGGGCGTAAAACACAAACTCACTCACTCTCTCACTCTAGTCTTATATTAAAGAGAGAGATATGGAACTCTATTAGTCTTTGCAAGCCTCAGGGACTATTTGATTGATTTGATGTTTATGGCCTTGGTTTAATGTTTTCCTTTTCATCTCTCTTCCACTTTTACACTAGATTTCAAGTTGAAATCCTGCTGGTTAACATGTGAAAATGGAAGTAATGTAATGGAAAAACAGTTATGAAAATGGCCGCACTAATTTCATGGTTTCTTGGCACTAGATGACATTGACAAATTTTGCAATTTCCGACAATTCCCTCACAAATGCCCCTTGGTCACGAAAGGCGAGTAAAAGAGAATTATTTTCAGTGCACTCAACACAATGATAACTGTTCCTTGAGAATTTGTCCTCCATAGACTGTACTTGTATAACCACCCTTGAATAGATTTTTAAATCAAGATTTTGAATAGCAAGGCACATGAATATCTACTGTGGCAGGGTGTTTCTCCCAACTTACTGATTTTCTCCTCTTTTTACCTGAGGTGGTTCAGCCCATTAAGCAAATAGCCAAATTATCCTGAGGTGGCTTGCACGTACTGCACCGCCAGTGACACCTACAGTATTTTACCTGTCTTCCTGACATCAAAATTAGTTTGTTTTCTTGGTTTCCTGTTGTGAAAGTTCCTTAATGCCTTTAGGAAAGTTTGTATTCCCAGGTTAGTTGCACTCTAAACTTCTTCGCCTGAAGGCTAAACTACCTTAACTTCTAAGGAAAAAAATATTTGCACTGTCGATGTACAGTAGTGCCTTTGTTTTAGGACCGTCCAAACGTCCATTCTGTTGTCATGAGGTGGTCTCAAACTGAAAAATACAAGAGCTGTTTTGAGAAATGTCACATAATTCAGTAGGAAAGTCTTTCAATGTAATGCAATAACCACTCTATCTTTCTATATGTCTATATATCTAATTATAGCTCCTCGCTTCCTCCATTGCATCTCTCCTTCTTGCCTTTTCTGAAAATCTTGGTATCTGCAGTCCTCATTGACTAAACATCGAATGCTGATACCTGTTCAAAGAAATATTTACCTTTGATGTATATTCCTTTACTTCTGATTTTCTGCACATCACCACATTCCAGGGGATATCCACGAATGTCTAAGAATGTCTGAGACTTAGGACTACCCTTTAGGACTACCCTTTTGCTTTGCAGTGTTCTTTTGATGCCTTCTAATCACATGCAGAACAGGTTTCCCCAACAAGATGACAGTGTTTGGCTTTTCTAATGATGTTAGACATAGGCCTATAGGATGGCAGTTCTGCCATTACAAGGGGATAGGGTTAGCTTAGTGGTATTGTGCAAAAACTGGGTTGCAGGTTTGATTTGGAAAAACCATTTTCTGCTCTTTTTGAATGTCATCTCTTGAAGTGTGATACACAGACAATTTAGTAATAGACCTACTGGCAAACTCTATGCTGCTGGCGTGATTAGATGACAGACATTATTTGTAAATAACTTCAGGCTGCTAACTAATGGAAAATAACAATGAGAAGGATGAAGATCAAACATGCTGCAGTTGAGAAGCAAATGTCGTCACTTTAAAGTTTAAGCACAGTTCCCTGACTCCCTCAGGCGATTGGAGCACAAGTTTATTCTCCCAAAATGCATCAAATGTACATGATACAAAGTTCAGTTATTCAATGGAAAATGATAACTTTGTTTCTCTTAGTAATAAAAACAAGCATATCAGATGTATGATTAAGCATTGTATACTGCATAGCCTGACAGTGAAGATTCAGGGCATGCTGTATACTTTATTGGAAAGTCACAATCAAGAAAGAAAGCCAACTCAGCACTATCGGCTTGCCCTGTCTGTAGACTGCCAAGCATGAGCAATTTCTGTTCTCTCGGTACGAGATATAGTGACTGCTCTTTTCATGCCGCCCTTTGGCCACCGGCTGCACTTAAGCACTAAACACACCATTTACTCCATGACATGGCCTCTTAATAGCTGCTGGCAAGATGTAAATTTACTCCACGACTCATTTCCTGGTTATCTACGACTGGCCAAAGTGTGTGCAAGGGGTGTGTCTAATAACCAAGGCTAGATGGGCATAAAAATTATGACAACTAGACTTTTAGTTCCTACATGTATATAATCTTGCAGAGTGATATTTTTACTCCGGATATGAATTGTAAAACCTTTTTGGTGGATACCCAAGTCTGTATACACTCTAAATTAGCGCTGACCCTTTTATTATGAGACCCCTGTCGTGAAACCATCGTGTTGTATGCTTCTATCTTGCATGATGTGGAGGTATTAAAGAAATGATGCTCCGAGGAGAAACCACACACTGACGGAAGAAAAAATTGACTTTCTGGCCACAGAAAGAATACTTCTACAACACAAAGTCCACTACTTAGCGACTAAAGACATTGCTAGTGGCCGGTTGATTTTAGAAACTCTTTTGAAAAGACCTGAAATATTCATAGCGACTAGGATAAAACACTAAATATAGCTCCAAGTGAAGCAGAGTTACAGGCGGTCATAAAACTAATAGAGACTAATAAATAGTTGAAAAAAAAAAGGTAATCCATGGCTGCGGGAATGACTTTTCTATTTTAGAAGACCAAGATTTGCTTTTGGCAACAAAACATCCATGATTTATTTAAAGCAGAGGAAGAAATATTTCCCATAATCTCTGCACTCTCAAAGAAATTAATTCCATCAGCTTCAACAGAATCATGTTGATGGATGGCTTTAGCAAAAACCCCAAACTGTAATTATGAAAACAAGCCAAGAGCCATAATTTACTGACTTATGATTGATTTTATCATCAAATTAACATCATTTGAATGCTCGGGGGAATTAGCACAGACGAAAAATCCCGACCAAGCTTTTCTCCGCATGAAGGTCTTCAGAATCCGGTAATTGCTCAAATTCACCAGTGACAGCTCCCTCTCCAGATTGATCTATCTCTGCCATGTTCAAGAACATTTTGTTGAAACGGTTGGATCTTGAGCTCAAATTGAAAGTGTTTTGAACACACAAAAATCTCCAAAACACTGCTCATTTCAGTGTAATGCAGATGGCGGACAAATGCTCAAAATGCAAAATTTCACTTTTCTAAACCAAAATTAGACCCACTCAAATGCTTGAATCTTTGTTAAAATTACAAAAAAACTCTAAAACGTGACTGAACCCTGCCCATTCATTAAGTTAAATTCTTGGGTGTAAGTTATGGTTTTACTTGCTTTCATGAATAAATGTGACATTTCATGCGGAATCAAATGTAAAAGTGTCAATTGTTTTCATAGGAGGATGCATTGCTTAGATGCTATAGTAGCGACTTTTGGCAAGATAGGGTTTAATTATTGAGTATGTTTGAGGTGGAGGAAGTCTTCGACATGTCACACACTTTCTACATATATGGAATATTTAACTTCTCCAGTAGTAGTACAGAGATTGGTAAAAGGAAGGAATTTAGCATATGCTGTGTACTCTAACTTTGAACTGTTTACTTTGGCATTTTGTAGCAACATTTGCAATTTGTTTATATGAGCTACATTGGATGTTGACTTTTCTTTAGGACTGCATTAGCAGATTGCATTTGATCATATATAGACTTCTCTAGTGTCTGCTTTTATGTGTTTTGTTGCTGTCCATTGTTGTAGTTCAGTAGAGTCCCTCAGGTCTTATATGTTGCCTCTAAATAGCCCACACCGGTGCTGATGGGGTGTAAAACACAAACTCACTCACTCTCTCACTCTGCACAGTGTCCTTGAACGAAGTTTAGGGTTAAAAAAAATGTACAAAGAATCTGTCAACGCAGCATTGTAGTATATGGGTGTGAAAAACAAATAATTTTAAATTTCAATTTTCTCAAAATTTTCCCAACAGATTTTTTTGATCTTTAAATCAAATCGAAGCTGAGATCACATACTACAATGCTGCGTTGACAGATTCTTTGTACATTTTTTTTAACCCTAAACTTTGTTCAAGGACACTGTGTCTCGTCTTATATTAAAGAGAGAGATATGGAACTCTATTAGTCTTTGCAAGCCTCAGGGACTATTTGATTGATTTGATGTTTATGGCCTTGGTTTAATGTTTTCCTTTTCATCTCTCTTCCACTTTTACACTAGATTTCAAGTTGAAATCCTGCTGGTTAACATGTGAAAATGGAAGTAATGTAATGGAAAAACAGTTATGAAAATGGCCGCACTAATTTCATGGTTTCTTGGCACAAGATGGCATTGACAAATTTAGCAATTTCCTACAATTCCCTCACAAATGCCCCTTGGTCATGAAAGGCGAGTAAAAGAGAATTATTTTCAGTGCACCCACCACAATAATAGCTGTTCCTTGAGTAATTGTCCTTCAGGTGCTCGTGACTTTTTCACAAATTTGCCAACTTGTCAAAAATGGTAGTCTCTGTATGAGTTCCTGAATCAATTTTCTTGTGATAGCTAGATAGATAGATAGATAGATAGATAGATAGATAGATAGATAGATATTGTATAACCATACCCTGATCCTTAAATTGATAACTAAATTTAGATTTTGAATGGCAGGCACGTTAATATCTTTTTACTGTACTGTAGTAGTGTTTCTCCCAACTTTCTGGTTTTCTCCTCTTTTTACCTGAGGTGGTTTAGCCCATTAAGCAAATAGCCAAATTACCCAAAGGTGACTTGCACGTACTGCACTGCCAATGACACCTACAGCATTTTACCTGTCTTCCTGACAGCAAATTAGTTTGTTTTCTTGGTTTCCTGTTGTGAAAGTTCCTTAATGCCTTTAGGAAAGTTTGTATTCCCAGGTTAGTTGCACTCTAAACTTCTTCGCCTGAAGGCTAAACTATCTTAACTTCTAAGGAAAAAAATATTAGCACTGTCGATGTACAGTAGTGCCTTTGTTTTAAGATCGTCCATTCTGTTGTCATGAGGTGGTCTCAAACCGAAAAGTACAAGAGATGTTTTGAGAAATGTCACATAATTCAGTACTCAGTAGGAAAGTCTTTCAATGTAATGCAATAACCACTCTATCTTTCTGTATGTCTATATATCTAATTATATCTCCTCGCTTCCTCCCTTGCATCTCCCCTTCTTGCCTTTTCTGAAAATCTTGGTATCTGCAGTCCTCATTGACTAAACATCGAATGCTGATACCTGTTCAAAGAAATATTTACCTTTGATGTATATTCCTTTACTACTAGAGGATATCCAAGAATGTCTAAGAATGTCTGAGACTTAGGACTACCCTTTAGGACTACCCTTTTGCTTTGCAGTGTTCTTTTGATGCCTTCTAATCACATGCAGAACAGGTTTCCCCAACAAGATGACAGTGTTTGGCTTTTCTAATGAAGTCGGACGTAAACTTAGGATGGTAGTTCTGCCATTATATTTATACACAAGGGAAGAAGATTTGCTTAGTGGCATTGTGCCAACCGCTGGGTTGCAGGTTTGATTTGGAAAAACCATTTTCTGCTCTTTTTGAATGTCATCTCTTGAAGTGTGATACACAGACAATTTAGTAATAGACCTACTGGCAAACTCTATGCTGCTGGCGTGATTAGATGACAGACATTATTTGTAAATAACTTCAGGCTGCTAACTAATGGAAAATAACAATGAGAAGGATGAAGATCAAACATGCTGCAGTTGAGAATAAAATGTTGGAAGTTGAAACACAGTTCCCTGACTCCCTCAGGCGATTGAAGCACAAGTTTATTCTCCCAAAATGCATCAAATGTACATGATACAAAGTTCAGTTATTCAATGGAAAATGATAACTTTGTTTCTTGTAGTAATAAAAACAAGCATATCAGATGTATGATTAAGCATTGTATACTGCATAGCCTGACAGTGAAGATTCAGGGCATGGTAAGTACTGTATTGGAAAGTCGCAACCAAGAACGAAAGCCAACTCAGCACTGTTGTCCTGCCCTGTCAGTACACTGCCTAGCATGAGCAAAAGCGTATATGAGAGCTCAATTCTCTTCTCATGGTGCTACGAGATATAGTGACTGCTCTTTTCATGCCGCCCTTTGGCCACCGGCTGCACTTAAGCACTAAACACGCCATTTACTCCATGACATGGCCTCTTAATAGCTGCTGGCAAGATGTAAATTTACTTCACGACTCATTTCCTGGTTATCTACGACTGGCAAAAGTGTGTGTAATGTAATGGAAAAACAGTTATGAAAATGGCCGCACTAATTTGATGGTTTCTTGGCACAAAATGGCATTGAAAAATTTGCAATTTCCTATGATCCCCTCACAAATGTCCTTTGGTCATGAAAAGAGAATTATTTTCAGTGCACCTTACGCTTTAATAAATGTTACTTAAGGTAATAATAACTGTTCCTTCAGGTGCTGGTGACCTTTTCACTATGAATTTTCCTCCTTTTGAAAATTGTTTTCATCTCTTTGTCATCTCCTGCATCATTTCCTTCAATCGTGATAGCATTTAGAGATAAATCAGTATCATTTTAGAAACATAGTTTGACTTATGCAGAAGTATTTCTTCTTATAGGACCAACTATGACATTGCACTGTAATGTGGTGGAGTGTTTCTACCAGCTTTCTGATTTTCTCCTCTTTTTACATGAGGTGGTGAAAGATACCTCTGTCAATCGGGAATCTTATTGATATTTTACGGTCTAAAGTTGATTTGAGATTCTCATGGTGACTTGAGTGATAGGTGAGAAAAGTGGAAATCTTCAGTATCTGAAGTTTAGCCCCTCAAAAGACAGGTGACTGGAAGATAACACTCGGGGGTTAAACTGTTCTGATTCCCCAAATAGCCAGTGCAATATATTGGAAAAACCAATTTCTGCTCTTTTTGAATGTCATCCTCTTGAAGTGGGATACACAGATAATTTAGCATCGGATAGACATTTCTCATAGTAATAGACCTACTGACAAACTCCGTGCCCTATCATCTATTGCCTAATAACCCACCGTTACCCACTGGCTTCATTAGAAGACCGACAACATTTGTAAATAACTTCTGGCTGCTAGCTGCAGACGCATTAATGAGAAACAACAATGAGAAGGATGAAGATCAAAGAAGCTGTAGTTGAGAAGCAAATGTTGTTACTTTAAAGTTTAAGCACAGTTCCCTGACTCCCTCAGGCGATTGGAGCACAAGTTTATTCTCCCAAGATGCATCAAATGTACATGATACAAAGTTCAGTTATTCAATGGAAAATGATATCTTTGTTTCTCATAGTAATAAAAACAAGCATATCGGATGTATGATTAAGCATTTTATACTGCATAGCCTGACAGTGAAGATTCAAAGCATGCTGTATACTTTATTGGAAAGCCGCAACCAAGAAAGAAAGCCAACTCAGCACTATCGGCCCTGTCTGTAGACTGCCAAGCATGAGCAAAAGCGTAAATGAAAGCTCAATTCTGTTCTCCCGGTGCTACAAGATATAGTGACTGCTCTTTTCATGCTGCCCTTTGGCCACCGGCTGCACTTATGCACTAAACACGCCATTTACTCTGTGACATGGCCTCTTAGTAGGTACTGGCAGAATGTAAATTTACTACACGACTCATTTCCTGGTTATCTACGACTGGCCAAAGTGTGTGCAAGGGGTGTGTCTAATAACCAAGGCTAGATGGGCGTAAAAATTGTGGCGACTAGACTAAATTCTGGAAGAGTCTTGCAGAATGATATTTTTACTCAGAATATGAAATAGTAAAACCACGCCCTGATGCTAGACCAATTTCCTTTGTGGCCCGCAAAGAATGCTTTTACTATGGAGGCTGCACTACACTAGCCACTAAAGGCAACGCTAGTTCCCGGTTAATTTTAGAAAAGACCAGCTGAAAAAAGACAGTTAAGGCCCGAATTGAAGAGCAACCTTTAGCAACTAAGCAGTTTATTTCTGGTATACTGAAATATACATAGTGACTAGAAAAGACTAAATATAGCCCCAAGTGAAGCAGAGTTACAGGTGGTCATCAGACTAATGCTACTAATAAATAGCTAAAAAATAAAAAAATTAGGTAATCCAGAGCTACGAAGGATGACTTTCCTATTTTAGAAGACCAAGATTTGCTATTTGCAACAAAACATCGATGATTTATTCAAAGAGGAGGGAAGAATTTTCCCCATAATCTCAGCACTGTCAAAGAAATTGATTCCATCATCTTCCATAGAATCATGTTGACGGATGGGTTTAGCAAAAACCCCAAACTGTAATTATGAAAACAAGGCAAAAGCCATAATTTACTAACTTATGATTGATTTTATCATCAAATTAACATCATTTGAATGCTCGAGGGAATTAGCACAGACTAAAAATCCCGACAAAGCTTTTCTCCGCATGAAGGTCTTCAGAATCCGGTAATTGCTCAAATTCACCAGTGACAGCTCCTTCCCCAGATTGATCCATCTCTGCCATGTTCAAGAACATTTTGTGGAAATGGTTGGATCTTGCGCTTAAATTGAAGTGTTTTGAACATGCAAAAATCTCCAAAACACTGCTCATTTCGGTGTAATGGAGATAGTGGAGAAATGTTTAAAATGCAAAATTTCACTTGTCTGAAACAAATTTAGACTTCACTAGAATCTTTGTTCATATTATTTTAAAAAGTCTCTAAAACATGGCTCATCTGTAGCAGAGTTTTTTAAACATGCAATTTGTGTTCAAACTCTTCTCTATCATTACAGTTCAATTCTTGGCTCCTACTTGTGGTGTCACATGCTGTTTGCTTTCCCGAACAAATGTGGTATTATATGTGGTTTTTTTACAGATGGAACTCTGAATTATAGTATTCATAGGATAGTGCATTGCTCAGATTCAACTTGTGGCCGTTCGAATGGGAGTGATAATTGTTGATATCTGAGAGGGGAGAGTAGTCTTCAACATGTATCACAATGTTACTCCATTTGGAGTATTTTGCTTTTCCAGTACAGAGACTGGTACAAGGAATTTAGCATATGCTGTATATTCTAACTTTGAACTGTTTACTTTGGCATTTGTCGCAACATTTGCAATTTATTTGTGTATATGAGCTGTATTTGACGTTGACTCTTCTTTAGGACTGCATTAGCAGATTGCGTTTGATCATATAAACTACTCTTGCATCGCCTGGTTCAGTTTTACAGCTTTTCATACATTTGTGTGTTTTGTTGCCGTCAAATGTTGTAGTTCAGCAGAGTCCCTCAGGTCTTATATTAAAGAGAGAGATATGGAACTCTATTAGTCTTTGCAAGCCTCAGGGACTATCAGATTGATTTGATGTTTATGGCCTTGGTTTAATGTTTTCCTTTTCATCTCTCTTCCACTTTTACACTAGATTTCAAGTTGAAATCCTGCTGGTTAACATGTGAAAATGGAAGTAATGTAATGGAAAAACAGTTATGAAAATGGCCGCACTAATTTCATGGTTTCTTGGCCCAAGATGGCATTGACAAATTTTGCAATTTCCTACAATTCCCTCACAAATGCCCCTTGGTCATGAAAGGCGAGTAAAAGAGAATTATTTTCAGTGCACCCACCACAATAATAGCTGTTCCTTGAGTAATTGTCCTTCAGGTGCTCGTGACTTTTTCACAAATTTGCCAACTTGTCAAAAATGGTAGTCTCTGTATGAGTTCCTGAATCAATTTTCTTGTGATAGATAGATAGATAGATAGATCGATAGATGGATAGATGGATAGATAGATAGATCGATAGATGGATAGATGGATAGATGGATAGATAGATAGATAGATAGATTGGATAGATGGATAGATAGATAGATAGATATTGCATAACCATACCCAGATCCTTAAATTGATTTCTGAATTTAGATTTTGAATGGCAGGCACATTAATATCATTTTACTGTACTGTGGTAGTGTTTCTCCCAACTTTCTGGTTTTCTCCTCTTTTTACCTGAGGTGGTTTGGCCCATTAAGCAAATAGCCAAATTACCCTGAGGTGGCTTGCACGTACTGCACCGCCAGTGACACCTACAGTATTTTACCTGTCTTCCTGACACCAAATTAGTTTGTTTTCTTGGTTTCCTGTTGTGAAAGTTCCCTAATGCCTTTAGGAAAGTTTGTGTTCCCAGTTTAGTTGCATTTTAAACTTCTTCGTCTAAAGACTAAACTATCTTAACTTCTAAGGAAAAAAATATTTGCACTGTCGATGTACAGTAGTGCCTTTGTTTTAAGACCGTCCATTCTGTTGTCATGAGGTGGTCTCAAACCGAAAAATACAAGAGATGTTTTGAGAAATGTTACATAATTCAGTAGGAAAGTCTTTCAATGTAATGCAATAACCACTCTATCTTTCTGTATGTCTGTATATCTAATTATAGCTCCTCGCTTCCTCCCTTGCATCTCCCCTTCTTGCCTTTTCTGAAAATCGTGGTATCTGCAGTCCTCATTGACTAAACATCGAATGCTGATACCTGTTCAAAGAAATATTTACCTTTGATGCATATTCCTTTACTCCCGATTTTCTGCACATCACCACATTCTAGAGGATATCCAAGAATGTCTAAGAATGTCTGAGACTTAGGACTACCCTTTAGGACTACCCTTTTGCTTTGCAGTAATTCTTTTCTTATAGTAATAGACATCTGACAAACTCTATGCTGCTGGCGTTAGTAGATGACAGACATTATTTGTAAATAACTTCATGCTGCTAACTAATGGAAAGTAACAATGCGAAGGATGAAGATCAAAGAAGCTGTAGTTGAGAAGCAAATGTCGTCACTTTAAAGTTTAAGCACAGTTCCCTGACTCCCTCAGGCGATTGGAGCACAAGTTTATTCTCCCAAAATGCATCAAATGTACATGATACAAAGTTCAGTTATTCAATGGAAAATGATAACTTTGTTTCTCTTAGTAATAAAAACAAGCATATCAGATGTATGATTAAGCATTGTATACTGCATAGCCTGACAGTGAAGATTCAGGGCATGGTAAGTACTGTATTGGAAAGTCGCAACCAAGAAAGAAAGCCAACTCAGCAACTTTGCCCTGTCCAGTGCCCAGTCCGTAGACTGCCAAGCATGAGCAAAAGCGTAGATGAGAGCTCAATTCTCTTCTCCCGGTGCTACGAGATATAGTGACTGCTCTTTTCATGCCGCCCTTTGGCCACCGGCTGCACTTAAGCACTAAACACGCCATTTACTCCGTGACATGGCCTCTTAATAGCTGCTGGCAAGATGTAAATTTACTCCACGACTCATTTCCTGGTTATCTACGACTGGCCAAAGTGTGTGCAAGGGGTGTGTCTAATAACCAAGGCTAGATGGGCATAAAAATTATGACAACTAGACTTTTAGTTCCTACATGTATATAATCTTGCAGAGTGATATTTTTACTCCGGATATGAATTGTAAAACCTTTTTGGTGGATACCCAAGTCTGTATACACTCTAAATTAGCGCTGACCCTTTTATTATGAGACCCCTGTTGTGAAACCATCGTGTTGTATGCTTCTATCTTGCATGATGTGGAGGTATTAAAGAAATGATGCTCCGAGGAGAAACCACACACTGACGGAAGAAAAAATTGACTTTCTGGCCACAGAAAGAATACTTCTACAACACAAAGTCCACTACTTAGCGCCTAAAGACATTGCTAGTGGCCGGTTGATTTTAGAAACTCTTTTGAAAAGACCTGAAATATTCATAGCGACTAGGATAAAACACTAAATATAGCTCCAAGTGAAGCAGAGTTACAGGCGGTCATAAAACTAATAGAGACTAATAAATAGCTGAAAAAAAAAAATTTGGTAATCCATAGCTGCGAGGGATGACTTTCCTATTTTAGAAGACCAAGATTTGCTTTTGGCAACAAAAAATCCATGAATTATTCAAAGAGGAGGAAGAAATATTTCCAATAATCTCTACACTGTCAAAGAAATTAATTCCATTAGCTTCAACAGAATCATGTTGATGGATGGGTTTAGCAAAAACCCCAAACTGTAATTATGAAAACAAGCCAAGAGCCATAATTTACTAACTTATGATTGATTTTATCATCAAATTAACATCATTTGAATGCTCGGGGGAATTAGCACAGACGAAAAATCCCGACCAAGCTTTTCTCCGCATGAAGGTCTTCAGAATCCGGTAATTGCTCAAATTCACCAGTGACAGCTCCCTCTCCAGATTGATCTATCTCTGCCATGTTCAAGAACATTTTGTTGAAACGGTTGGATCTTGAGCTCAAATTGAAGGCGTTTTGAACATGCAAAAATCTCCAAAACACTGCTCACTTCGGTGTAATGCAGATGGTGGGCAAATGCTCAAAATGCAAAATTTCACTTTTCTGGGCCAAATTTAGACCCACTCAAATGCTTGAATCTTTGTTAAAATTACAAAAAAACTCTAAAACGTGACTGAACCCTGCCCATTCATTAAGTTAAATTCTTGGGTGTAAGTTATGGTTTTACTTGCTTTCATGAATAAATGTGACATTTCATGCGGAATCAAATGTAAAAGTGTCAATTGTTTTCATAGGAGGATGCATTGCTTAGATGCTATAGTAGCGACTTTTGGCAAGATAGGGTTTAATTATTGAGTATGTTTGAGGTGGAGGAAGTCTTCGACATGTCACACACTTTCTACATATATGGAATATTTAACTTCTCCAGTAGTAGTACAGAGATTGGTAAAAGGAAGGAATTTAGCATATGCTGTGTACTCTAACTTTGAACTGTTTACTTTGGCATTTTGTAGCAACATTTGCAATTTGTTTATATGAGCTACATTTGATGTTGACTTTTCTTTAGGACTGCATTAGCAGATTGCATTTGATCATATAGACTTCTCTTGTGTCCACTATTTCACTTATAAGTACTGTTTTTTCTGCTTTTATGTGTTTTGTTGCTGTCAATTGTTGTAGTTCAGTAGAGTCCCTCAGGTCTTATATTAAAGAGAGAGATATGGAACTCTATTAGTCTTTGCAAGTCTCGGGACTATCTTATTGATTTGATGTTTATGGCCTTGGTTTTAATGTTTTCCTTTTCATTTTCTCTATCAGTTTTATATAAGATTTCAAGTGGAAATCCTGCTGGTTAACATGTGAAAATGGAAGCAATGTAATTGAAAAACAGTTATGAAAATGGCCGCACTAATTTCATGGTTACTTGGCACAAAATGGCATTGACAAATTTTCAGCTCTATCTTCGCTCATGGCCCACAGACTTATTGTCACTCATCTAAGTTACTTGTGCATATATCTTCTCGAACAAGCGTTCACGCTTGTCCACAGCCGAGATTTAAATTTGGCGCCACCGCCAGACCACCTAATCTCCCATCATCCCTTGCGCTTAGACTTCCTCTTCTTCTCGGCAGCCCCACGCATAGGACGTATGCTGGACAGCCGCTTGTTTTCAGCCGATTGGGGCTTTGACAATGGGTTCTTTCGGTTGTATTTCGTTTTCTAGGTTCTTAATCACGGTTCACAGAGCTGAACCGTGTTCAGGTAAGTTTATTTACCCACTTATGTCGCCTCAAAGTCGTCGACTTCGTCGCGTTTCAGCTATCCACAATGGCGGACGCTGTGATGAACGTCGACTTTGCGAGTGTTTTCGAGTCATTCTAGACATTGTACATGCTCTACTTCTTGAATTCCTTGCTAATTGGTGCCAGTGCATCCTGGTTTTTCACTAAACTAGGTTTTTCACTTCGTCTTTTACGAATAACGACGCATTTCCCGCTGGACGTTCGCCCCTCAACATGGCGTCCGTCCCGGGTCAGTCGTCCATGTGCGAAGTATTTCGCCGTTTTCCAGGCCGTCTCGCCTCTCTTGACGGTTTATTTTGTACATGGACTCCTCAGTTCCTTCAAATGTACTATTCTACTTCGTTTGTGTGCGTTTGCCTCCCCCTACAGCGCTGCAAACGATCGTTGATTTCCACGTGCGTCCCACTGGTGGGACACCCTGGACTCCGCTGGGGACCTCGATGACGCCGACCCGGCAGGCCGCGCATCCGGGCACTGTCTTTTCATGTTCCCGGCGTCCCACTGGGCCTACCTGGCTGGGCGCCGTGTTACACCTCGATGACGTCGACTTGGTTTGTGGAGCGGACGTCTCACTGGTCGATCCTATTGGGCACCCGCCCCAGCTTGAGGATGGACCGGTGACTTTGGAGGGGTATGGTCCTCCCTGGTCCATTTCTCCCTCTGCTGACTCATGGTTTCCGCTGTGCTGCCTCCTGGCTTTGCCTCTACCAGTTCCGACTGATGGGGGCTGCCTCTCCTGCTGCCTGCCTGCTTGGGTACCCCCATACCCCTTGCTGGGCCTCTTCTGGCTACCCGGTTTCTGCTGTGGTGGCTCCTGGCTTGCCTGTACCGGTTCCGGCCGGTCTTGGCTTCCTCTCCGACTGCCTGCCTGGCTGCTTGGGTACCCCCATACCCCTTGCTGGGCCTCTTCTGGCTACCCGGTTTCTGCTGTGGTGGCTCCTGGCTTGCCTGTACCGGTTCCGGCCGGTCTTGGCTTCCTCTCCGACTGCCTGCCTGGCTGCTGGGGTATCCCCATACCCCCCGCTCAGCCCGGCTCCTGGGCTGCCTGCCTGCCTCTCCAGCTGCTGGCCTCTCTTGCCGGTGGCCCGCCTCTGCTGTGGATGGCCGGCTTCTCCGGCTGCTTGCCAGAGTCTTTTGGCTGCTCTCCTGCCTACTGGGGTAACCCCATACCCCTTGCTAGGCCCGGCTCCCGGGCAGGCTGCCTGCCTGCCTATCCTACTGCTGGCCTCTCCTGCTGCTGGCCTCCCCTGTTGCTGGCCTCTCCTGGCTCCTGGCCTGCCTCTCCGGGCTGCTAGCCTGCCTGCTGGGATACCCCCCTACCCCTGGCTCGGTCAGGCTCTCAATGTCTGCTGGTTCCTCGCGCTCCTGCTTTTGGATCCTCTAGGGGGGCTTGGCCCACTCGGCTGGGCCTCTTCCTTGCCCCTGCCGGTTTCGGCCTGTGGGGGCTGCTTCTCCTGTTGCTGCAGCCTACTGGGGTACCCCCATTCCCCTGCGGCTGGTGCACGCTGCCTTCTTCGCTGTTTGTCTGCATGCTGGGGTCCCGACATCCCCCGCTATGTTAGGCTCCTGGGCTTCTCCGCAAGCCTGGGCTTTCGCCCTATGTCTGGCCTTCCCCCTGAGTTTAGGCTGCTAGTGCTGGATCCGGTTCACCGGGTGGTCCTGGTTGCTGCCTCGCTCCGTTGCCGGTCCCCTATTCCGGATTCTTCGTCCCACGGGACCTTCCTCCTGTGGATTCCTTGGCGGTGCTTCCGGCCTATGGTCCTTTCCCTGGGTCTCTTGCCTTGGGCCGGACTCTGCCCGACCCCTGGGCCCTTGGATTTGGGGGCCGCTTCGGTGGTCCTCCCCTTTGGCTCTGCTCTGGGCTTCTGCTGGTCCTCTGCCCAGCTGTGCCTTGCCTTCTGGTTTGCCGCACTTCTTCCGCGGGCTGGGAGTCCCCCACTCTCCTGGCGCCCGCCACCTCCAGGGACATCCGTTCCTCCTTGGCAAGCTTCTGCCGTCTGCTGTTCGGGCCTCTTGCCTTGGGCTCGGATACTTGAGGCCTGGTTCTGGCCTCTCTCCTGCCAAGGCTCTGCTGGCGGAACCTCTGCGGCTCGGGTCCCTAGACCTCCCCGGCCGGTCTGGTTCTTCCTTAGCCCTGGCTGTTAGGCCCGTCGGCTCCTGCTTTTGGAACCGGCGTCCTGCTGCTCCCTTCTGGGCCGGCTCACGCCCTTGGCTCCTCTTGATTGCCGCCAGGGGCTTTGGTTCTTTCCATGGATGCTGTCCTTCTAGCTGTGATGGGCCTCGTCTAGCTCCTTGCTTGCATCGAGGCTGTCCTCGCGTCTCACCGGGATCCTCCTCTTCCTGATCTGGCGCTGACTGGTTGTTTGTTCCCTGCCTCTGCCCTGGTCTCCTCATGCGACCGGGGGTGCCCTCATTGGCATTCTCTGGGCTACGTTCCTCTGGATGTTGGCGGGGCCTGGGGCCTCCTGGCCCTTGGTTTCTTTTTAGTTTCCTCGGGCCATGCTTCCTTCCCAGGCTGTCTTTCCCTGCCGGGCCCCCTGGCTCGGCTCGGCCTGTGCTTGGTTGCGGAGGCTTTTCTGGCCGTCGCCCTGCCTCATCATCCTGCTTCCCTGCGTCTCTCAGGCTAATTGGCTGTTTGGGCGAGGCTTCGGCTGACCTCCTGCCTTGGCATGTGCTCCCCCTCCCACCTGCGGGGGGGGAGGGGCTGGGGTCTCGCTCCTCAGCCCATTCTCCGCTGACGTTGGATGGGCTTCCTGTGCCCTGCGGGCTTCTGGTGCCTTTGGCCTCTGGGTCCGCCTGCCTCCTGGCTGTCTGGGCGGTCTACCCCCGGGAACGGGCCTTGCCCTCAATCTACCTAGCTCCCTCCGGTGCTGGTGGGCCTTTGCCCACCCCTGGCCCTCCATCTGGAGGCCTGCATGGGTGCTAGTGTAGCAGCCTTCATCTGGCTTGGGTCTCCCTTGCCTTGTTCCTCTCCTTCGACCGTCTCAGGCTCCCCCTTGGCCTTGGTTCGGTCTCTCCAGGCGCTGTCCCTCCTGCGGGTTTGCCGCCTGGTGTCCTTGTTCTATCCCAGGCTCCCCCGGGGCCTGTGTTGGGAGTCTCTGCCTGGCCCGGGCTCCTACCCTTGGCCCGGCGGCCTCGTCTGCACTCGTCTGGGTGGCCTCGGCTGCCCTTATCCTCTACCTGCGCCTTCGGGGGCCTGACCTGCTCCCTTCCTGCCTCCCTCCCTTGCTTCCCCTGGCCTGGGTTGGGGGCTTTTCTTCTGGCGCGATGGCCTTGGAATGGTGGGGTGCTTCAGCCTTCCCACCTCTCCATCGGATTTTCCTGCGCTTTGCCGTTGGAGCCTTCCTCTGCCTCTGCTTCCTCCGGCGTCTCCCGTGGCTTGGACCCCTCCCGGGATCCTTCCCTCTTGGCTCCTGTCCTTGGCTGTTCCTGTCGCTTCTAGCCTCTGGTACACTGGCTTCTCCATGGCCGTTTAGGCTTCCGTGGCTTCAGGCCTCTTTTGGCCTGTTGCTTCCTGATCCACTCCTCGCCTTCCTGGGCTCCTCGTTTTCCTGCTGGTCCACGGCCGCGGTGTCCGTGACCCTTGGTCTTGCGGGACCTCCCTGGACCTCAGATCTCCATGCGTCTCCTTGGCGCTCTGGGGTTGGTTTAGGTCTTGCCTTCTGGCTTGTCCTACTTCTTCCCTTCCGGGCCTGGTCTCCCCCTGGCTTGTCTGGTTGTGGTCCTCGGCGATGCTTCTGACCTCCGGGGTCAGTGGCCTCCACGCTCTGGGGCTCGCGATGGTAGCCCTTGGCTGCCTTCTGCCCCTGTGTCTTCTTTGGCCGTCCTCGGCCCCTCTGTGGCTTCGTCCTGTGCTTCTGCAATCTGGGCGTGTCCCCTGCCTGTTGCGTTGCCTTGACCCCCCTGGCGCGGACCTCCCCTAGTCTCTGGACTTTGGGAGGAGGACACCTGGCTCCTTCCCAGGCGCTCCTTTTGGTTGGCGGATTTCCTCGGACTTCCCGGCGGTTTCTCCGCCACAGTGGCTAGCCTCCCTGTTTCCTAGGCGGCCATCCCATCTGGATGTCTGGGCCTCCCTCTGGGCTCCTGGGCTCCTGGTCTTTCCTCCCTTGGTATGCCCATTTGGTCCACCTTGCCTTGCTATCCTGGGTTTGGAATCCTCCTCCGTTCCTATTGGGCCTTCTGGATGTCTGCGGATGGGCCTCTGCCTTGGTGGCTGGAGGCCCTTCCCTGGGTCCCAACCTTTGGGACCAGTTGCGTCAGTCTCGGGCTTCCCCCTTCTGCTCCGCCTGGCTTAGCCGTCCCTCCTGCTTCGCGAGGGGGATGGTCCTCCTTCTGGCCTCGGTGCTCCGGCGGCGTTGTTCCCGGACCCTGGGCCCTCTCCTCCTCTCCTGGTGGTGTGGGGGGCCCTCAGACTGCGGTTGCGGGCGAGTTCCCAACTTTGCTCTTCCCCTGCCCTATGCAGTCTCTACTGTCGGTCGCTCTCCAGCTAGGGGTCCCGTTCCCTCTGCGGGTACTGGCCCTGGTCTTCTGCCTCCTGCTTGCTCCGGCCTGGTTGTGCCCTGAGCTTGCCAAGGGGGGGGGGGGTGTCCCTCCGGGGGACGGGCCCCCGAGCTGCCTGCAGCACGTGCGGCCTCCCGGCCCCGAGCCTCCTGGCTCGGTGCAACGGGTGATTTCTGGTTGTTGCCCCTCCATGGCACAATCTCTTGCTCGTTTGGGGTGCCCCCTCTTGCACCGGCCTCCTAGTGTCTGGTGTATGGGGGCCCCCCGTGGCTCTCTTCATGGCATTCTTTAGGCCTGCCTTCCAAGTACTGGCTCCTGTCTAGTAGGCAGTGCCTACTGGCTTGGTTGGCTCTTGCCTCGCCCGGTTTCCAGTCCCTGTTAGCAGAACCGAAACGGGCTTAACATCTGTCCCCGCCTCCTTCCCAGGCTTTGTAGTGCCCTGGGCTTGGATGCTTCTGGGTGATAGTCTTGATGCCTTTGCACTCACGCCAGACCACACCATGGGCTCCCTTGGCAGCAGCAACTGTTTTTTGCTCTGTACTTGGTGTCAATGCCCCTTTTCTTGCTTGCGGGTTCCATTCCCTCCTCCACTTTGTGAATCTGCACAAGTAAGCGTTGTCACTCTCTTAGATGAGTGACAATAAGTCTGTGGGCCATGAGCGAAGATAGAGTTTGGGTCCTCCCCTATCGGGATAGGACCTATCTCTATGAGCTCATGGCCCACAGACTTATTACTTGAGTTTCCCACCCACCTCCCCTCGGTGGAATGTCATTGCGTGGCGCCTCGAAGTAGAGGAAGTCTAAGCGCAAGGTATGATGGGAGATTAGGTGGTCTGGCGGTGGCGCCAAATTTAAATCTCGGCTGTGGACAAGCGTGAACGCTTGTTCGAGAAGATATATGCACAAGTAAGCGTTGTCACTCTCTTAGATGAGTGACAATAAGTCTGTGGGCCATGAGCTCATAGAGATAGGTCCTATCCCGATAGGGGAGGACCCAAATTTTCTGCAATCCCCTCACTAATGCCATTTGGTCATGAAAACCGAATTATTTTCAGTGCACCTTAAGCTATTTTAACTGTTCCTTCAAGTGCTCATGACTTTTCACTGTAAATTTTCCACTTTTTCGAAAATTGTTTTAATCTCTTGGCCTACTCATGCATCATTTCCTTCAATTGTGATAGCCATTTAGAGATACATCAGTATCATTTTAGAAACATAGTTTGACTTATACAGTAGTATTTTTTCTTATAGGACTAACTTGCCTTATGTGACTGCCTTCCTCCAGTACCAAGTAGTATTTTCAGTGCATTTTGCACAGCAGGGAGAGACCTTATCCTCATGAAAGACCCACTCGTGACCACAGAAGGGGTAATATAATGCCATGTTCAGACTCCTGCATGTCCCCCTCCCCTGGATCCACTAATGATCAGAATAGGAGGGGTACAGCAATGAGGCGAAGGAAATAGAAAAAGCTGTCCAACATTGACCCAACGGTCCGGCCAGATGTTGAGATAAGACCAGCAACCCAGCGGTTGGCACAATACCACTAAGCTTATCCCATCCTGTTGTATATATGTAATGGCAGAACTGCCATCCTATAGGCCTATGTCTAACATCATTAGGAAAGCCAAACACTGTCATGTTGTTGGGGAAACCTGTTCTGCGTGTGATTAGATAGCATCAAAAGAACACTGCAAAGCAAAAGGGTAGTCCTAAAGGGTAGTCCTAAGTCTCAGACATTCTTAGACATTCTTGGATATCCCCTGGAATGTGGTGATGTGCAGAAAATCAGAATTAAAGGAATATACATCAAAGGTAAATATTTCTTTGAACAGGTATGAGCATTCGATGTTTAGTCAATGAGGACTACAGTCACAACATATACCAGGATTGGAAAAAGGGGAAGCAGGAGAAGGAGCTATGATTAGATAGATAGAAAGACAAACAGAAAGACAGAATCAGAATCAGTACGTCTTTACTGTCCTTGCTTAAATATCACTGGCATCAGTACCATAATTGTAAAGTACAATATAATCAAAATGTATCAGTTAAAAAGGACAGGAGGCTACTTTAAGAAAATTATTTTTAAAAGCATCTCACATGAACAACATCCCGCTGGGATTTTGCACAGGAAGGTCAACTGAAAAGTTTGGGCTCCCCAACCGGGGTTCCAACCCATGTAAGCAAAGACCTTCAGCTCGACACCCCCATGAGAGACCACTTCATGAATACAGAATGGATGGTCTTACAACACTATTGTACATGGACAGTGCAAATATTTTTTTCCTCAGAAGTTTAGATAGTTTAGCCTTCAGGCGAAGAAGTTTAAAGTGCAACTAACCTGGGAATACAAACTTTCCTAAAGGCATTAAGGAACTTTCACAACAGGAAACCAAGAAAACAAACTAATTTGGTGTCAGGAAGACAGGTAAAATACTGTAGGTGTCACTGGCGGTGCAGTACGTGCAAGCCACCTCAGGGTAATTTGGCTATTTGCTTAATGGGCCAAACCACCTCAGGCAAAAAGAGAAGAAAACCAGAAAGCTGGCAGAAACACTCTACCATGTGCAGTACAGTGCAATGTCATAGATGTGTCTCGCTATTCAAAATATAGATCGGGGTTAAGGGGTTCAACCCCCCCCCCCCTCTGGCCTGTACATTTTAATTTTTTAAAAAATTCTGGATATTTTTAGTACATTTTAATTCGTAAACCCCCCCCATCCGACATTTTCTGGATCCGCCCCTGCTGATTATCCTTCTGAGTGTTTTGATACAGGATGTAAAGCCTCCATCATCCATCCACCATACAATCCATCCACCATACAATACAATGTCATACAACATATCGGAGGAACCTAAAGTGAAATTCTTTCTGTCGTTCTCAAACTATTGAACAATCTAGCCGCCCGTCACCGAACGATACAGATAGAAGTCATTCAGATTTGTGAATATCTGGTTTATATTCTGCACAATCCTTTTACTCAATTCAATGGCAAGAACTGCAATAAGAGAGCTACACTGTCCCTATGTCTAGATACCTAATTGTTAGTGTCTACATGTAACACAGCGCGTTAACACAAGGCGTAAGCTCCTTTTTTCCCATCCATCCTAATGATGTTACTTTTACGGATTTATTTCTTTATATAAAACAAGCTGGATTTCCTTTTCTCTCTCAAACAGTCTAAAGTATCTCTGTAATTTCTTTATCGGCACACTTTATATGCTCTTAGATATTCTGTAAAAAGAATAAGCAGATAAAGGACCTGACTATAAACGGGCAAAATTAGATTAGGACAATCATAAGTTCTGATTTGCTTATGGAGTTGTTCCTATAACATCTAAGGGTGAAGACATTAGTGGATTGTGATGAAAAACATGCCTCTTTTTCTTCAAAGAGGTTTTTTTCTGCATGATAACTTAGCTTTATCTAATTACAGTAATCTTTGTCTTTGAGTTCTTTCTAAAGCAAATTTAAGAACTTCTTTAAAATTTTGGTATTTTCACCCAGAGAATCTACTCTGCTGATGTGGGCATTTCACACTCTAAAAAATTCCAGACAAAATTGGTTTTTTAGATTCAAAATGGTTTTTTGAAAAACCAAATTTCGATGCAAAAAACCAAAATGGATTTTTTTAAAAATCCATTTTGGTTTTGCATCGAAATTTGGTTTTTCAAAAAACCATTTTGAATCTAAAAAACCAATTTTGTCCCGGCATTTTTTAGAGTGTAGGCATGATGGCTCAGAGGAATTGGACTGAGATTATATATCTTATATGGTAGACTACTCTGACAAAGACAAAGTATTATTAAGTTTTTCTTTGTGCTTCATATAATCAGACTTCTCCATAGTACAATTCTAAGTGCACCGTATTACCAAAATAACTCAATTCCTGAATAAATGGCCAGTAATATATTTTAATACTTTGAAGCAGCCACATATTTTTACATTTCTTGTCGAAAACACCTAAAACTGCAACTTTCAAGGGTTCCATTCAAACTCATGCCGGGTCACCTGGGCCTATGTTATACGAATATACGGCGTTTTGAATCATCCTTCATCTCATTGCTGTGTCCTCCTGTTCTAATTAGCTTACCAAGTGCATGGATACAGGACATAAAGCCTCAATAATACTTCCATCCTCTATTCATCTCATATTTAACCAATGTTTCTCCTCTATTTTCAGCTTCTTCATAGACCACAACACCCAAGCGACATCATGGGAAGACCCGCGTCAGAAGATTTGGCTCGACCAACAGGCCCAGGCCGGCAGTCACACCCCTACTGGGATGCTGCAAACAACGGGAGGGGTGAGTTGGCATTGCTTTTTAAGTTGAGAAAGGCTCATGCTTGCATAGATATATCATGAGTGTGTTTTGAAATGTTGGAAATATTCGTCTGATTTTTCCTCATGATCGGTGCTGGAGTTCTGAAGCTTCAATTTACTATAGTAGCCTGATACTTTGTGGAGTTTGAAGTTTTAGGTTAGCAATTCCTTTTTTCATGTTGATAAGAATTGAATGGGAATATATTATGTAGAGATTGACTGAAGAAGAGTACTTTCTGTCTTTTGGAGGCTTCAGAAAATTATCTTCACTGTTCAAAAAGTTTGTTTTACGAGTGATCATAGTGAATTATCTGAAATGGACACATTAACATTTAACAGTACTACCAAACTTCAGTAGATCAGATCAGATCCATCGATGGAACTTTACAGAGACATAATGAATTTTCGTCTCAATCATCTTCCATAATATCCCTGTGGAATAAACCTTGGCCTAGTGGGGACCTTTGATAATGCCTTGTAATTTTATAATCTCATCAATGAATACATAAATGTCAATTTGGTATGGATTTGAAAATATACAATATGACAGTTGATCTGTAGGGAAAACTCTACAACTGTGCATCTATATTGAACTATGCAGTGTATATATACTATATATTTATTATTCACCTTTACACCTTCCTTCCAATACTTCAGCTTCTTTGGATTCTGAGCAATTTGTCTTCCAGCCCTCCAATGCATCCTAAATTCAGCTAACTGAATTAGAGCAGGCTTAATTTAATTCCAGTCCCCTACTCTACATATGATTGAGTAAAGTGGTGCTAATTGAAAAATGTGTGAAGTATTTCTCTTTTTTTTTCGTATTCTTAATTTTTTAAGCTCAAAAGTTACTTTTTTCTCAAATTAAACTAGCAACTTTTAAATCAGAGTTTAATGAAGTTTGGAGTTAGGAAAGACCCATCCATATTGTAACTTGATTAGTTGAGCTGTTGAATTTATTTCTGCCAAATGTATTTCTCACACCAGCTGCTGCATACGAATAGCATAGAAACATTTCATCAAAACACCGAATGTGTTTATTTCTTGAAGTTTTAAAAGAAGACACGGTTTCTGAGTGAGATTTGGTACATTTTGATTTCCGCTTGCGGATAGCGTGTGTGTATATGTAATTGACAAAACCTAGCTATGTTTGATTTCATAATGAAACCTTAATCAAAATACTCTATTGGAATTTGGAAAGTTCTACAAATGAGACTTTGTGGTTAGAATTGATTACTGTTTCGTGCTTAAATAATCATATATATAGGCCTAAGTTGGCATATAAGCAGGTCTTTGCAGGAGTCTGAGGTTTTTGGGCAGAGTCGGAGTCGAACTTGGGTTTCCAGGTGGAGTCGGAGTCGAAAATCTTTTTTTTTTATTAATTGACAAAAACAGATTATAAAACAATACAAACTGTGTTAAATTTTCTGAGGGTGCAGAGTGCTGAAAATGTCTTAAACTGATGTCAGTTTGTGTAGATCACACAATTTATTCAGAAAATTGGCAAAGCGAAACGTTTTGGAAAGCGTTTTTGTCAAACCGTCTAATTAAAGGGTCAGTCCAGTGTTGTAGTGGAGACCGGTACATCTGAACCTAAGGCCATGGGATGAGCCTCAGAGACCGAGACTGGGGGCATCAAAACGTGGCCGCGAGACTGGCCTCGTGACCTCCATCACAGGCCAAAGGCACCCGAAACCCGAGTCCAAGGCTGTGGATTGGGCATCCGAGACCGAGGCCCGGGCAATCAAATATAGCTTCGGGACCTCAAGCACCGTGGGTCACCCTTTTGTTGTATTATTATAGATTGACAAAATATAAAATCTACCAACTACCAATCCATATGCAAATCTGAAATGATATAAAGGCAAGCAGCATCTGGTATTGACACTTATATTTAGTTTTCTTTTAAAAAAAGACCATCCCCTTATCCCCTAATCATCTCTTACTTCTCTATTTCTTTTTTGTTATTTTGCTCATTCATCTTCTTAATGTCTTTTCTGGCTTAATGAGTCCCTTTTCTACCAGTAATCTGTTGGAAAAACTTTTCCACTTTTTTCCTGGACATTTCTGAGTGTGACAGAAACCAGTGGCTTGATGCTTATTCCCCACTGAACAATTTCTAATAAAAAGGTAAATCTCTGGGATCTTCTTCCCTTTTTCCATCTTTTTTTCTTCTTCTTACCTTTTTTATGTGTGTCTTTATTTGTCAATTCCTTCAGATAACACACAGACATAGAGCAGACAGCCAGACAGACGGGGATAGTCAGCCTGCTCAGAAAGATAGACAGGTCTACAGATAAGTTGACAACCCCAAGCCTTTTCCCATTGGGATATTTGGAAGGGAGATAAATATATTCCAGTTGACAGTCAGATATTTGGTATGTAAATACCAAGAAAGTTATAAAGATATCTTGTTGATGTCTGAATATATGATAGACGGGCTTCCTGGAAGAGGTGTGATGTATTGAAATTGAAGTAATTAGTGTCAATAAAAAATGATTGAAAGAATTTTTATTGATAGTGAAGCAGACAGATGAAGTACAGACAAGAGCTTAACAGAGACCAAAAGTTTTAAAACAATGCAGAAAACTACAGATGTACAGATGGAAACTTTGAAAAGCCAGGTTGTTGGCACACAATATTTTGCACACCCATTGATAAGTTGGCTGTATTTAACAATTATTTTTACTCAACATTGATAAAATGCGGACAAGAGCTTGACAGAGACCAAAAGATAAACAGTTACAGCGCAGAAAAGTACCAGTTTGTACAGATGAAAACTTTGAAAAGCAAAGTTGTTGGAACACAATATTTTGCACACCTATTGATAAGTTGGCTGTATTTATCAATATTTTAAACTCAACATTGGAAGTGACAATTGCATTGTTGAACACCATACACTCCCCTAACTCTCAAACCAATCAGTCTACTAGATTCTACAAACTTCAATCAACATCTTTTAGTTTGTTGAGAAAGGCTCATGCTTGACTTGCCTGGGATGAGCCAACCCAATAGCCTTAACAGAGCTTTGAAAGTTGGTCACATGTCTGGAACAGCCCAATTAATCCAATTAAGGCGGCCAGTGCATGTTCACTCATCTTTGGGGAGTACACTGCCAGCACAGAAGCAAACATTACATAACAGATTACGTAGGAGATCGATCAGTCTGGTGTACTCTGTACAGAAAGGTCATTGCTCTGAGAGGAGTGTAGTTTGCTTTCGTTGTGAGACCAAAGAAGATGGCTGATTAGGGTTTTATGTCCTGTATTCATTCATTGTGGTATGTCAATAAGACTGGAGAAGGACACATCGATGACTAAGGATTAGGCATATTGAAAGTCATATGACTCATATCCAAAGTTGGTAAAGTGACCAGATCAGAAAGTTCTACCTCATTCGTGTAGACCGAAAAATGCTGTCAGAATTCAAGTAGTTTTAAGTCAGATTTTGTCGGACTATCATTTGTGTATTCCAGTAACTTAGTTGTTGTTGTTCAGGCTTTGTCAAACTAACGGGTGACCTGGTCAGAGCTGGAGTCAAACCTGGGACCCAGCAATTGAACGCTAAAAGCATTGCCAACTGGGCTAACCCCTCTCCTTGAGACAATGGTTGACAACAATTTTGTTTGTGACATGGGTTTATGAAGGGCTTGTGATTCTATTTGTTACAAGGTACATGTACAGCACATAATACCTACATTAATACACAACCTCAAATTGGGTGATTCTCTTCGTATCATCATGTGATATGAAACAATTCCAAAGTAATCTTTTCTTTGAAATGTAATGCACTCGTGATTGTATAAGCGCATTTCATTATTTCTACATTTGTTCTCATATTTTGGATCATTTGCTTTTGTATCACTGGGAATGGCTAATTGGTTGCTTCAGAAGCCTTGTCTGAGGAAGAGCCCCACCCCAGTAATTAGATGGTTAGGAAAGCCACACCCTCTCTGTAAAATGGTGGAGGTAAATGCACTGAAGTTGCTATAAATTGTCAAGGAATAATTGCTACATAAAAGCTTTACAGTTTCAATGTTAGTTCTTGTCCTTTTCGGGGGAGGGTTGGTCCAGCGGTAACGTGCTGGGCTGCCAATCGCTGGGTCCAGGGTTCAAAACCAGTTCTTGCCAGGTCACCTTGGCCTATGCTGGACGGCTGTTTCAATCATCCTTTGCATCATTGCCGTGTCAATCATCCTTTGCATCATTGCCGTGTTATCCTCCTGTCCTATTAAAGCCTACCAAGAGCATAAACACAGGACGTAAAGCCCCAATCATCCATCCATTGTCCTTTTGAACCAGTATAAACTGCATAGGCATACTCATATGCATAGACATAATCATAGACCCTTGGTAACAGATGGCCATTTTGTGGTGCCTTAAAGGACCCTGGAACTAAATGGAACTTTATCGTTCTCTGTTGAACCTGGGCCTCTGTTCGTTTCACAGCTACAACCAAAAAGTGCGCCTTGCCTCGTTTGTGTTAATAAATCCTTTGAATAAGGATTACAGGATATAAAACCGCTTCACCGATCCGACTGTAGAACAATGATTTTTACAGAAACATTGAGAAGTTTTATTTCTTTTATAGGTCGGACAGCTCTGTTGCCTCAAGTGGCTTAAACTCATAAAACACACACATGTTGCAAATGAATTTTTTTGGACAAATGTATTTTACAGGTATCATCCATTTTACCAACATGTCACTTTGAGACAGCCAGATAAATTATTTGGAACCCTCCAGGAATACAAAGGAATACTATAGAACCCTGCAGCTCCTTTTTGTGACAACAACAAAAACAAACTGCAGTATAATTTTGCTGAAGAGCTGCCGGCTGACAAGTTTATAGTGTCAAGCTGGTGGAGGCCTTATTTGCATACCAACAGCATAGCTCTGTTGCTCATTATGCAAACACATACATGGCAAACAGTGGTTGGTCTAACAGCAGGTCCTAAATCTAGAAGTCTGATTTTGTAGTGCCTGTGGCAAGAGTGCCAGACTTGGTACATTGCGAGACTGTTTTGTGATACAGTGTTGCTTATAGATCGCTGTTTATGAAATGGCAAACCGTTTAAAGTGAACTTTTATTTTACGTTCTGTCCCATCATAATAAGAATGCAGATTGCATTAAAAGCAACTGAACCTGGCAATGTAAAGACGAATGTCTATGGCAACTGTCAAGGCCAGTGGCAGGTTGAAAATGTCCCAATGGGATGTGCATTTGGACTGCTTATCCTCGAAAGGATCCATAAGATCTTTATGCAGAAAGAGCGATATTAAAAAAATTAAGATAGCTTGAGCTGCGTGCAAGTTGTCCATTCAAAGTCATACATATGGCAGACACAAAGTATGCAGCTGTATACAATAATTTATTATGTACCATACACTTATTCCGACACAACGTCTTTCGTCTTCCAAATACGCCATATACAATTCAGCACCGCGACTGCTTAAAGCAACACTGTTGATTTAAATAGTGTTTTCTTCCAAGTGAATGGTGTAAGCAGGGTCTGGTGATTTAAGCAGGGAAGAGCCGACCCTTAAATTATTCCTCAGGAGACTGAGAAAGACTTAAGTAGTGTTGCTATGTAAGCAGATTAGACTGGCATATGTCTCTTGTGCCTCAATTCGATGCTGCTGAATTCGCTGCAGTCTGGAATTTTTCGGTGTTTTTTTGCTGATGGGAGATATACATACATGTCTACTTGTTGTGAAATATGTTGAGTTCCGGTTATTTCATGAACAATTTTATGTTTTGTTGACTAAATCAGATGACTAAATGATGATGTTCTATTGAAAATCCATAAATACCACACTAGGTTAGGTCAGATGTTCAGATCTGATGTTCGTCTTTCTCCTATCCTTCTATGTACTTTAGGACTTGTCTTTTCGACTAGCAATGTTCACATGGGCTGTTCTTCTATCTCTAAACCGTCCTTTATCATCAACCTCGACTGCATAACAAATACATGCAGGCTATACCGGCCTACAGACTGATACCATCAGTCTGATACCCCATTCAGACAGCATAACACTGGCTATCACACAGTGCCCTCAAGGCACAGCAACAACAACAGTCTGGACAAACCCACACTGTTAAAAATTTTGCGTAGAGGTACAGAAAATTCTGTAAGGCTACAGAAAAATCTGTTGGATAACTGCCAGTTCAGAAAAGCTTACAGTTCCTGCTCTGTTGGCACACATTTCTGTAATCAGTTTACTTATATAATTATCTGTACAAGTACTGGCTTCTCACAGTGTATGTGCAGATATCTGTGAAATGCCTCTTTCATTGTTACTGAGGTGTTGTTGTATCACAATTTGTTAATCTCTGTCATAGTTTTTAAATCTCACCTCTGAATAGAAACACAAAAAGGATAATGAAATAAGTTATGAAGGAACTCATTTGTATTTCTCAATCCAAACACCTCAGAACAGAGAAAGGTAAGATATAAATTTTCTATTTAAGAGAGAGGTGTGTGTAAGGTAAATGCAATTTGTTAGATTTACCTTGTGATAATGTAAGTGTAAATTTGTGGGTGCAGGTGCTTAAATGAGCTTTGAAATATGATGTGAAAGATGTGTATGTAACCAATCAACAAAGGGGAGACCGGGGTAAGTTGTTCCACCCAATGTTGGTTAGAAATAAAAAACAAAACAACTAAAGCAGGCGATAACACTCTACCCATTACTATGTTACATAACTTAACCTGGTTAATATAATACTGCAATAAGCTTCTTTCAAAAATTAACTTTCTTGTTGAAAATTTGATGTCCTGAGGATGGACAATAATGTTTCTCATTTTCACAATATTATTTGCAATTAGGTGATGTCTCTCCAGCTTATTGCTGATGGTAGGTAGTGGGCCTATCTGACATTTTGGTTTGTCAGGTTTAAACTATGATTTTTGGCAACTTATACCATTCGACACCTCTGTGAGCAAATCATGAGCCAGTATTTCATTGCAATAAAACCCATATTCTTTGTTGTCCAGTTATCCTCCCATGGGAGAATAATAAGTGAAGCTGTGAAAAACCCACAGCAACAAATCACAAGTTTCAGTTTTGTCTTATGGTATAAGCCGGTTATTCACCGCGGGATCGGCAATATGTGTTTATCACAGCTCGGGCTAACGCCCTCGCTGGATAAATCACATATTGCCTCTCCCTAGGTGAATAACCTATACTTATTTTATCTCTCATATATTGTCACTATTGGATATAACTTGCCTTAGGCATGATGCGATATAACTGAGATAAAAAATAATATTCAATTAGATTTTCCAAAGAAACGTATAATTCCAGTGTTTGCCACATCTTGCTTTGTTTGGGTATACAGTGTACAGCATGATGAGTTACAAGTAATATATCAGTATTATAAGTTTGGAGGAATGACACCTTGTCAATCATTTGGCACATTTTTACCCACCTAAGGACAAGTTGTGCCACAATCACTACTTTTTATTTATGAATAACTATGATCATGTCCCTTGTCATCTGTCTTGAAACCTGCCTAAATTATGCATGGGGAAAATGCTAAAAAAATTGGGACAACTTGCCCTAACCTCCCCAATCGGAGGAAACTCAAATAAAGACATAAGAAACAATTCATGTTTGACCTATAATGCTGTTGTAACTTAGTTCCCTGCCTCCTTGTCCAACAAGAAAACTTGGCATCAAAACTATAATTGTTTTCCAACTTAACTGGTTTTTTTTTCTCTTCTATGAGTTATTGAAAATTTGGTATATCCATAAATTTGCTCATGTACAAATTTGAATACTCTTGCATATTGACTTTCTGACTGATAACTTTCAATATAAATCTATTGTCTTAGAGGATTGTTTAATCACTTAAATACCATAACTATTATTTCATAATTATGATTTCGATCACAGTCAAAGCAGGCCTATTTGAATTATAGGGTTGGTTGATGAGAGAACAAAGAATTAACATGTAACTCATTTGTAAGATAATTGTAGTTGTGTAGAATACATGTTATACATTACAATAATTGATCTTTTCAGAGATTCATCAGAAATGCCAATGGAAATGGATGATCAAGGCCTCTTCTCCTGTATTTATGCACTTGGAAGAGGATGTAGGAATAAGGCAAAAGGTCAACATAGATCCAGGTGACCCGCCCAGTATGGAAATTGAACCCAGGATCCAGCGATTGGCAACTAGGTGTGATACTTACTTTGCTCCCCGGAATGTCATCCAATTGATGATTTGTACATCGTGTGATTATTGAGAGTGAATATGTGCAGTTTTTTAAGAAAAGACGTCTCTTGAAATAAAGTCTGATACAATAGTTTTGTGTGACATGATCAATGTATGATTCTGAATTTTGAGGTATAGTTATAAAGATGTAAAGATGTTAATCGTGCTGAAAGACAATTTCAATAGAAACGAAAATGCTACGGAGCATGTGAGTCTCATCAAATAGTGTGCATGTCTGTACGGTCGGAAATTTGGCTTCTAGAGTTTTACATAATTATGTATACCTTCTATTATCATCATGTATCTGAAGAATGGCAAGGCTGATGTCACTACTGGAAAATGAGCTTGCAGCAGAATATGTTTTGAAGCCATGTGTTTTGCAAAATTAGTGATTGATGTCAAGTTATTCCAGACAATGATATCACTTTTTTATTTTTTCTCCATATCAATGATTTGGACTCTTCCTCAGTATTAACGTCTGCTAAAAACATTTGGCTTCAGTGAATAAATGAATTTTATGGTACTTTTGGCAATAACTGTACCGTAATATGGGGTGAATCGGGACAGATTTGAGGGTTTTTCTGTCATAGCATGGTCACAAATCATCTTATAAATCAAAATATGGTGCCCAATTATGTCCAAACTCGAGGTCCAACTACCCCTAGGATCATTAAAAGATATCTTTAATTTTCAATGATTTGTTCACGAAAAACCACTGTCCCAATTCACCCCTTATTTTGGGGTGAATCGGGACAGTGCTCTATTTCTATGAAATAATACTTCCTGCCATGTTTAGGTGATTGGTACTTGTGCATGAACGTTAGAAAAGATATTTGACATGAAAAAAAAAAAATTTTTGAGAAAAATCGGAACTCAATCAGATGTGAAATTTGCAGATTTTTTAAAATATGATAAATTGCATAAAAGTATAAAAAAAATTGTTTTTCTGTTAATAACGCTATACATAGGTAATCTTGAACTAAATACAATATCAATGATGACAAGTTCAATAATATTCTTTAAAATGCCATGCTAGGCCATTCAAATGAAAATTTGTAGGGTTATTTTTGTTAATTCCGAAAATTTGTCATTGCCCTGGATCTGAACCCATTGACCAAATATATATAATCCCATATCTAGTCTACTGTACTGGTTCCCTAATAGCATTTTAAATTGAAAAAAGGTTTCATGCAAGCTTGATGGCTCTGGTATTTATACTTTTTGAGGAATGAGCAAAGTTTTGACCAGCATGGCAAAACTCAAATTATGCAGGGCCAAGTTTAATGTCCTGCAGCTCCTCACCGCCTGCAGTTAGAAGTATGAAATTCCATCACAATGTGCGCTTGCATGTGTACAATAAATGTGCTAAAAATGAATTACCTAGGTTAAGTAGAAGTAGCTGATCTTTAAAGAAATAAAACACATTCCCATTCTGTCCCGATTCACCCCAGTGTCCCGATTCACCCCATATTACGGTACCTACTACTTATGCTGGGTAGACACCACATGTTTGGGGTTCTGTCATGAATTTTTGCTTGATATGTAACGAAACTAATCCATCAGAACTTAAAGTTGGTGGAATAATGACCAAGTAATTAAACAGAAACAGCAAAGGTAGTTGACTGATTGGTTACAGTCTCTTGCTCCACTGGAAGTCTGTACAAATATTGTTTCCAAAAGATACTTTTATTTCCCTTATTTAGAAGCTTTATTATAAATGAGCTCATTCAGCAGTTGGGTGACAGAGGGGTTATGTGAACTGTCAAGAGCAAAATCTCAGCTGGATGTCGTTTGGATGAGATGTTAAATTGGTGGCCCCTCGTATCAGTGTCTGTGCTTGGCAAGAAAAAGATCAATCAGATGCATGGGGTAAATGTGTTGAGGGCTCTCGCTGTCCCTTTTCTATCTCATTAATCAACCCTTGTGAGTGCCCAGAACTGGGCTTAGAGAACTGCATTTACCATATCTATCTATCTATCTGTCTATCTATCTTTCTATCTGCCTTTCTATCTATTTATCTATCCAACTATCTGTCAACCAATACTATTTCAATCAACCTATCTTTCTTCAAGAAACCTATCAATAATTATTGATATCTATCTATCTATCTATCTATCTATCTATCTATCTATCTATCTATCTATCTATCTATCTATCTATCTATCTATCTATCTATCTATCTATCTATCTATCTATCCATCTATCTATCCATTCATCCATCCATCCATCCATCCATCTATCTATCTATCTATCTATCTATCTATTATTTTCTTCTTTCTTTTCTTTCTTTTCTTTCTTTTCTTTCTTTTCTTTCTTTTCTTTCTTTTCTTTCTTTTCTTTCTTTTCTTTCTTTTCTTATCTTTCTTTCTTTCTTTTCTTTTTTTCTATCTTCCTATCTTTCCATCTTCCTATCTAGCTATCTATCCATCCATCTGTGGTTGGTTAATGCATTTTGAGCTTTTTTTGGACCGCAATGCAATGCCTTTGAATGATGCTCAATTAAAAGGTTAAATTTTTATTTTAAATAATAAAAAATGCTTTTTTTAGCTTGAAGTATGATAAAAACACTAAAAAGGCCGAGACATCGATTTTAAAAGCAGAAATACAAATAAGGTGTCAATAAAAGCACGTTTTTTAAATTTTGGTTTGTGTGTTTTTTTTCTTGCTCAGTAAGACGTCAAAAATGGCTCAGTTTCCACCAAGACCCCATGGAACGAGGATTTAAATTAAAAAAGGTGCCTCCAGCATCATATAGTGCTACTTCTCTTCTTCATTCGACTTGTTTTTTATGTTAGGGTTTTTGTCATATTTTCAGCAAAAAATAACAATTTTCAATATTAAAGATATCGACATTAAAAAACATTTTTTATCAATCTGTTTGTCTATCTATTTATCTATTTATCTATTTATCTATTTATCTATCTATCTATCTATCTATCTATCTATCTATCTATCTATCTATCTATCTATCTATCTATCTATCTAACACAAATGATTTTCTATCTTATGGATTCTAAAGGTCTTGCAAGGTCTATTTGCTGATTTTTTTCATTGGCTCAGTAATTTTGTTTAAAATCCTACAGTGCTTGTGCTAAAATTAGTTATAATATATAGAGCTTACAAAACCCATTCTATAAACAGATTAATATTCGTTATCATGAACTGACAAAAAAAATAAAACTAACAATCTCAGTTTCTGTATTTGTGACACCTTTCACAAGTCATTGATATATAACTGGTAATTCTGTGAGCTAACTGAAAAGTCTCAATCATTACTGTCAAAACTACCTGTATGATTACTGAAATTCCAGTATGCACGCAAATATGTTTTCTGTGAACTTACAGAGTGTTCTGGAAAAAAAATTTCCCGAAATGTCTGTAAATTGACAATTATTTTTTAACAGTGCAGGAAAAAGCTATAAAAATGATATAAGCAACAATAATAGCAATTTTATTGCCACGATAGCTGCATTGTGTGCCATGTCATAGTTAGCTATGAAGAACAATATACACACGAGTCGTGAGTCAAGCCTCATTGCATTGTTTGCCATATTGTGTGCACTGGCTATTGTTGTATAGTCTTTGTGCTATTTCGAACTGGATATTTGGATTGGCTTTTTTCTTTTCTTTTTGTTTGTCATGGGAGATTTGGATAGACTCTGCAACAAGTCCAATAAAGTTTTAAAAATGACGGAAACTTGTGGGAATACTGGAGATTGGAATTTGAGTTGTATTGTCTTCGGTTTTAACATATGCTCAAAATCAAGATCAAAGCCATATCTAACTCTAATGGATCAATATATCGTCTCCTGGAGAATAAATGAACTGAAATTTAAATAAGCATTAACTGTTTCTTGAACAGACATAATTCAACTTTTCTTTGTTAGAATTAAATGTGAGTTAAAGCTGCTGACATAATAGCTTTAAAATAAATGCAATGTAGTGTACTTAAGGGAAAAACGTTAAATGTTCAAATTCAGTAATTCAAATTTATTTCAAATACTGGCTTTTATGTGAAATAAGGTAAAAGGAATATTAATGCATAGGTCCACAGTTATATACTCTGTAAGCCCAAAAGCATAAACCAACTCAAATCAAAATATCCTAAATTATATACAAATATTGCAGAGGTAAAGGCAAATATGGTCAGCAAAATGCAGTCCACTCTATGAATTTGAAATGCTGGCGAAATAAAAGCAATATATGAATATAGAAATAGGCTATATATGAAGAGGAAATGCTGGTCAAACAATAGTAGATGAGGTCAAACAAAGCCACCTTGCTGGATGCCATTCAGATGACATAGACAGTGACTTCCTGGATTGCACTTTGTGTATGCCATACTTATGTGGTGGTAGGGAATGGGGGGGGGGTGATTGTTGTGCTGGGAGGGAGGAGGGTTGATTGCTATGGCCAGGCCTGCAACTTGCAATATGTTTATGAGAATTAGGCTCACTCAGGGAATACCAACAGAATGCCTTTTGTTAGTGTCCTCCATGAAATTGTCCTGTGCAATTGTTTTGTGCTATATGAGCTGTGTAATTGTGTGATGTGCATTGGGGATGTGCAGTTGACTTTGTAGTCAGGCAGTGCTACTGTGCATTCTTCTGCAATGCAATCTTGCTATGCAGTCATGCCATATACATCTATAGGCCGACTTTCCCAGACGACTGCCTGCAACTGTTTCTCAGTGACTGTTCTCTGCAACTGTCCTCTGCGATCGTCCTTTGTGATTGTCATCTGCGACTGTCCTCTGTGATGGTCATCTGTGACTGTCCTCTGTGATTGTCCTCTGTGACTGTTTCTCGGTGACTATCCATCTACAATTCTACATTGAAAGAACTGCTTGGTGTCCGCACGCAAACACCAAATGACTTGATTCATGCAGAACTTGGAGTGCTTCCTGTTCAGCTGAAAATCAAACAAAGACAAATGAACTTCTTAGAAAAGATTAAGCTGAGCCCTCACTATGCTCACAGTCCCATACGCAGAGCAATGGAACTGGCAAAATCCGTAAAGAGCCCCATGGGTAAATACATCATTGACCTTGAATCTCAAGCACAACATGGTCTACTACAGGACAACAATGGCACCTTGAACCGCATTAGAGAAGCAACTACCACAAAGGCTGTGACTTACAGGTCCATCAACCCTCAGCTTTCTGTTCATCAGATCTACCGCGAAAAGGTTGTACCCGTGCAGGAAAACCATAGAATAGCTTTGACAAGATTTCGCTTGAGCAGTCATCGTCTCAAAATTGGGACTGGTCGCTGGTCTCGTATCCCAAGAGAACAGCGTCTTTGTGAATGTGAGGAGGACATCCAGGCCGAGGCACATGGAGGCACATGTGGCCCTTACCTGTCCCTTGACTGAAGACTTAAGGTCTCAATTCCCAGACCTGAAGGTCACTTCTATGTGTGAACTGATGCAGAGCAATGACGTTCACCAATTGGCTAATTTCTGCTTTGATGTGTTGAACACTTATAAGTGATAAACAGAGGTGTCACACTAAACCTCTGCACTTGTATTAAAAATATAGTAAATTTTCAGTTACATTTTAGTACTCTCGTATAAGTTGAAGTATTACCCTACATTTCATGTGTTGTATAGTATTAACTATTTAACAACCTGTCTATGTGAACATTCTTTTTTCACAAGTTATCATACACGTTATGTTTACTGTCACCTAATTTGTAATTTTAAAATGATTCATTCATGTCATTTCAAGACTGTATCTTTTTGTTAATTGGTCCTTTGGACAATAAACTACATACATACATACATACATACATAACTGTCCCCTGTGACTGTTCTGCAACTGACTGTCCTCTGCAAGTGACTATCCTCTGCAACTGTCCTCTGCAACTGTCCTCTGCAACTATCCTTTGCGCTTGTTCTCTGTGTTTGTCCTCTGCATTTGTCCTCTGCAACTGTCCTGTGCCTCTGTCCTGGGTGATTATCTTTCACAATTGTCCTGTTCCGATTGTCCAGTGCATTTTTTTCTCTCCGACTTTCTTTTCAAGTAGCAATGGGAAACCAGCAGGGCGAAAGATTACAGAAGTCTGACAGACGATATCTCATAAGCTCTGCTGTATGGCATTGTATGCACACACAATTGGTTCTCTGCGATAACTGACACTGACAACAAAAATGCAGTTACTGCTTTCCTGTAATCTTGTCAGGATAGTCTGGAGATAAATGCATTGTCTGGGATGGCTTGCATGGGTGGACAACTGTACATCCACTGATTATAGGCCCTATACGTGAATGACTGAATGTATACGCATATCTTTATATGACATTTCTGACTATAAGACTGTACAATGTACAATGTACATATTCCATGCCACTCCCCTGTGTTTATTGATGACAGGGGAGGGAGAGCGATGATGTCAACCTGCGAGGCTGCAAAAACCGTCAACGAGGTTGCAAAACAAACCTGTTGTCGAGGTTGCAAAACCCGTCGGTGAGGTTGCAAAACCTATCGGAAAGGTTGCAAAACTCGTTAGCGAGGTTGCAGATGTCCCTTTAGCCTGCCGATCATGTTTTTCACTCAAAAAATGCCCGCCAGACATCCAAAAATTGAGAAAAACTCTGGCTCTTCCTCGGCGGCTTGAAAAAAAAATTTCACCAAGCTGAAATTTTTTTGACTGCCACGGCGGAGTTCTGCCATTTCTAGGAACGTTATGTATCAAATTCTTGTTCTGCCGATTCGCAACAATCGTCGGCGGGATTTCACAAATTTTCGATATTTTAATATCCTTTTTGCTCATCCAGAGCCACTAATACAAAAGACGGCAATCATACTCATGAAGGGTTTGAATTTTAAAAATAAACCTCATTGAAAAACCCTGATTGGTTTTGGGCCTTGTCTTCCCTGTCATTCCAATAAGGGTTTGTAGAAATCCTGAAGAATTGTATTGTCATGTGTGATGTGGGTTTTTGTGAACATTTTTAGAATCTATGAATGTCCTTATATACACTTATACACATAATAGAGATGTCGTGCATAATATATATATATATGGCATAATAATTGCTTGTGGCATATTTTTCTCTTTGACAAGTACGTTGGAGAGCTTGTAGTGTTTTTGCGGTGTTGCTTTCTCAAATCTGGTTTTGCCGGAAGCTGATGAGGAGCTGTTGAAAATTCAAGAGATTTGTGACTTTTTGGCATTTTTCATTGCTCCTTATATTAATTAAACCTTGACAGTGCCTGCAGAATTAGATCCAATTGGAGACTCTTTAAGTGGAAAACTGTCATGGCGATGTCTTAAGCACTTGTCGAAATTCTGTTATTACATACCGTAGTCACGCGATGAGTCGTGCTTTCCAAAATTATCTCCGTTTTACGTGCTTACTTCATCTTCATGGCTGCTTCACGGCTGCTTCACGGCTATTTTGGAGGAGTTTCTCAAGAGTAAGTTGGAAGTTTTCAACCTTGTAAAGTTGTTGTTGAAGAGAAATTACATGCGATTCAGATTTTCAATGTTATCCGATAGTGTGGTAATGTGACGAAGCTGTTGTGAGATTTGTGATTCTGACGGAGAGCTGTCAATAACGTGGCAACGATTTTTGCCGACACCTCTATTTTTTCTGTTGCTTGAAACTTGTTGACGTGTTTCCTGCAAAATTTGAGTGATGCAACAGGTTTTGGCTGTTCATTGGTATATATGTACACAATTGGAAATTTCCTGGCAGACGTCTGTGGACTTTCGACATTTGGCATGCTTTCTGGGTTTCTTGGAGATTTTCCTACTCAGCAGCTGCTAAGTCACAGCAGAGTTACGTACATCAGTGAATGATTCCAATTTTGCAATTTTGAATTTTGAATATAATTTGACTTGACTGAAAATACAGATAATGACCGTACTGATATACCCTTTTCCCTGAATAAACATCTGCCATCGATAAGGACCAAGAGAAAAGCATGCACTGACAAAAATAATGCTCAGGCACAATGTAATACGGTAAGTTGACAAGGATCAACCACACCGCAATGTGACATTTACATGATTTTTTGAGAAATATTCACAGGACATGCCACATGATGGACATTACTTACTCTCATCTTTTATTGCTTGTGCTCACAAAAGAGCTTGTCATGCATAAAGAACTTTTTGGTGAGTAGTAATGGCTGCACAAACATGGCACTAAGTGCAATATGTGGACAATAGTTCTCTCATGGACCAGATATTTGCTGTGTTTCATGGCCAACCTTTGCTTGTCCTGTTTCTGGCATTGTCTGCACTGTTAGAAGTATCTGTGAAATTGTGCAAACTCTTACCGCGCAGACATGCTCAGACATTTTTGGGTCCATGCTTATGGCTCTGCAGAAAGGGTAAAACTGTAGAATTTTAGCTTTGGTGCTGTTTATAACAGAATAACATGTTTTGCATGTTTACAAATATATTTTTTGATAACCGTAACTGAGATGTTATTGTTTTGCAATAACCAGGTGTGTAATTAACAGTAACCGTTCACTGTACTTTTACGGTGTTTGTTGAAACCGAAAATGTTGACCGTAAATCCTACAGGGATTTCTAACAGTGTGTCATTGTCTGTTTGATGTGTCTGATTCGTGTTCACATGTCATGATAATCACTGTTTAATCAGCCCAAATATGACATATCTCATACAAACCATGACATATCCCATACAATAGCATACAATGGCATACGTATCTTGACATATGACCAAGAGATGTTATACAAATGCCATCCAAACGTCGCGGAAAGCGTCCCGGAAGCCGTGATGCATTCGGAACAAATCAGGACAGTTGTTCATCAGTATGAATATGGCATGCATGGCATGTCATGGCATCCACAATGGTGCAGTAACTGTTGCAACTGTCTGTGACATAGTGCCATTGTGTGTTTATTCCTCATGCTGTGCCTTTATGAGTGTTATTGTTCTCTGTTTATTGTTCTCTGTGTAATAGTCTGTATTGTTGTCTGGTATTCTGTGCTTTGGGATTGTTTGTGACATTTGGTGCTCAAGATTGGAGTTGTTGTACAACTTTTATCACGATTATGAATTATTTTGCCTGTAAATTTTACACAATATATATGATTGTGGATAATTACTACAACGATAGATATTCCATCGTTTCGGCAAATGGACCAGTATCATTAAATAGAATATAGACGCTCAAGGGAGCGGCCGGTAGAAAGTTAAATAATTATGTATTGCTTGAAATTTTAGATAGATAGATAAAATATCCACAAAATAAATAATCCACTTCCAAAACATATAAACTTGCCACAATGGTTATAAGTTAGGGGATATAGGAAGACAGCGTCAATCGAAATTTAATACGGAAACTATGTGTCCAAACCACAAAGTCATTTTGATAAAAAATTTAACTAAAGCAGTGCGTCCCAGCATGTGTTTTCTTTAACAGTCTCATCTTTAGTTTGCTGAAAACAAAAACAACTTTCTAATGGCTCTGATTTGAAGTTTGCCTGTTAATGGAAGCCTTGGTAAGTTGTGACCACATGGGGCATTGAATTCTTGAACACAGAGTGACTTAACTTTTCTCCGTTTGTAAAAGGAATTACGAATGACTTTTGAAGTGATTTGTGAAGTTGATTTCCTCATCTGGGGAGGCTAAGAATGAAAGAAACAAACAGAAACACAAAAAGAGTTTCTGACATGCAGTTGAAATGCCAGTTTGATTATCGAAAAAAGATGTCGATGTCGCTTCTTCTTGGTTTGTCCCCCTGTGGACTAATGTTGGAAAAATTATATTGAGGAACAAGAAGATGAAAAAGAGAGTGTAGAAACATTATCATTGAATAAGATTTGGAATATTTGGACATTCATTGTGATATTGGCCGGTTATGACAAAATGATTCAGAATAGTGAAAATATATAAAAACCGCAAAAAATAAAACTGTTGAAACTGTAATGCCACAGAGAAAAACATATGCGAACGCTGAACATCATTGGGTTGCAGAATGATCTTTCATTCTGCCATTCTTTTGGTGATTTACGCATTGATGAAGAGATAATCGAAAGCCTAGTCAGAAACTTGTTTCGCAGCACGGTTTCACAACTGCTAAAAACAATGGATTTTGCCATCTCCTACCTACTGTAACTTAACGAGTGAGGAGATGCAGTCAAGGGCAATCTAACTTTCATTGTATAATCAGCCTAGTTGACATGAGATCATTCGGGGCAACCATTGCTCTGCTTTCAGTGACATTTGCAGGGCATCATGGGTAGGCTGCATGAAACAACGCAATTCCACGTTAATTGCGAGATTTCGGTTGCTGTTTCAGAGGTCCAAAATGGCCGTATTGTCCTTGATACAAACAGTTCAAGAGACTTCCACAGACTTCCACAGTTATTTGGCAGCAAATTTTAAGAGAACTCGTACTTAAATTGTTCTCTACAATATTATTACAAGGACATCTTTCTGGTAATTTCTTGCAAGTTATCTTGAAGGTCGCTGGATTATTATTATGCGAAATCAATATTTATGTCTTCCTCTCTTCCTGGTTACCTCATTGTGGAGTATTGATTAGATAGTTGGCTGACAATCTATTTACTGAATTTGGATTGGTTATGATTGTCCATATTCTCTTTCTCAATGCTAGTCAGGTGAGAGTACTCAATTGCTTGATTTCATAAGCAATATGGGATTGAAACTGGCCTCTGAATAGTGGTATCTAGATGTTACTTTGAACAAGAATACTTAAAAACGGGAAAAAAGAGGCTATTTCAAATTTTGTTACTTCAGGCCTGTGCCGCAAATGCCCATCAGCATTTTTTATGCTGTCTCAATCTTACCTTGGACAAATTATGTCCAGTCAGCAATTTAATTCAACGAGGCCCGCGAACCAGTGACATATTCTCACAGCCAGATTTTCGTCTTTTGTCCCAGGTCCTCCTCTGTTGAGAAATCTCTGGCCACTAAAATAGACTTAATGCCAACTATCATCAGTTAGCCTACGTTGCGATGGGCTCATGCATCACCTCAGAAGCATCTCAGCTCCATTCTGTTTAACAATTCCGGACATGGAGCATTTACAAGATCCTGAATTGAACTGAAATTGATTAAGTTCATATGTTAATCTCCTGTACGTACTGGGGCTTGTTTAGAGTTTTGTCTCTGTCTTAATGTCTCCGGCTTGCTTCTATAAATTCAGGACTTAAAAACTGATTTCCTTGCCATTTTTACTCCTGATTTCCCACATTTCTCATACCATTAATTCTGTGATTATTGAGTATGGCCTTTCTGAATTTTCAGAAGTACTTTCAGAATGGGGCCCACAATATCTATGCTAATGCCAATATGCTTGGAGTCCTTGTTTGTCACCGGTTCATTAACTCTAGTCTGCCAAGTCTTGGAGGCATCATTGATAATGATTGATGATCTAATCAAGTGAGTAATCAATCAATCAAATCATCAATCATTCCCTAAGAGTAGTGAGACGTAAGAAACGAGACAGATTGGGTGAGAGAAACCAAGGATACGGAACGTTACATATGCCAACGACCGATTTTCTTGTGACACATAGAAGAAATGAATGATCTATTGTTATTTATAGCTTATCAGGGCCGTTATAAAGTCGAACTAGCACTGGAGGATTAACCCAATTGGTAGCTGGGTTCTGAGTTCCATTCCCTGTTGGGCCGGATCACTTGGAATGATGTTGGCCAATGAACAGCAGTTTCAATCGTCCTTTGCCTTTTCGCAGTGACGTCCTCCTGTCAATTAACCTACCAAGTGCATAAATACAGGACGTAAAGCTCAAATCATCCATCCATTCATCCTCCTCCAGCCTTTTTTCCTGATTCCAGTCTGGAATTGGAAAATTTGGAAAAACGTATGATAACCCATTTGCGAGACACATGCATAACGTGTTTCATCTTTCTTCAAAATCTCATTTACACCAAGTGCTTCCCGCTGAAGGATACAATATCCACATCTACATTTTTTTCACCCAGTTATTGGATGCAAGCGTCCTAACAGGATCTGGAAGTGCATGTGGTATAAAGATTACAATCTTCTCAGAAATAAATCTGAGGATTGCAGAATGCTGTTAAGGTCACAATTGCATTATATTTAACACAAGTGCAAATGTGTATATTTCTGTATAAGACTTACACTCTGTACAGCGGAACCAAATCCCCTTCCACCCACTCTTGTAATTTCGGAGAGACTGAATTGAAGTAAACAGGTGCCAGACCGCCAACCAGAAACTTGTTTTCCAATTTTCTTCACATTCCACAGATTCCGCTGGCGTGACAGAAGAGAAGTAATTATTTTGCCCACACGTCTTAATGAAATATTTGCTGCTGACCGCCATGACCTGGTGTCAAGCAATAGGACAAATGTTCCGCGAAAGTGAATGATGGTTGCCTGTGTCAAAATATTTGAATGATGGGGTCCTTCTTACCGATGTGGTGCTATGTGTTTCGAAATGTAAAATATAAATAAATAAAATAAATACAATTTTATTTAAAGTCGAAGAGTAATACAAAAACATTAGCACAAGGGATATTAATCGACTATAATGTGTAAAAACATAACAATAAAATCCACTAACAGCCAATAACAACATAATTAAAAACAATAACATGTTATCATGATAATCCACATATATTGCACTTACAGGATGGTCCTTGCCACCTTCTGATAAGAGAACAGAATTCTTTGTATTGTGGTCAGTGTCTCCAAGAGTGACTAATCGCAACCAGTGCATTCTTTGTTGCCAATAGCAACCATTGTCTCCCCAACATGACTGATGGCAACCAATGTCTCTCAAGTGGCTGTGAGCTGTCCACTGCTGGAAAAGGGTCCGGAACATGTCACTGCCTCCCAACGTTGAGGTACGTACTGTATCGTCGCATATTTGGGCCGGATTGTGACTTATGGGTTTCAGCCATAATCCGTCGAATGGTAGCCTCATAACAGTGGCTTGTTAGCCTCGCACCAGTGGCTTGTCAGCCAAACACATGTGCCAAATCTCCGAACCTTCATGGTTTCTCTTATACTGAGCAGGATTGCCATGGCAACGATGGGTCATCAGTTGGGGTAAGACTAACCTGTCTCACAAAGTGTGACTGATGGCAACCGGCATCTCTCTCAAGAGTAACCAATATCTGGAAGAGTAACCATTCATGAAATACAACCAATGTTGTGACCAATGACTACTAATCTCTCATGATTGGTAGATAGCAACAGATGTCTTTGTTGTTACCAATAGCAACCAGTTCTCCCGAGCGTGACTGATGTATGGCAACCAGTGTCTCCAAGAGTCACCGATGGTTATCAATGAGAAATGAGTTCGAATAACAAATAACATGTCTTAAATGGCAATATAGTCTCATCAATACCAACCTGTTTGGCATATTCAATATGATGTCATCAATGCGAAATGATATATGACCAATGGCTCCAAATGGACCAATAGCTTCTAAGGTAACCAGTAGCAACCGATATTTCTCAATTTGACCAATATGATATAAAGTTACCGGTGTCAAGTGAACGGCTTGGTCACAAAAGAAAAATGTGATACTGACGTGACCCTGGGGTGACCTTCAACTCCAGAAGATGAGAAACAGCTAAACAATTGGCCATAAATTTAATAAATGACACTTATGTATCCATTTGGTGACAATCTATTTGGATTAAGGGTTGCAGGAGTGACATGTTGTACTTTTGTTGTCCATTCATGAATGCGTCTACATGTTGGACATGTTAGCCTGTTGCTAGGGTCTACCGCAAAACGGCGTAAAGTTGGCAATCCGGGGGAAAGTTGGCAAGCTATTTTAACCCACTTAACGGTAGAAATGCCAACTTTCCTCACTTTCACAGATTTCTTTGGCAAATTTGCCAGCTGTGGTAGTGCGGAAAGTTGGCATTTCTGAAATTAAGCGGGTTAAAATAGGTCGCCAACTTTCTCGCGGATTACCAACTTTACCCCATTGTCGGCCCCCTATATTCATATAGGGGACAGACTATGTTTTCACTGTGAGCGTCGTGGAAGGGCTATTTTTCTTTACGGTATTGCCAATTGATTATATTGTTTGAAATTTTGGGACTATACAAAAAAAAAGTTTGCTTTTTTTGGATGCTGTTTGTTTTCGTGTGACATTCCTGATGGGACATCATTTGCAAACTCGCTTGCTTTGTGTGACACTGTTTTTTAAATGTAACCTCTGAGTTATTTTTCAGACGCATTTTATTGAGAGGGTTAGTTTCACTGCCCAATCTTTCGACCTACGAAATTGTTTCATTGACCTTCCATTAGCTTTCACAGTATCACAACCAGCCTACTGGAACTTTAAGAATTTGTTTTGTCTGTTAAATCTTAAAATATCCTTTATTGCAAGGTGTAGCACACCTTGAAGTTGGATGCAATGACAAAAGTTTATTCCATTTCCCGCTAAATGGCAGAAAACAGGTCTTTCAACACGTTCAAGGTACACAATGCAAAGAATACATTCCTTGCAAATACAGGATTCTTTGTCAAATACACATGGTCCTCTTCAAATACACATGGTCCTTTGTAAATACAGAACTGGCACACAATGAGCTGCCTTGTGGAAATCTAAAGAAAGTTTGTTGAAACGTCAACAGAAAAGAACGCCCCGCAGCAAAGATGGCTGAAGATGAGAGAAGCGTCTTTTGTGAGCTTGTGATATTCATGGATATTGGTGTCGGATGACAGGAGCTTTCATTAACGCTTACATTATTGCCCCATTTGATGTTGAATATTGCAATTCTTTCCCATTGTTGAAGACCTTGAAAGAATTTGAAAAGATTTTAAGGAATTTAAATTTGAAATATCGTTCTTTCAACGTTATGAAGCGATGTTGTTGTTTTGACGTTATGTGTTGGATCGAACTTACGGCAACATCGGTTACATAACAGCTGTATTGAAAATATAAATTATTATTGAAAGCTCCCTTTTCACATGCAACAAAACAAAAAAGAAACATTGTTTTCTTTTCTAAGTCAGTTATATAGCATGTGTATTGTTGGTATATTAATTTCTTTAGTATTTTTCATGTCCTATTCTTATGCCTTTTAACAGCCCAAATTGGTGCTGCATGATTTCCATTTCTTCATCATTCGATCTGGCTGACCTTCATCCAGTGAATTTGGACTGTTGCGTAATCTGTATGGGGCTCATCATCCGCTCATGTATATCTCTTGTATATTTAAAGATTCAAATGCTCTGTTTTCGCAGGCATCCGCTTAAACTTTTTCATGTTATCATTAGCGGCAATTGCAATGCCATTGCCTGGATTGATAGGACTGTTTTCAAAGTATTTTCTCATTAGTATTCTGAACCTGTCTCCCTTTTCTTTGACCAAGAGACCGTAAAAGTTGGAGAGAGACAGATCAAAGTCTCCTGAGCCCTTCCTTATAAATAACATGACTTCTACTGAGGCCTGGGACTTTGTACATTGACTTTAAAGCCCTACATGTATCATTAATTGAGTCACCAGAGAAAGTGGGAGTTCCTTAACTTCCTTTAGTTAAGAATTTATTCAGTGGAGGGCAGGCATAGGATTTATCTTGTTGTTTTTATCAGAAGAAAAGTTGGTTCAGTGGAGCAAGATCACTATTTCGAGGTGAGGATGTTCCGATACCGATATTCGGTATCGGTTGTATCGGAACTAAAAAGCAATATCGGTATAGAAGGCCATGCTCCATATATCTTATATATGGCAAGACAATGAAGACATAAATGGAGATGATCTTGTGGAAGTGCTTCATATATTTATGATAATGGATGATAAAATTATAGATAATAGGTATACTTCTCAGACATTAGCTGAAACATTGTGACTGATAACAGACTAGCTAATAGATTAAAGACAATGGCTGATATAGATTAAAGACAGCTGCTGGTAGTTCAAAGACAGTTGCTAATAGATTAAAGACAATGGTAATATATTAAAGACCAGATTTAGATAATCCTAAGATGGTATGGCTTCTTTTTGGAGCTTTTAGGGTGGCAAGATTACTATTCTTTGTCTGAAGAGGAAATCCATGTTTACAATTAGGGCCTGTGTTGTGCTAAATTGGAGGGTAGGAGATTCGAGAGGGGGCAGGGTGAAGAATTGGGTTAGCTAAGTACAGCTTTCTGAGACATCACTCTTCGGGCAAGAATCTGTTTTGACATCTTAAGGAGCGCTAGTTGGCAACGTAATGTCACATTGCCAAAATTTAGGATGGTGTCCTAGTTGTTGCTGTATTGATTGGAGATGTTTTCAGGTTCGAGTGTGTTGAGGTCATAGGTTCAGAATTTGTTAGATGGTGCTACTTGTTTAGTTGGGTGGCTGAGTGGTTAAGGTGCCTGCCTGCTCCCCTGAAGGTCTTTGCCTGCATGGGTTCGAACCCCTGGTGGGAAACCCAAAATTTTCAGTGAACCTCCATGAGCAAAATCCCAGCTGGATTTCGTTCGGATGAGACATTTTAAATTGGCGGCCCTTTGTATCACTGTCTGTGCTTGGCAACTAAAAGATCCCTCACATGGGTAAATGAATAACATGATGAGGACTCGCCCCTCTCTACTCTCTTCCATGTCATCAATCAACCCAAATGAGCGCCCAGAACAGGGCTGAGAGGGCTGCATTTGCCATCTATCAGATCTATCTGTCATGCTATTGTTGTTGTCTATACTGCTGACTGGATGCTGCTACTGTTGTTGCTGAGTGCTTAGCAGTACCTGAGCCCTGCGGGGATGCAAAATGACAAGTGATGTAAATCTCGTGAGTTCTCGTGGCTTCCGGGATCTAACAAGGATCACTATTGTCCCCCATTGTCTAACAGTGGATAGAGGCAGGCTCCATTGTTTGGCATTTTGACATCCATGGGCTTAGCCGCTGTGTCATCATTATGGAAAGGAAGAATTTGCTAGTGCACTAAGTGCAGTGAGGGAAACTTGGGTTGGTGGATGAATTTAAGGAGCAATTGTTTTTGGGTAGCTTAGTTTTAATTAAGGTAATTGGTACAGTGTGTAATTACAAGATTTGGTTTGTTGTTTTTTCTTTCTTGCTTGGTTTCTTAATGAGTCTTACTGTTGTGCGTCACTAATGAAGAAAATGAAACGACCATTTTTGAGGAAAGCAAGTAAAGCGCACATGGTCGAGGTCAGTATTATTCTTGTTTGATAGACCCTTCTGGTTTCTGTATTTTAGGTTTTATAATATTGGAATGGTTTATAGATGACTAAAAAATCTTAACAGCATTGAATAGCTTCATGGTTAAGCCTGAGTTTCTTCAATCTTGAAATTATGTAGAGCATTTATTGCCTTAAGAGCACTAAATCTTGGCCCATCATGTTATTATTTTACAACACTAAAAGCAGAACGCCATGATGTGGCAATCTTGCAATTATGTAGAACATTTATTGCCAAAAGAGTATTTTGCCCATCATGCTATTACCTTATAACTTATAATTTGCAGTAAGAATTTTGCTTAAGATAGAAATCTAGTGCATTTTTGTTGCGACCACACCCATCATGCTAGAGACAGTGGAGTGAGTGCAGGCAGGGAAGATTCTTTTCATTGTCGGAAATGTTATGCGTCTTTGTGTATGTTGAATCTGCTTGGATCTTGCTTAAGTGTCTCCAACATTTAGGAGCAATAACTGCGGTCAAGGATTGGTATAGATTATTCACCACGGGAGAGGTAATATGTGATTTGTCACCTGAGGGCTTTCGGCCGAGTTGTGATAAACACATATTCCTGATCCCATGTTGAATAAGCAGCCTATACCATGAGAAGAACAGTCCATAAGTCACACATGGGATGATAAGTGGACAACAAAGAATATATATATAGGAATTGCCGCACTGAAATACTGGATTGTGATTGGCTGACTGAGGTGTCAAATGGTATAAGACTAAATTTATGTGTCCACTGGTTCATAAGTACAATACAATACACGCAAGAGTTTGGTGTCATGTATGTAAACAGTTTCAAAGTTATCACAATCAAAATTTTAGAAAACATTTTCATAAGAACTTGTCATATAAAGCTGTCTTAATCCGCCGTAATCCATAATCCTTACCCCCTTTTAACTTTTGACGCCTTTTGACATTTTCCAGTATATGTGCACGGCCTTTTAATCCCATAATCTTGGGTGTGTCACTTTTTGGCTTTCTCACAACCTCCCCTACCCTCCAACCATGATTTAAACAACATTTTGTTTCTCTCTTTCTTAGCTTGGCTTAGAGGGTTTCCGTTGGGTAAATTCCCATTGGGGTAACCACAACGCCAGAATGACGTCAGTAACGTAAAGCGTAACGTTACAGGCCTTGAGGCCACACCCCAAATTCCAAACATGGAAAGTAACTCCTGGAACACTGCAAGGCACCTTTTGGGAATTTAGGGTAGGGTCGATAGGTGCATGGAGGAGGGGCGGTAAGCTTGTAGTTTCCCCCAAGGTTGTTATAATATGCAGTCATATCTTGAGATAGCTCGAAAATTAATACTGAGCAGTCAGTGATTTGAAAAATTAAGTGGCCTATATTGCACTGGAGATGTCTACAATTATGAAATTATTAATGAAACTTGAAAGAGACAAAATAGAAAAATTATAACAATTTCGAATATTCCAGAAATGATCAACAAAGAGTAAATTTGGAATAATGACACCGACTATATTTTCTACGTATCATATAGCATTTTAGAAAAATTGTAGGGAGAGAGTCAAAGCTAAACAACAAACAAACAGACAGATGAGGCTCAAAAATGAAAAAAACAAAACCAGAAAAAATTAAAGTGATGACAACAGACTGTCAGCATATGAGGGAAATTTGATAGTGGACAAAAACGAAGGCAAGTCAAGAACAAACAAATCATAGAAAAAAATAACACAAGAAAGAAAAGCTTAAAAAATGAGAAAGAAAACAAAATAATGGCAAGAAAGCCAAAAAGTAATGAGACAGGAGGCATAGAAAGACTGCTTATCTTGTCAAGACTTGACAACTGCCTATATGGTCTGTATTGGTCTGCCATTCCAGGGTCAAGAGGGCTTTTCTGGCCCCTATAGACTCTATTTCTTTATCCGAGACTCTGGTTTTACTGCTTGGGACCTTCTGTTATGTCTCCAGCCTTCTACAGCCATTTTCTGTTCCTATTTTCTTCTGGTTTGGCCATTTTCTGAAGACGTATCCTTTTGTGTTGTACTTTTTAGGATATTTTCTCATTGGCCCTGTTTTTGTGGCCTGTTTTTCTTCCTCTAAATCTCTAGTCTTCTTTCTCGGACCCTTCTCTTGTCCTTTTCAGCTGTTTTGACCCAGAATGACTTGAGGTTATCAAACCTGCCTGTCACAAATTGAACATCCATCAATAGGTCCAATCGATACTTTCCTGATAGCATGGAGGTCAATAAATATCAATCAATAATTCTTCGATTTGGCTGATTTTCTTGATCGATCGTCATGTTTCGTAGAAGGAGCAATCGCAAATGGCAAAACTCACAATGGTCTCCTTCTGTGCCGTTCTACATGATCTTAATGTTAACAAAAGATTTTAATGATCTCCCACTGTTTCTAATACAATAGCGAATTGAGCATGATTGAAATGGTTTGAAAAGGATTCTGAAAAATGATTTTAAATACAATGACTAGTAGTGAAATTTGAAAAAAGTATTTGATTGACCGTAACTTGCATGTGATGGAACAGTGATTAAGTGAAAAATACGATAATGTGAAAAGTAAAACTTTCAAAGTCATGTCAGAATCACTACAGATCTGAATTATGATACTAAAACTGGATCTCCATTGTAACCTAATAGGCCTACTGAAATAAGTCTGTCTGTGTGTGATGTAGACTGCCAAGTTTCACCCTTTTGAAGTCTTGGTATACTTTTCTGAGAAACCCATTTATAGAACTTAATAAGTACAAGTGCTGATGAGGTTAAAGACCGTCAATAACTTGATTTACCATCACTGATTGCTCCGTATGCATCTCTAACTACAATGTTGATTTCTGTAAGTCGCTTTTTCTATGTGTCCATTTATTTGGTTACAAGGACAATATATATTGACCAAATTTTCTCTTCAAATATTTTCTTTTCGTATCTTCACGTTTACCCTTTTCTCTGACCAAAACGCGAGTTTTATTTTTGTCATAAAAATTACACCGACAAATTGAAGGGTCATATATTGGAGGGCACATATTGTAATATCTTAAGCACCAGTACAACAAGAGTACAGAATGTGTATAAGGTACTTGGTATGCTGTAGTTATTTCGATTTTCCTGCCGTCAATATTTCCCACTTTCATCTCTTTTCTGAATGAGTAAAAACAGGTTAGGCAGTACATGTAAACACTCCAGAGCTTTTTTCCTGCAACATTTTTCATCTCGCTCTCTGTCTCTCTGTCTCTTTCACTCTGTGCAATTGTTGTAGTTGACCTGTCTCTTCAGTTCGGTCTCTTTAGACCTGTCTCTAATCTGCTGGTTTGGCTTTTGCCATTATCCCAGGGCTTCCAGGAGCTTCTTAAGCCATCAATGGCTTCTGTTAAAGCTACAGTGGCTTTTGCAATAGCTTTTGCACTGGCTTTTTCTGCTTCAGTCACAGTGGCTTTTTCGGCATCTCCCCTAAAATTCCAGTGGCTTGTTCTGAAGTCCATCTGCGCTATACTTCCAATGGCTTTTCAGTGACTTTTCCTGGTGAATTTTTTTCCAACAACTTTTTCCAGCGACCCTTTTCTGGAGTGACACTATTTAGTAGTTCATTCTGATGGCCCTTTTTACAGTAAACTTTTTACATTGGCTTTTTTTGGTTCTGTCAACTCTTCAGCAGTCCTGTTACAGGACTCCTGTATTGGGTTTTGGCAGTATCTTTTTGCCTTACCGTGGTTTTTTCGCAGTAGCCTTTTGCAGTGGCTTCTCAAGCGGCTAACATGGGCCACTACTCCGTCTCCCTGCGGCCACTGTCCTAAGTCCTTTCCGTTTCTGGCTCAAACCGTCCCTGATGCACTTAGACAAGCCATCCCCCGGGCTAATGTGTCACGTTTACTAGGGAAAAAGAAACGAAAAGAAAGAACAATGTGCATTATCAAACTAGATATTTCTGTGGGATATTACAGATCTCTTAATGGAATTTGCTAACTGGTAATGGTGTTAATGCCATTTCTGTTGCTCTGTGATTATATGGAGCGTTGGAGCATAGCTATATATGGAGTACAGAGACAGGAGAAGATGCACTAAGTGTGACATTGTTTGTTCATGCAGCAGAGCTCTGGGTCGCAGAGTTGTTGAGTTTCTTGCTTGGAGCCTGCCACGCTGAAGGTCTTAACCTGCATTGGTTCGAGCCCCGGTTGGGGAACCCAACATTTTCAGTGGAAGTTTGAGAAAAACATCTCGGCAGAATGTCCTTCAGGGGAGAAGTTAAATTGGTGGCCCGTTGTATCAGTGTCTGTGCAAGTAAGAGATCCCTCACATTAGGTAGATGTCTAACATGTTAAAAAAGTGTGGTATCAGAAAAGCAAATAATGATCTTAGTAGGCTACTGTTGTCTTGTGTTTTAAACAGCATAGAGAAGGCAAGACCTCTAAATTTTGGAATGTAGTGAATCTATCTAACTATTGTGTCAATACATAGTAGCTTCCTCTCCTCTCCTTTCCTTTTCTCTTCCTCTTCCGCCTCTTCCGTTCTTTTATCCTTGACCAGATCTTTATCTCGCTAGTTGCCTTGTGTTTTACACAGCGTAGAGAGGAAGAGCTCTAAATCTAGGAATGTAGTGAATCTATCTATTGTGTCTGTATACTCTGTGGCTTCCTCTCCTCTCCTTTTCTCTTCCACTTCTCCTTCTCTTCCTCCTCTTCCATTCTTTTATCCTTGACCAAATCTTTATCTCGCTCGGTTTGTCCCCGGTCAGCAAACAGAGTAGCTCACCCAGAAGCCCTCCAAGTGTTGACCAAGTGGCAGGGGCACCGGCTAGAAGCCCTCAAAGATCCTTCAGATGACCTAAGGACTTCCACTGAGGGCCTGGCACTGCCCTGCCAGCTAGAGGCAGGGCTTGGCTAGACCTTGTTGAACCTTCTTGGTAAGATCTTACTATCGCACTGATCCTTGGACCTCCAGACCCAGCATGGCCAAGAGAAATACTGCAGGACCTTCAATGGGTCCACTTGGACCTTCCATAGCCACAAGACCTATTTGCAGAACCGTTAATGATTTCTCTGGATCTTCAGCAATTTGGCGATTCGCCCAGATCTAGAGCAAACCTTGAGTTTGTGAGTTTCCCCCGGTTCAATGTCCTCGTTATTGATCGCGTTACCACTTCCTGGTTTTCGGGCACTTTTTACATTCTTTCTTCTCTTCTTTAATTGGCACACTGTATTTGCCAACTACTTTGGCAGTCAGTCGTTAGTTGGCCAGTTGCTCATTTTGGAAGCTGGTTCTGTGTCTGGAGAAAGTGGTTTCTGCAATGCATCCTACTGGACATCCATCTCGTGGTCTAGTTTGTCGTAGATCCACTGTTACTTCACCTTAGTTACCAACATAAAGGATTGTGTCCCTTGTCTACTGTATCTCTAAGTTATTTTAATCTGTACAAAATACCAGAAAAGCTTTTTTATCACTTACTGAATATCATTTGATCATCTTACAAACAGAAAATTAATATTTTTCTTTATTTGAAGAGGTATCGAGAAGTAATCTTGCACCCATCTAGTTCCTTCTTGATATTTCTTCTGCTTCTATTTCTGTTCCTTTTAACATTTCTGATTTGTCTTCTAACAGAAAACAAATCCTGTCTTGTTCTGGAAATTAATGGCATGTTATCGTATGACAAAAGCCATTATTGTGCAGGAGGCTCTAGGAGCAATATGTCCTTCTTGGAGTTGCTTCTTGATCTTTTGATCTTGTATCTGGTTCCTTTGTGTAGTAATTAATGAGGAGTTGCAAATCATCTAGTTGTAAACAACAAGAATACCTATAGGTAAAAAACAAAAAAGGATGAAAAAAAAAAGAATAAATGTCCGATGAACATGGTGAAAGGAGAAGGTGAAACACCATCAACAAGGAATGTTAGATATTTGATATATATTTTAAAAGATAATTTAAGGAAAAGTTCTTTGATAACTATACGAGGGGCGTTCAGAAAGTTCACGGCTTTTTTTTATATGGACACTTGTATTCAATCTAGAACTATGAATTTTTTACAGGATAAAATTCAGCTGTTTTGGAATGGATTTACAAAATTTTGGACAATTTGGACATTTTTAAGTCATTCTGTGGTTGCCATGGATACCGAAAGATCAGCTTGGTGGAGCAGGTAATACTGAGATCAAGAAAGCCAATGAATTGTGGCTGAGAGCAACCTTGCTCTATCACTTGTATTAGTAAGATTGACAATAATTGACACAAGAAATATAATACTAGCTTTTAAAAATACTCCCAAGTACACCAGAAGCATTAATTCATACACCTGACCCATTGAAGAAAATGTTCCTTAAAGTTTTGTGAACAAATTTCGGTCATCCAAAGCCTTTTCCCCTCCGGTGCCTGAAACTATAGCCCCCAATGACTAAAGTAAGGGAAAACCAGGACTTATGTAAAGCTGTATGTCATAGGAATAGCTGGGATGGATAATGCTGTCTCTTTAGGTCTCTTGTTGATACCAGTGAATTCATGCTTTGTCATAAGTCCTCATGTAAAAGAGGACCCACATCCTGCCGCGTGAAACTCTCTTGCAAAATCTGGCATGCAGGAGTGCTGTTCAACAAGGGTTCAGAGTGAGAATACAAACATTTGGTGTGTCTGAAAGTATATTTGGAAGCTAATATCATATATCTTGTTTCAAAATTGTCCATCTCACTAATACAAGTGATAGAGAGAAGTCTTTACCAGCCGCAATTTATTGGCTTTCCTTGTCTCAATATTACCTGCTCCACCTAGCTGATCTTTCGGTTTCCATGGCAACCACAGAATGACTTAAAAATGTCCAAATTGCCCAAAATTTTGTAAATCCATTCCAAAACAGCTGAATTTTATCCTGTAAAAAATTCACAGTTCCACATTGAAAACAAGTGTCCATACAAAAAAAAGCCGTGAACTTTCTGAACGCCCCTCGTATGTGTAGATTTGATTATAGGAATAACTAGATAAAAGGATCATGTCCATTAATGTTGGTGCAAATAAAGAATCTTAGTTGAATATACAATTCATTCATAATGTGTGAGACAAAAGAGTTGTCTTATATGATATCATGATATTTAGAACATCATTAATTTGTATGGCACACGTTCAATGAAACCATAACTGGAAAATGTACCGGAACATGGTTCTAAGGCTCTTGATGGGGTGATGTGGGGGGACAGGGAATTCACAGGTAAAGTGGACAGGGGAAAAAGGGAATTCAAAAGTAAAATGGAGAAGGGACAAGGGGACATAAACCCCCATCCAAAGCTGAGGGATAGGGAATTCAAAAGTAATTTGTTTTAGCGAATTGGCCAAGTGATAGGGAATTCAAAAGGAAAATGACCAAGGTATGGGGGTGACACAAAACCCCATCCACAGCTTCAGTTCTCTTGCATGTCCGATAAAATCTGCATACATGTGCTAGATTAGGAAGCGACATAGCCTGGGAAATAATATTTTGTTGTTCCTTAATATATTAAATTAATTAGTGTACCGTCTGCTGACGTTGTGTTTTTAAAGGTCACAGAGCTCAAACTAAACTTAGCCTCTTCCCTTTTCCTCATGGTTCTTTTACTTAGAATAGGCAAGCTTTTACTCTAGGGAGGTGTTGGTAATTTACTCAGTAGCAATGAGACCCCTAGACCCCAGTGAAACCAAGTGTTGACCTTATTGACTGGCCAGGAGGCCTATAAGAGGTCTATAAGACTGCTGTAAGTCCATACGGCTTGTCTTTAAGAGCGTGGAAGTCTGCCTTCAGAGTTTTCTATAAGGGTCCGAAAGGGTTACGGTGTTCAAAGCGAGTCTTTGCACAAGTCAAGCGTTCCATTGTGAAGCGGCTGAGTCCCTGGAAAGGCTTGAGTGTTCTGTTTGATAAAGACTTTTCAAGGAGTGACTTTAGAATGTGTCAGGGAGGTTCAGAGACCTTCCTCTAGATGTGCAATGCACCGTGATGTATAAAATGGAAAATGGTGGATGGGTTTTGAATTGTATTTTGCCATTGTGGGCTATTATATTTTGGCTTTTCATTTTGGAGAAAACGGATAGATTCAAGGGCTTGTTCTTATTAAGTGACCGTCTGTAATGTGCCATAGGGTGTCAGATTTGCTTTTTAAGGGAAGATTAAGGCCCTTGTTTTTCAGTCTATCATTTTTTTCATTTTCATTTTGGAGGAGAACGGGGAATAAATTAAAGGGCTTGTTCTTAAAAATGACTGTCTAGGATTTGCAATAGTGTTGTCAGATTTTTTTTTTTTTTTTTGGAAAAAAAGGAAGATTTAAGTTCTTGTTTTTCTGCCATGAATAAATTCAAGGGCTTGGTCTTATAAAATGACTGTGTGTGTGGTGTGCTGCAGGGTGTCAGATTTTTGTTTTGGAAAAAAAGGAAGATTTAAGCCCTTGTTTTTCAGCTGAAGAAAGCTGTCTGAAAGTGTTTCGCTGTCACCTAAATGGCATTGTATTCTGAAGTACCAAGTTTCCGATCTTCAGCTAGCCACCTGATATGCAGTGTAAGGGTCTTAGGCACTTGAACCACCTCTCTCCAGGGTCTTAAATGTTCTTTGGCCTTTATGTCTAAAGTGTTCCAATTGTGTCCCGGAGGTCTAAAGTGTTTCGCTGTCTGCTGGTGTCTGGAGTGTTGCGTAGGGAGTCCCACATTTTCTGGGGAACTCTTGCAATCGGCCTATTCTTACAAGTCTCTCGAATAATCTTTTTCTTTGAGAGTAATTAGTCACAGTATGTATGTACCAAAATATCAGTAAATATTGTGTAATTTGTATATTATCTATAATATTATAGAATACGTTATTAGTGCTTTAATGAAACATGCCAGCAACAACACTGTCATTAATGAGTATTTGTAAGTCTTCTTTGCAAAATCCTGTCTTCTGGTAGTCATTCCTATAAATAATTTTAAAGAGGTTTCTAATCCTTCCTAGTCCTCGAACCTCTCATAAAGGGCAAATAGGATTCTTTCACAAAGCCAATAGTCCCCGGAAGTCCAAATAGTCCACAGTAGTCCCTGGGATACCTTGTGGTCAGTAATGTCTGAAGATAAGAGATCTTTTTTAAAGAAGTTGAAAGTCACTGTGTTATCCTTCATAGACCGATTGGAGTAAGTCAAGAAAAGCTGAAGTTAATACCTCGATTTATTTGGTTTGAAGAGCTGAAGATACCCAACAAGACACAGTCATCTTGGGCTCAGTAGTGTATAGACCCTTTAGCCTGAGCTAGTATTGGTTGTTATTGGAGTTCTTGTTTTTGTAGTTTTTATAAGTTTATTGTAAAGGAATAAATTACGGTAGCTCAACACAACATATTTATTTTGCATTACTTTGGTCAACAATTCAGTCTGTCTTAGTACTGATTTACAATGAGGCTCAATATCCTAAATTTTATGGGCTTGGTCTTTGGCGGGGTAAGTCAGTGAGCCCACTTCATAGGTCAGTGCCAATTGAATGCTAAAGATCCTCTCATACAGAGATTGTTATGGTACCAGCACTAAGAGACCACCCCTCTAATCATTACATTGAAGTTCAATTTCCCTTTTGTCATATTAAAAACAGTCTTACTGACCTTCTAGTCTTCAGTGGACTTCAGACTTTAGACTTTCGAAGCACATACATCCCAGGCCTCCAACAGTCAGAACTTTCTAACCTCTTGTCTTATTTGAGGTAAATACTCTTCCAAATATAGACTGGGTTGAAAGAGAAACCATTCCTTTAGAAGATGAGATTCTTCATCCATTGGATCTAATTTACAGAGCCAATAAAAGTTTAAAAATAAATGCAGAAACATTTTGAGGGCTGCAGAGCGATTCAAATTGACTCACTTTGTCAGTCAGACTATTTAATCAACCTCGCCCGACTGAAAATTGATAATACTCAAAATCTGTGAAATTACCAATTTAAGGACGACTACTTCTTAAAACCATTGTCCTTTTGAGTGCATTAATTCTGATCTCAGTGGGGGTGTGATTGAAGTGTATCTTCTGCAGTTTTAATCAAGTCTTGCGGTGGGCTTTTAATGCTGATTCATTGGTAATTCAGGAAAAGCGTGATTTAAAATTAACCTTATTTATATTTAGCTTGGCATTGCCCTGTATAGTGTGATAGTCCTGTCCTTTCACTAGTTTCAGGCATGTTTTAATCACTGGCTAACATCTTGTTGGTAAGATTAAACTGCGATTAGCCACCGATTTCTCAGTGGAGCAGTGCACCAAAATGGCTACATTTCCATGAGAGACCATTTCATGACCTCAGGAGAAGGGACCATAATATCCTCTGTTATGATTCTGTTTCAATTAATCAATCCAATCTATATTTTTTGTATGTTTGAGAATATTAGTTAATACAGTCACATATTGTAAGCCCGAATGAACGCCATATGAGCACGTTTCTCCTATTGCGGATAATTACTGGCAGAATGTGAAGCAACCAACTGTTTACGTAGTCTCCGCTGCTTAATGTTGACATTAGGAAGCTTCTATTTTCCCATGGCAAATATATGAAGTCACATCATGCAAATAACAAGTCACATCCCTTCCTATATGCCATGAGGTTGGTAAATAAACAGTCAATGTGACTTAGTTTCGCCATACGGTCTAGGAAGTAGTACTTTGGCAGCCAGTTGTCTTTATATATTTATGAGATTTCTATGGTGTTTTGACTGTTTTGAGGTAATAATTGTCCGGTATGAGTTAAGATTGTTGTCCTCTGATTCTATGTATGAAAATCATTGTTGTTGTTTAGGTTTAAAGGTTTTTGGCATTCTGCTGTCTTTCACTGATACATGACAATTATAACAGAAAGTCTAGTGACATTTTTCTGGTCCTTTTCCCTGGCCCTTTTCTTTGGCCCTCTTCTCTTGCCCTATTCTCTGGCCCTTTTCTCTGGTCCTTTTCTCTGGCTCTTTTCTCTGGCCCTTTTCTCTGGCTCTTTTCTCTGGCCCTTTTCTCTGGCCCTTTTCTCTGGTCACCGCTGTTTCACCATTCCTCTACTCTAGCCCTGTTTCTCAGGTCCTGTTTCTTGGGTCCTGTTTCTCTGTCCTTAGTCTCTGGCCTTGCATCTTGGGTGCTGTTTCAGGGGTCCTGTTTCAGGGGTCCTGTTTCGCTGGTCCTTATTCTCTGGCCCTTTTGTCTCTGACTGTGTTTCACCAGTCCTCTTTTCTGGCTGCGTTTTTCAAGTCCTGTTTCCCGGGTCCAGTTTCTGTGGCATTGTTTCTCGAGTCATGTTTCTCATGCTCTATTTCTCTGGCCTGTTTTTCTTCCTTTAAATCTCTAGTCTTCTTTCTCGGACCCTTCTCTTGTCCTTTTCAGCTGTTTTGACCCAGAATGACTTGAGGTTATCAAACCTGCCCGTCACAAATTGAACATCCATCAAGAGATCCAATCGATACTTTCCTGATAGCATGGAGGTCAATATTTCGATCAATAATTCTTCGATTTGGCTGATTTTCTTGATCGATCGTCATGTTTCGTAGAAGGAGCAATCACAAATGGCAAAACTCACAAAGGTCTCCTCCTGTGCCATTCTACATGATCTTAATGTTAACAAAAGATGGCAAAACTCACAAAGGTCTCCTCCTGTGCCATTCTACATGATCTTAATGTTAACAAAAGATGGCAAAACTCACAAAGGTCTCCTCCTGTGCCGTTCTACATGATCTTAATGTTAACAAAAGATGGCAAAACTCACAAAGGTCTCCTCCTGTGCCATTCTACATGATCTTAATGTTAACAAAAGATGGCAAAACTCACAAAGGTCTCCTCCTGTGCCGTTCTACATGATCTTAATGTTAACAAAAGATGGCAAAACTCACAAAGGTCTCCTCCTGTGCCATTCTACATGATCTTAATGTTAACAAAAGATGGCAAAACTCACAAAGGTCTCCTCCTGTGCCATTCTACATGATCTTAATGTTAACAAAAGATGGCAAAACTCACAAAGGTCTCCTCCTGTGCCGTTCTACATGATCTTAATGTTAACAAAAGATGGCAAAACTCACAAAGGTCTCCTCCTGTGCCGTTCTACATGATCTTAATGTTAACAAAAGATGGCAAAACTCACAAAGGTCTCCTCCTGTGCCATTCTACATGATCTTAATGTTAACAAAAGATGGCAAAACTCACAAAGGTCTCCTCCTGTGCCGTTCTACATGATCTTAATGTTAACAAAAGATGGCAAAACTCACAAAGGTCTCCTCCTGTGCCATTCTACATGATCTTAATGTTAACAAAAGATGGCAAAACTCACAAAGGTCTCCTCCTGTGCCATTCTACATGATCTTAATGTTAACAAAAGATGGCAAAACTCACAAAGGTCTCCTCCTGTGCCATTCTACATGATCTTAATGTTAACAAAAGATCTTAATGATCTCCCGCTGTTTCTAATACAATAGCGAATTGAGCATGATTGAAATGGTTTGAAAACGATTTTGAAAAATGATTTTAAATACAATGACGAATGGTGAAATTAGAAAAAAGTATTTGATTGATGGTAATTTGCACGTGATGGAACAGCGATTCAGAGAAAAATACAATAATGTGAAAGTAAAACTTGTAAAAGTCATGTCAGAATCACTACAGATCTGAATTATGATACTAAAACTGGATCTCTATAGTAGCCTAATACTAAAATGAGTCATCTGTAAATGACGTAGACTCCCAAGTTTCATCCTTTTGAAGTCTTGGTGTACTGTTCTGAGAAACCCATTGTTACGCACAGACTTCAAGAAATTAAATAAACCAGCGCTTCGCACGAAATCTGACAGATCGCCGCATTGTAAATAATTGTCGGCGCCGAAAATGGCTCATTTCGGGCGCTTCTGCTGGCCCGAAAACGACCGGGCACCACTGAAAAACTATCGAGAATCGTCCAGAACAATTTAATAAACAATTTCAGTTACCTGTCAGTCACTGTCAAGGCCTAATATATCCAAGAGAAGCTAAAAACTTTGCCAAATGTGAACCAAACATTTCAACGGCGTCCATGTTGGATTCGTGAAGTCTCGTGTATCACATGACCCTCGAGAGCCAATAAAAGAGAGCGTCCACGGCAAACTGATCATTCTGGATCTGGATTTTGAAGGGGAAGGAGCTCTGACCAAAGTTACAAAAATTGTCAAAAATTCAATAAAATGCATTTTTCCGAGAAAATCATCATTTGGATCAATGGAACTCTTCTGAAACATTTGACTGGAAACAAAATGGAGAAATTTTGTGAAATTTAGCTAATTTTGAGAAATTTGACAATTTTGGAAAATTTATGAGTCTTCTCCGCTGCCTCCGTCGTATCACGGAGAGGCCTCCGTCATATCACGGACCGGCCTCCGCATCTGCACGGAGAGGCCTCTGTCCCAATATGGAGTCATCAGGACACTAGGAAATATTGGCCAAGGAAAATGGAATAAATAAGTCCCTTCTAAAAATAAATATTAATTTCAAGAATTTTGGAGGATTTGACTTCTGCCTCCGTCATATCACGGAGAACTGCCTCTGCCTCCATTATATCACGGTGAACTGCCTCCGTCATATCACGGAGAACTGCCTCCGCCTCCGTCATATCACGGAGAGCCACTTGGGAAATTGAGGAAATGGAGAAAAACTAATAAACTCTCAAACTTTGGAAACTTTGGCTTCCGCCTCCGTCATATCACGGAGAATTGATGACAAGCCTCCGTCATATCACGGAGAATTGATGACAAGCCTCCGTCATATCACGGAGAATTGATGACAAGCCTCCGCCTCATCACGGAGAATTGATGACAAGCCTCCGTCATATGACGGAGAATTGATGACAAGCCTCCGCCTCATCACGGAGAATTGATGACAAGCCTCCGCCTCCGTCATATCACGGAGAATCAATCTGGACCAGACTTTCTATGAATTTAAGCCAAATTTAGACTTTGGATTTTCCGAGAATTTATCCATCTGACTGATTGGCAGAAATTGACACTTGAGTCACATATTTCCGTACTCCGATTCTTCTGTAAAAATGAGATTCAACTCCTGATTTATTAATAAATTATTTAACTGTTTTTCCTGGATTTATTCCTAATTTCTCCCTCACCCTCCCTGAGGCATAACATTTGGTGGCAGCGGTGGGATGTCACATAAAGACATCCAGTGATCGAATAATAAACACGCCAGTTGTTTGTACAAGAACTTTATTGACTGGAATAAGAGACAAAGTGGGGGAGAATCAAATGATGGAAGAGCAATTGGACCTTATTCCTGAACGTACTGAGTTGATTCTCTGCATAATGAAGGATGGATCAAGGAGAATCGGAGTGGTATGTGAGAACTGTGATGTGCTCTTGAAATATGATGGAATCTGCCATAGGTGCCTTGACGTTTTTTTACTATATTGATTATCAGGAGCTCAAGGAGCAACAGAATTTCATCAGAAACGTGCAGTCATGCTATCACTTACATTCATCAATAGATTCAAGCAACAGACGGTCCGGATAGACAATAAATAAATTAACTGAAATTAGTAAAAAAAAAAAAAAAAAAAAATTTAAAAAAAAATTAAGTAATGGAAGGTATTCGTACAAGAAGCCAAAACTTAAGAACTGGACTGGGCTCAGCAGAGTTGTCACCCAAGGAGGACTCAGGTCCTCGAGGAAATGATAGCAGACGTCACTCTTCAGAGGGAATGAGTCGTGGAGAAGGACCTTCAGTTGGGTGGAGAGATCCCACTACTGAAAATGAATATGGATACGATCCTCGATCACCTCCTCAAAGCAGAAGGCCTGTCCGTCACTCTAATCGGATACCTGCACCCAAGATCACGCTACCAACGTTTGATGGGAAGAAAAAGTGGCAGACGTTCCAGAGGCAATTTGAAGCCATAACAAGAGGTTGGGACGAGGATGAGAAGCTACAACATCTTATGGTCAGTCTTCAGGGAGAAGCTGCTGAATACGCGTTCGAGTTGGAACCATTTGTACTCCGGGACTATCATGAACTGATGCATGAACTCCAGAAGAGATTCTTCACAAATGAGACTCGACAAACCAAAGTAAGACAGTTCTATAACAGACGTATGAAGAGAGGCAAAAGTCTCAGAGAATTTGCTGCAGACTTGAAATACCTTGTCCGTCGAGCCTATCCAGAAGGACTGAGCACCAGGGTCATGGAGGAGATGATGTTGAGACAGTTCTTTGAGGGACTTGAGGATGATGATCTGAAGTATTTCGTAGATTATCTTAAATCGCCGGAAACATTGGATGAGGCAGTAGCCTTAGTCTATGAGCATGATGAATTCCGCAATATTCAGCGAGAGTCTGTCAGAAAAGCAGAACGCAGCAAAAGTTATGTGAACAAGGTTGAGCAAGACAGCAGACAGCGGCCAAGAATTAAAGCAGGACAAAAATTAAACTCTGTTGAACGAAATAAGTCTGAAGAGACAGAAATTTGTCAAGAACTGAAAGTTGCAGTTGAACAACTTAATGAAATGCTAACAAAATTTCTTGAAAGAGAAACTCAAGTAAAATCAAAGCAAGAAGTGACTTGCTACAAATGTGGAGAAAATGGCCACATATCAACAAGATGTCCTCAACGTCAAGTTAGGATTCGTGGCATTGAAGACGAAGCTTCTGGAAATGAAGAATTTGAAGATTTAAACTAGAAGTGGTCATCTCGACCGGTCCTGAGGTGACCAAACCTAACTTTATAAACTTTGATGAGGAGGAACGGGGAACTTCACATATTGTAAAGAAAACTGTTGAAACTGTGGAGGGAATATGCTCAATTCGCAGAATTGGAAATAGAATGACTGTTGAAGGAGTCGCGAGTGGTACTCCTATCCAATTTCTGGTCGATACTGGAGCTTCTTTTTCTTTGATATCCAAAGCAACATACAGGAAAATTTGTTCTGGTGGTGGCGGCAGCCTTAAGAAAATGAAGAATTGGAAATTGAGGTTGGCCAATGGAGCACCATTACATTCCCATGGGATACTGAATGTGCGGATTCAGTTGGGTCCTGTTGCTGTGAATCATGAAGTCATTGTGGCTGACATACACAATGAGGGAATAATTGGATATGACTTCTTGCTGGCTCATGGATGAAGGATAGATGTGGGTAAACATGAGTTCAGTGTACGAGGAAATAAGATAGCCCATGAACCTGAAACTTCACAACGTAAAGAAGCAAAGCAGTTAACTGACAGAAATAGCAGCATGTCAAATTCCTTTGACGAGATTCATCCACAGCGTGGTGTAAAAGAGATTGAAGATACACCACATATTCGCAGAATCCAAGATGTCACTGAAGTTCATCCTGAAAAAGAAAATTTAGATGAAGAATTATATCGCGAAGTTGATGATATACATTTTATAGACTTGAAACTGATGGAAGAGTCCAAGCATTATTCACTGGGGCCGGGTGAATTGAAAAATGAAACAAAACTGATAAATCGGATATGTGGAGTTTTACTAACAAAACCGATAAACGTGAAACAGGAGGAACAAGAAACAGTTAACATATGTGTCACAAAATCAAATCTTGGAATCAACACAGGAGACATAGAAGAAGCACCAACAGGTGACCTTGACATTAATTGTGACGCCAAGCTAAACAAGAACTCGCGGGTTGCCCCACGAAATGGAATTGGTGGCGATCCGAAAAGGTCTAATGACGAGCATCCAAGAGTGTCAGATAAACTGTACTGGTACCAAATGAAGGACAACGTTCGAGATTACGTTGCCAGTTGTGCAACCAGTGTCAAAAAGAAGAACTCAAGGACAGAATGAGCTCTAACTTCAAAGGATGAGCTCTGGCAAAAGACTTTGTTGCATGACTACTTGTCGTGGATGAATAAATTTCAATCAGATGATTCACTTGATTTGGAAATCACACAAATTCTGAATCTTCACGTTCAAATATTCTGAAAAATCTGAAAATTAAGAAATTAGAAGTAACATTTTGGAACTGCGCCAGATGCTGCACCTGTGCTGACAATTTTATCAAAAGGTAGCCCCTTTTTAGGTGGGGGGAATGTTACGCACAGACTTCAAGAAATTAAATAAACCAGCGCTTCGCACGAAATCTGACAGATCGCCGCATTGTAAATAATTGTCGGCGCCGAAAATGGCTCATTTCGGGCGCTTCTGCTGGCCCGAAAACGACCGGGCACCACTGAAAAACTATCGAGAATCGTCCAGAACAATTTAATAAACAATTTCAGTTACCTGTCAGTCACTGTCAAGGCCTAATATATCCAAGAGAAGCTAAAAACTTTGCCAAATGTGAACCAAACATTTCAACGGCGTCCATGTTGGATTCGTGAAGTCTCGTGTATCACATGACCCTCGAGAGCCAATAAAAGAGAGCGTCCACGGCAAACTGATCATTCTGGATCTGGATTTTGAAGGGGAAGGAGCTCTGACCAAAGTTACAAAAATTGTCAAAAATTCAATAAAATGCATTTTTCCGAGAAAATCATCATTTGGATCAATGGAACTCTTCTGAAACATTTGACTGGAAACAAAATGGAGAAATTTTGTGAAATTTAGCTAATTTTGAGAAATTTGACAATTTTGGAAAATTTAAGAGTCTTCTCCGCTGCCTCCGTCGTATCACGGAGAGGCCTCCGTCATATCACGGACCGGCCTCCGCATCTGCTCGGAGAGGCCTCTGTCCCAATATGGAGTCATCAGGACACTAGGAAATATTGGCCAAGGAAAATGGAATAAATAAGTCCCTTCTAAAAATAAATATTAATTTCAAGAATTTTGGAGGATTTGACTTCTGCCTCCGTCATATCACGGAGAACTGCCTCTGCCTCCATTATATCACGGTGAACTGCCTCCGTCATATCACGGAGAACTGCCTCCGCCTCCGTCATATCACGGAGAGCCACTTGGGAAATTGAGGAAATGGAGAAAAACTAATAAACTCTCAAACTTTGGAAACTTTGGCTTCCGCCTCCGTCATATCACGGAGAATTGATGACAAGCCTCCGTCATATCACGGAGAATTGATGACAAGCCTCCGTCATATCACGGAGAATTGATGACAAGCCTCCGCCTCATCACGGAGAATTGATGACAAGCCTCCGTCATATCACGGAGAATTGATGACAAGCCTCCGCCTCATCACGGAGAATTGATGACAAGCCTCCGCCTCCGTCATATCACGGAGAATCAATCTGGACCAGACTTTCTATGAATTTAAGCCAAATTTAGACTTTGGATTTTCCGAGAATTTATCCATCTGACTGATTGGCAGAAATTGACACTTGAGTCACATATTTCCGTACTCCGATTCTTCTGTAAAAATGAGATTCAACTCCTGATTTATTAATAAATTATTTAACTGTTTTTCCTGGATTTATTCCTAATTTCTCCCTCACCCTCCCTGAGGCATAACACCATTTATAGAACTTAATAAGTACAAGTGCTGATGACACTGATGAGGTTACAGACCGTCAATAACGTGATTTACCATCACCGTATGCATCTCTAACTACAATGTTGATTTCTGTAAGTCGCTTTTTCTATGTGTCCATTTATTTGGTTACAAGAACAATATATATTGACCAAATTTTCTCTTCAAATATTTTCTTTTCGTATCTTCACGTTTACCCTTTTCTCTGACCAAAACGCAAGTTTTATTTTTGTCATAAAAATTATGCCAACAAATTGAAGGGTCATATATTGGAGGACACATATTGTAATGTCATAAGCACAAGTACAACAGGAGTACAAAATGTGTATAAGGTACTTGGTATGCTGTAGTTATTTCGATTTTCCTGCCGTCAATATTTCCCACTTTCATCTCTTTTCTGAATGAGTAAAAACAGGTTAGGCAGTACATGTAAACACTCCAGAGCTTTTTCCTGTAAGATTTTTCCCCATTTCTCTGTCTATTTCTCTCAGTGCAATTGTTATAGGTGACCTGTCCCTTCAGTTCTGTTTCTTCAGACCAGTCTCTAAGCTGCTGGTTTGGCTTTTGCCATTATCCCAGGGCTTGTAGGAGCTTCTTAAGCCATCAATGGCTTCTTTTAAAGCTACAGTGGCTTTTGCAATAGCTTTTGCACTGGCTCTTGCAATAGCTTTTGCACTGGCTTTTTCTGCTTCAGTCACTGTCGGTTTTGCGGTGTCTCTGTCAAATTCCTGAAGGTTTTACCGGTGACTTGTCCCAGTCGTTTTCCAAAGTATCTTTTCACTAACTGTCTAAGGCTTTTTTGGTGACTTTCCCACTGACAAATTTTTTCCTACACGTTTTTCCGGCGATCCTTTTCCAAAGTGAAACTATTTGCTGGCTCATTGCGATAGCCGATGGCCGCGCCCCTTTTACAGTAAGCTTTTTAAAGCGTCATTTTTTCGAACTCTGTCAACTCTTTTAGCGGTCCTGCAATGTATAGTGTGGTTTTGGCAGAAGCTTTTTGCTTACTGTGACTTTTTGCAGTAGCTTCTTGTGTCTGCTTTTTGCAGTGGCTCTTTTGCAGTGGCTTCTCAAGCGGCTAACATGGGCCACTACTCCGTCTCCCTGCGGCCACTGTCCTAAGTCCTTTCCGTTTCTTGCTCAAACCGTCCCTGATGCACTTAGACAAGCCATCCCCCGGGCTAATGTGTCACGTTTACTAGGGAAAAAGAAACGAAAAGAAAGAACAATGTGCATTATCAAACTAGATATTTCTGTGGGATATTACAGATCTCTTAATGGAATTTGCTAACTGGTAATGGTGTTAATGCCATTTCTGTTGCTCTGTGATTATGTGGAGCGTTGGAGCATATCTATATATGGAGTATTGAGAGCAAAAGGAAAATGCACTGAATGTAATATTATTTGTTCATGCAGCAAAGATATGGCCCCTGGGTCTCAGAGTTGTTGAGGTTCTTGCTTGGAGCCTGCCATGCTGAAGGTCTTAACCTTCATGAACCCCTAGCTATTTCGAAAACCCAGAATTTTCAGTGGACCTTCATGAGCAAAATTCCCGCTGGATGTCATGCAGATAAGATGTTAAATTGGTGGCCCCTTATATATCAGTGTCTGTGCTGGGCAAGTAAAAGATCCCTCAAATGAGGTACATGTAGATGTTGAAAAAGTGCGATATCAGAATAGCAAATAATGACCTTAGTCGGCCTAACTGTGGTCTTGTGTCTTAAACAGTGTATAGAAGGCAAGACCTCTAAATTTTGGGAATATAGTGAATATATATCTTATGGGAATGTATGTTATCTATTGTGTCTATACTCTGTAGCTTCCTCTCCTTTTCTCTTCCTCTTCTGCCTGTTCCCTTCTTTTATCCTTGACCAAATCTTTATCTCGCTCGGTTTGCCCCCGGTCAGCAAACAGAGTGGCTCACCCAGAAGCCCTCCAAGTGTTGACCAAGTGGCAGGGGCACCGACTAGAAGCCCTCAAAGATCCTTCAGATGACCTAAGGACTTCCACTGAGGGCCTGGCACTGCCCTGGCAGCTAGGGGCAGGGCATGGCTTGGCTAGACCTTGTTGAACCTTCTTGGTAAGATCTTACTATCGCACTGATCCTTGGACCTCCAGACCCAGCATGGCCATGAGAAATACTGCAGGACCTTCAATGGGTCCACTTGGACGTTCCATAGGACCTTCCATAGGACCTTCCATAGCCACAAGACCTATTTGCAGAACCGTTAATGATTTCTCCGGATCTTCAGCAATTTGGCTATTCGCCCAGATCTAGGGCAAACCTTGAGTTTGTGAGTTTCCCCCGGTTCAATGTCCTCGTTATTGATCGCGTTACCACTTCCTGGTTTTCGGGCACTTTTTACATTCTTTCTTCTCTTCTTTAATTGGCACACTGTATTTGCCAACTACTTTGGCAGTCAGTCGTTAGTTGGCCAGTTGCTCATTTTGGAAGCTGGTTCTGTGTCAGGAGAAGCTTGTGTCTGAAATGCAGCCTATTGGACATACATCTGGGGGTCAAGTTTGTTGTAGATCCACTGTTACTTCACCTTAGTTACCAACATAAAGGATTGTGTCCCTTGTCTACTGTATCTCTAAGTTATTTTAATCTGTACAAAATACCAGAAAAGCTTTTTTATCACTTACTGAATATCATTTGATCATCTTACAAACAGAAAATTAATATTTTTCTTTATTTGAAGAGGTATCGAGAAGTAATCTTGCACCCATCTAGTTCCTTCTTGATATTTCTTCTGCTTCTATTTCTGTTCCTTTTAACATTTCTGATTTGTCTTCTAACAGAAAACAAATCCTGTCTTGTTCTGGAAATAAACGGCATGTTATCGTATGACAGGAGCCATTATTGTGTAGGAGGCTCTAGGAGCAATCTGTCCTTCTTGATGGTGCTTCATGATCTTTTGATCTTGTATCTAGTTCCTTTGTGTAGTAATTAATGAGGAGTTGCAAATCATCTAGTTGTAAACAACAAGAATACCTATAGGTAAAAAACAAAAAAGGATGAAAAAAAAAAGAATAAATGTCCGATGAATCTGATGAACAGGATGAAAGGAGAAGGTGAAAAGCCATCGACAAGGAATGTTAAATATTTGATGTTTTAAAAGATAATTTAAGGAAAAGTTCCTTGTAGATAGCTATTTGTGTAGATTTGATCATAGCAATTACTAGATAAAAGGATCATCTCTATTAATCTTGGTGCTAATGAAGAATCTTAGTTGAACATGTGATTCATTCATAATGCGATTCATTCATAATGTGTGAGACAATAGAGTTTTCTTTTACGATACCATGTTACTTTAATACATCATTCATTTATATGGCACCCATTCAAGGTACCATAACTGAAAATGTACCAGACCAGGAACAGGATTTGAACCAAAGTTCTGAGGCTCTGGATTGGGTGATATGGGGATAGGGAATTCAAATGTAAAGTGGACTGGGGGAAAGGGAATTCAAAAGTAAAATGGACTAGGGACAGGGGAACATAAAACCCCATCCAAAGCTGAGGGACAGTGAATTCAAAAGTAATTTTTTTAATGAATTGGCCAAGCTATAGGGAATTCAAAAGGAAAATGACCAAGGTATGGGGGTGACACAAAACCCCATCCACAGCTTCAGTTCTCTTGCATGTCCGATAACATGTTGCATGATACATCAGGAAGCGACATAGCCTGGGAAATAATATTTTGTTGTTCCTTAATATATTAAATTAATTAGTGTACCGTCTGCTGACGTTGTGTTTTTAAAGGTCACAGAGCTCAAACTAAACTTAGCCTCTTCCCTTTTCCACATGGTTCTTTTACGTACAATAGGCAAGCCTTTACTCTAGGGAGGTGTTGATAATTTACTCAGTAGCAATGAGACCCTGAGGCCCCAGTGAAACCAAGTGTTGACCTTATTGACTGGCCAGGAGGCCTATAAGAGGTCTATAAGACTGAAGTAAGTCCATACGGCTTGCCTTTAAGATTGAAGACGGCTGCCTTCAGAGCTTGGTAGACTGACTTAAAGATGGAGTCCCCTGAGAGACTCAAAGGTAGCGGATTGGGCATAAGGTCCTACGGTTTTCTATAAGGTTCGGAAAGGGTTACGGTGTTGAAAGCAAGTCTTTCCAGGAGTCAAGTGTTCTATTGTGAACAGGTCCCTTGACAAGCCTGAGTGTTCCGTTTGATAAAAACTTTTTCATGAGGCACTTACGAATATGTTAGTGAGGTTCAGAGATCTTCCTCTGGATGTGAAATGCACCGTGAAGTGTGAAATGGAAAAATGGTGGTTGGTTTTAAACTTCTGACTTCGTCCAGGGTCTCTCTTGGTCTCTATCTTGACTTAAATTGTATTTCGCCACTGTTGGCTATTTCATTTTGTCTTTATTTTAATGGAGAAAAGGAATAAATTCAAGGTTTATCTTTTAAAATGGATGTCCAGGATTTGTCGTTGTGGTATCAGATTTGTAAAGGAATTTTTCCTTGTTTTTCTGTCTATCAGTTCTTTATTTTTAATGGAGAAAGGGCAATAACTTAAAGGGTCTGTTCTTATAAAATGACTGTCTAGGATTTGCCATAGTGTTGTCAGATTGTTTTGAAAAAAAGGAAGATTTAAGTCCTTTTCTTTCTGTCATGAATAAATTTAAGGGCTTGGTCTTATTAAATGACTGTCTGCGGTGTGCTACAGTGTGTCAGATTTTTGTTTTGCAAAAAAAAGGAAGATTTAAGCCCTTGTTTTTCAGCTGAAGAAAGCTGTCTGAAAGTGTTTCGCTGTCACCTAAATGGCATTGTATTCTGAAGTACCAAGTTTCCGATCTTCAGCTAGCCACCTGATATGCAGTGTAAGGGTCTTAGGCACTTGAACCACCTCTCTCCAGGGTCTTAAATGTTCTTTGGCCTTTATTTTATGTCTAAAGTGTTCAATTGTGTTTCGGAGGTCTAAAGTGTTTCGCTTCCTTCTGGTGTCTGGAGTGTTGCTGGGTAGGTAGTCGCTGCTTTTTCTAGGGAAATCTTGCAATCGGCCTATTCTTGTAAGTCTCTCAAATAATCATTTCTTTTAAAGTAATTAGTCACAGTGTGTATGTACTAAAATATAAGTATTTTACAAATTGTATATTATTTATAATATTACAGAATACGTTATTAATGCTTTAATGAAACATGCCAGCAACAACAAAGTCATTAATGAGTATTTGTAAGTTTTCATTGCAAAATCCTGTCTTCTGGTAGTCATTCCTATAAATAATTTTAAAGAGGTTTCTAATCCTTCCTATTCCTTGAAACCTCTCATAAAGGGGAAATAGTATTCTTTCACAAAGCCAATAGTCCCCAAAAGTCCAAATAGTCCACAGTAGTCTCTGGGATACCTTGTGGTCAGTAATGTCTGAAGATAAGAGGTCTCTTTAAAGAAGTCGAAAGCCACTGTGTTATCCCTCATAGACCGATGGGAGTAAGTCAAGAAAAGCTGAAGTTAATACCTCGATTTATTGGGTTTGAAGAGCTGAAGAGTCTCCATTCCCAATATACCCAACAAGACACAGTCATCTTTGGCTCAGTAGTGTATAGTCCCTTTAGCCTGAGCTAGTATTGGTTGTTATTGGAGTTCTTGTTTTTGTAGTTTTTATAAGTTTATTGTAAAGGAATAAATTACGGTAGCTCAACACAACATATTTATTTTGCATTACTTTGGTCAACAATTCAGTCTGTCTTAGTACTGATTTACAATGAGGCTCAATATCCTAAATTTTATGGGCTTGGTCTTTGGCGGGGTAAGTCAGTGAGCCCACTTCATAGGTCAGTGCCAATTGAATGCTAAAGATCCTCCAATACAGAGATTGTTATGGTACCAGCACTAAGAGACCACCCCTCTAATCATTACATTGAAGTTCAATTTCCCTTTTGTCATATTAAAAAACAGTCTTACTGACCTTCTAGTCTTCAGTGGACTTCAGGCTTTAGACTTTCCAAGCACAGTCAGAACTTTCTAACCTCTTGTCTTATTTGAGGTAAATACTCTTCCAAATATAGACTGGGTTGAAAGAGAAACCATTCCTTTAGAAGATGAGATTCTTCATCCATTGGATCTAATTTAAAGAGCCAATAAAAGTTTAAAAAATAAATGCTGCAACATTTTGAGGGCTGCAGAGCGATTCAAATTGACTCACTTTGTCAGTCAGACTATTTAATCAACCTCGCCCGACTGAAAATTGATAATACTCAAAATCTGTGAAATTACCAATTTAAGGACGACTACTTCTTAAAACCATTGTCCTTTTGAGTGCATTAATTCTGATCTCAGTGGGGGTGTGATTGAAGTGTATCTTCTGCAGTTTTAATCAAGTCTTGCGGTGGGCTTTTAATGCTGATTCATTGGTAATTCAGGAAAAGCGTGATTTAAAATTAACCTTATTTATATTTAGCTTGGCATTGCCCTGTATAGTGTGATAGTCCTGTCCTTTCACTAGTTTCAGGCATGTTTTAATCACTGGCTAACATCTTGTTGGTAAGATTAAACTGCGATTAGCCACCGATTTCTCAGTGGAGTAGTGCACCAAAATGGCTACATTTCCATGAGAGACCATTTTCATGACCTCAGGAGAAGGGACCATAATATCCTCTGTTATGATTCTGTTTCAATTAATCAATCACTCAATATTTTCAGTATGTTTGACAATATTAGTTAATACAGACATATATTGTAAGCCCGAATGAATGCCATATGAGCACGTTTCTCCTATCGTGGATAATTACTGCCTGAATGTGAAGAAACCAAATGTTTACGTAGTCTCCGCTGCTTAATGTTGACAGTAGGAACCTTCTGTTTCCCCATGGCAAATATATGAAGTCACATCATGCAAATAACAAGTCACATCCCTTCCTATATGCCATGAGGTTGGTAAATAAACAGTCAATGTGACTTAGTTTCGCCATACGGTCTAGGAAGTAGTACTTTGGCAGCCAGTTGTCTTTATATATTTATGAGATTTCTATGGTGTTTTGACTGTTTTGAGGTAATAATTGTCCGGTATGAGTTAAGATTGTTGTCCTCTGATTCTATGTATGAAAATCATTGTTGTTGTTTAGGTTTAAAGGTTTTTGGCATTCTGCTGTCTTTCACTGATACATGACAATTATAACAGAAAGTCTGGTGACATTTTTCTGGTCCTTTTCCCTGGCCCTTTTCTTTGGCCCTCTTCTCTGGCCCTATTCTCTGGCCCTTTTCTCTGGCCCTTTTCTCTGGCCCTTTTCTCTGGCCCTTTTCTCTGGCCCTTTTCTCTGGCTCTTTTCTCTGGCCCTTTTCTCTGGCCCTTTTCTCTGGTCACCGCTGTTTCACCATTCCTCTACTCTAGCCCTGTTTCTCAGGTCCTGTTTCTTGGGTCCTGTTTCTCTGTCCTTAGTCTCTGGCCTTGCATCTTGGGTGCTGTTTCAGGGATGCTGTTTCGAGGGTCCTGTTTCGCTGGTCCTTATTCTCTGGCCCTTTTGTCTCTGACTGTGTTTCACCAGTCCTCTTTTCTGGCTGCGTTTTTCAAGTCCTGTTTCCCGGGTCCAGTTTCTGTGGCATTGTTTCTCGAGTCATGTTTCTCATGCTCTGTTTCTCTGGCCTGTTTTTCTCCCTTTATTTCTCAAGTCTTCTTTCTCTGACCCTCCTCTTGTCCTTTTCAGCTGTTTTGACCCAGAATGACTTGAGGTTATCAAACCTGCCCGTCACTAATTGAACATCCATCAATCGATACTTTCCTGATAGCATGGAGGTCAATATTTCGATCAATAATTCTTCGATTTGGCTGATTTTCTTGATCGATCGTCACGTTTCGTAGAAGGAGCAATCACAAATGGCAAAAGTCACAAAGGTCTCCTCCTGTGCCATTCTACATGATCTTAATGTTAACAAAAGATCTTAATGATCTCCTGCTGTTTCTAATACAATAGCGAATTGAGCATGATTGAAATGGTTTGAAAACAATTTTGAAAAATGATTTTAAATACAATGACGAATGGTGAAATTTGAAAATGTATTTGATTGATGGTAACTTGCATGTGATGGAACAGTGATTAAGTGAAAAATACGATAATGTGAAAAGTAAAACTTTCAAAGTCATGTCAGAATCACTACAGATCTGAATTATGATACTAAAACTGGATCTCCATTGTAACCTAATAGGCCTACTGAAATAAGTCTGTCTGTGTGTGATGTAGACTGCCAAGTTTCACCCTTTTGAAGTCTTGGTATACTTTTCTGAGAAACCCATTTATAGAACTTAATAAGTACAAGTGCTGATGACACTGATGAGGTTACAGACTGTCAATAACTTGATTTACCATCACCGATTGCTCCGTATGCATCTCTAACTACAATGTTGATTTCTGTAAGTCGCTTTTTCTATGTGTCCATTTATTTGGTTACAAGGACAATATATATTGACCAAATTTTCTCTTCAAATATTTTCTTTTCGTATCTTCACGTTTACCCTTTTCTCTGACCAAAACGCAAGTTTTATTTTTGTCATAAAAATTACACCGACAAATTGAAGGGTCATATATTGGAGGGCACATATTGTAATATCTTAAGCACCAGTACAACAAGAGTACAGAATGTGTATAAGGTACTTGGTATGCTGTAGTTATTTCGATTTTCCTGCCGTCAATATTTCCCACTTTCATCTCTTATCTGAATGAGTAAAAACAGGTTAGGCAGTACATGTAAACACTCCAGAGCTTTTTCCTGTAAGATTTTTCCCCATTTCTCTGTCTATTTCTCTCTGTGCAATTGTTATAGGTGACCTGTCCCTTCAGTTCGGTCTCTTTAGACCTGTCTCTAATCTGCTGGTTTGGCTTTTGCCATTATCCCAGGGCTTCCAGGAGCTTCTTAAGCCATCAATGGCTTCTGTTAAAGCTACAGTGGCTTTTGCAATAGCTTTTGCACTGGCTTTTTCTGCTTCAGTCACAGTGGCTTTTTCGGCGTCCCTGTCAAATTCCCGAGGGTTTTACCGGTGACTTGTCCCAGTCGTTTTCCAACGTATCTTTTCACTAAGGCTTTTTTGGTGACTTTCCCACTGACAAATTTTTTCCTACACGTTTTTCCGGCGATCCTTTTCCAAAGTGAAACTATTTGGTGGCTCATTGCGATAGCCGATGGCCGCGCCCCTTTTACAGTAAGCTTTTTAAAGCGTCATTTTTTCTAACTCTGTCAACTCTTTTAGCGGTCCTGCAATGTATAGTGTGGTTTTGGCAGAAGCTTTTTGCTTACTATGACTTTTTGCAGTAGCTTCTTGTGTCTGCTTTTTGCAGTGGCTCTTTTGCAGTGGCTTCTCAAGCGGCTAACATGGGCCACTACTCCGTCTCCCTGCGGCCACTGTCCTAAGTCCTTTCCGTTTCTTGCTCAAACCGTCCCTGATGCACTTAGACAAGCCATCCCCCGGGCTAATGTGTCACGTTTACTAGGGAAAAAGAAACGAAAAGAAAGAACAATGTGCATTATCAAACTAGATATTTCTGTGGGATATTACAGATCTCTTAATGGAATTTGCTAACTGGTAATGGTGTTAATGCCATTTCTGTTGCTCTGTGATTATGTGGAGCGTTGGAGCATATCTATATATGGAGTATTGAGAGCAAGAGGAAAATGCACTGAATGTAATATTATTTGTTCATGCAGCAAAGATATGGCCCCTGGGTCTCAGAGTTGTTGAGGTTCTTGCTTGGAGCCTGCCATGCTGAAGGTCTTAACCTTCATGGGCTTGAACCCCTAGCTATTTCGAAAACCCAGAATTTTCAGTGGACCTTCATGAGCAAAATTCCCGCTGGATGTCATGCAGATAAGATGTTAAATTGGTGGCCCCTTATATATCAGTGTCTGTGCTGGGCAAGTAAAAGATCCCTCAGATGTTGAAAAAGCACTTGCGATATCGGAAAAGCAAATAATGATCTTAGAAGGCCTAACTGCTGTCTTTTGTTTTAAACAGTGTATAGAAGGCAAGACCTCTAAATTTTGGGAATGTAGTGAATATATATCTATTGTGTCTATACTCTGTAGCTTCCTCTCCTTTTCTCTTCCTCTTATCCTTCTCTTCCTCCTCCGCCTCTTCCCTTCTTTTATCCTTGACCAAATCTTTATCTCGCTCGGTTTGCCCCCGGTCAGCAAACAGAGTGGCTCACCCAGAAGCCCTCCAAGTGTTGACCAAGTGGCAGGGGCACCGACTAGAAGCCCTCAAAGATCCTTCAGATGACCTAAGGACTTCCACTGAGGGCCTGGCACTGCCCTGCCAGCTAGAGGCAGGGCATGGCTTGGCTAGACCTTGTTGAACCTTCTTGGTAAGATCTTACTATCGCACTGATCCTTGGACCTCCAGACCCAGCATGGCCATGAGAAATACTGGTGGACCTTCAATAGAACCACTTGGACCTTCCATAGGACCTTCAATGGCCGCAAGACCTATTTGCAGAACCGTTAATGATTTCAATGTCCTCGTTATCGATTGCGTTACCACTTCCTGGTTTTCGGGAACTTTTTACTTTCTTTCTTCTCTTCTTTAATTGGCACACTGTATTTGCCAACTACTTTGGCAGTCAGTGGTTAGTTGGCCAGTTGCTCATTTTGGAAGCTGGTTCTGTTTCAGGAGAAAGTGGTTTCTGCAACGCAGCCTATTGGACATACATGTACATCTGGGGCAGGGGGGCAGGGGGGGGCAGTCGCCCCCCAAAAGTTTGGGAAACAGTAAGATTCGGGCAGAAAGGCAAAAGAATTTGGGCAGATAATTAAATAAACACTATTGAAAATTAATGATTTCCAGCCAATTTTATTTAAAATGATATCAAATCTAGATGTCGCTCGCCCCCCAAAAAATCGCTTGCGCCGTACGCCTATGATCTCGGGGTCAAGTGTTGATAGATCCACTGTAACTGCACCTTTGTTATCAACGTATATTAGTGTGTCCCCTGTGCACTGTCTCTCTCAATTATTTTAATCTGTACAAAATACCAGAAAAGCTTTTTTATCACTTACTGAATATCATTTGATCATCTTACAAACAGAAAATTAATATTTTTCTTTATTTGAAGAGGTATCTAGAAGTAATCTTGCACCCATCTACTTCCTTCTTGCTATTTCTTCTGCTTCTATTTCTGCTTCTTGAACATGTCTGATTTATCGTCTAACAAAAAAAAGTCATCTTGTTCTGGAAATTAACGGCATGTTATCGTATGACAGAAGCCATTATTGTGTAGGAGAAATCTTGCTTGATGGTGCTTCTTGATCTTTTGATCTTGTATCTAGTTCCTTTGTGTAGTAATTAATGAGGAGTTGCAAATCATCAAGTCTTAAACAACAAGAAATACCAGCAGGTAAAACAAAAAAAGTATGAAAAAGAAATGAATAAATGTCTGATGAACACTATGAAAGGAGAAGGTGAAACACCATCAATAAGGAATGTCAGATATTTGATATTTTAAAAGATAAATTAAGGAAAAGTTCTTTGTATAGATAGTTATCTGTGTAGATTTGATTATAGGAATAACTAGATAAAAGGATAATCTACATTAATCTTGGTGCTAATGAAGAATCTTAGTTGAACATGTGATTCATTCATAATGCGATTCATTCATAATGTGTGAGACAATAGAGTTTTCTTATGTGATATCATGATACTTTAGTACATCATTAATTTATATGGCACCCATTCAAGGTACCATAACTGGAAAATATACCGGAACAGGGTTTGAACCGAAGTTCTGATTCTCTGGATGGGGCGATAGGGCCTTAAAACCTATGGGGGACAGGGAATTCAAAGGTAAAGTGGACAAGGGACTGGGGGACATAAAACCCCATCCAAAGCTGAGGGTCGGCGAATTCAATAGTAACTTTTTTAAGTGAATTGGCCAAGCGATAGGGAATTCAAAAGGAAAATGACCAAGGGATGGGAGACACAAAACCACATCCACAGTTTCAGACTCAGTTCTCTTTTATTGTCCGGTAACATCTGCATACAAGTGCTACACCAGGAAGCAACATAGCGCTGGGGAATAATATTTTGTTGTTCCTTATATTTAATTAATTAGTGCACTGTCTGCTGACGTTGTATTTTTAAAGGTCCAAAGCTCAAACTGAACTTAGCCTCTTCACTTTTCCTCATGGTTCTTTCTCGTACAATAGGCAAGCCTTTACTCCAAGGAGGTGTTGGTAATTTACTCAGTAGCAATGAGACCCCTAGACCCCAGTGAAACCAAGTGTTGACCTTATTGACTGGCCAGGAGGCCTATAAGAGGTCTATAAGACTGCTGTAAGTCCATACGGCTTGTCTTTAAGAGCGTGGAAGTCTGCCTTCAGAGTTGGTAGACTGACTTAAAGATGGAGTCCGCTGAGAGACTGCAAGGTAGCGGACTGAGCAAAAGGTCCTACGATTTTCTATAAGGGTCCGAAAGGGTTACGGTGTTCAAAGCGAGTCTTTCCAGGAGTCAAGTGTTCTATTGTGAACAGGTCCCTGGACATGCCTGAGTGTTCTGTTTGATAAAGACTTTTCAAGGAGTGACTTTAGAATGTGTCAGGGAGGTTCAGAGACCTTCCTCTAGATGTGCAATACGCCATGAAGTGTGAAATGGAAAAATGGTGGTTGGTTTTAAACTTCTGACTTCGTCCAGGGTCTCTCTTGGTCTCTATCTTGACTTAAATTGTATTTCGCCACTGTTGGCTATTATATTTTGTCTTTATTTTAATGGAGAAAAGGAATAAATTCAAGGTTTATCTTTTAAAATGGATGTCCAGGATATGTCGTAGTGGTATCAGATTTGTAAGGGAATTTAAGTCCTTGTTTTTCTGTCTATCCAATTTTTATTTTTAATGGAGAAAGGGGAATAACTTAAAGGGTCTGTTCTTATGAAATGACTGTATAGGATTTGCCATAGTGCTGTCAGATTGTTGTTTAGAAAAAAAGGAACATTTAAGTCCTTGTCTTTTTGCCATGAATAAATTTAAGAGCTTGTTATTGTAAAATGACTGTCTGGAATGTTCCATAGTGGTGTCAGATTTTTGTTTTGGAAAAAAAGGAAGATTTAAGCCCTTGTTTTTCACGCTGAAGAAAGCGGTCTGAAAGTGTTTCGCTGTCACCTAAATGGCATTGTATTCTGAAGTACCAAGTTTCCGATCTTCAGCTAGCCACCTGATATGCAGTGTAAGGGTCTTAGGCACTTGAACCACCTCTCTCCAGGGTCTTAAATGTTCTTTGGCCTTTATGTCTAAAGTGTTCCAATTGTGTCCCGGAGGTCTAAAGTGTTTCGCTGTCTGCTGGTGTCTGGAGTGTTGGGATAAATGTATCAAAAGACAAATATTCTACAATTTGTATATATATATGGAATATGTTAAACTAGTTTTTTCATGGTGTCAGCAACAGCTAAATAACGAATAAATAGTTTTAGTGTTTAGATTTTCACTGCTAAATCCTGTCTTGTCGTATTTCTTCAAGTTTAAAAAAGTACTTTTTAAATAGGTTTCCTAGTCCTTGCAACCGTTCATCAAGGGTAAAGGGATGATTTTATGAAGCCAATAGTCCGCAGAAGTCCAAATAGTCCACAATAGTCCCTAGTGATCCCCTGTGGTCAGTAATGTCTCAAGATAATGAGCCTCTTCTGAAAAGTCAAAAGCCACAGTGTATCCCTCATAGATCTGTGAAAGAAAGTCAAGAAAAGCTGAAGTTAATACCTGAATTGATTTGAGTTGCATTGATGAATAGTCTCCATTGCTATAATTACCCACAAAGACACCGAGTCATATTGGTTTCAGGGTTATATTTTGATCTCAGTCTTGAAAAGCTTGTATTGGTTACAATTGTATTTCCCGTGTTTGTAGTCTTTATTTTGAGTTGAGTGTATAAAAGGATGAGTTACTGAAACTTTTCAAACATTCTTTTGATAATGCTTCGGTCGATTATTCTGTTCAATTTCGGGTAGCTTTGTGGGGCCACTTCACAGGTCAACGTCAACATAGTGAAAAAGATCCTTTAAAAACAAGCACTCTTAGAGCACAGCACCGGCCATGCCGCACATGCTTTATCCGTGGAATCGAAATGATCAATACATATGTATGGTGGATGGGAAAAATAAAAGTATATTTAATTTATTTTATTTTTCCATTACCTGGTGGACGTGGGGTTATTTTCAATTAATACCAGAAATATATTGCTCATAAAACTGTTTCTTTTCATTTTGCCTCAAATTGCAGGTACGAATTTGTTTAATTCTATGCATTAATATTCACAGTCTTGATTTTTCTGGAAATGACGTTTATTTTATAAGATTAGTCAATACTTCTGTTTCCCAAAAAATATATTATTTTTTGCATGGAGTTTAAATTGGAATTAAATAAGTATGAAGCTGATTGAAAATATTGGGTACAAGCTGACAGATGACAGGGAGGTGTGAAAGTGGATTGCACTTTAGGCCTAAATGGTGAGAGCAATTCAGCATTGAACCGCAATTATTAATTGAAATGGAGCAAATATAATAAAAGATATGTAATACCCTGCACAGTGCACTGCATATCTCCATTGCCTGTTGCAGTGCAGTGACAGCTCCAATACACAAGAAAATGGCGGCGCAAATCAGCCTGACTGACCCAGCGCTGGGTACTAGAAGGGATTATTATAAATCTAATAATATTGCATTTAAGTAAGAAAAGACACAATTGGCAGAATCTACGATGTTATAACTGAGAAATACATATAAAATAAACCCTTGGAATGGTCTCGTTAGGCCTGGAGGCTCGTGACTCACATCTGATGGATATCACTGCATAACCGGCCTATGCATAGCATGGCCGGTAATTACATTGAAGTTCAATTTCCTTTTTTGTTGTCTTAAAAATAGTCTCTGAATTTACTGTATTTAACCTCATGGATTTCCTGTTGACTTATGGCTTAAGACTTTCCAGACACATACGTTCCAGGCCTCCAACGGTCAGAACTTCCTCACCTCTGTCTCATTTGATCTAAATTAAATGTTCTTCCAAGATAAATATAGACTGGGTTGAAAGAGAAACCATTCCTTTACAATATGAGATTTTCCATCTATTGGATCTAATTTAAAGAGCCATTAGAAGTTTAAAAATAAATGCTGAAACATTACTAGGGCTCCAGAGCTCTTCGAATCAGCTCACTTTGTCAGTCAGACTATTTAATCAACCTCGCCCGACTGAAAATCGATAATACTCCAAATCTGTGAAATTACAAATTTAAGGACAACTACATCTTCAAATCATTGTCCTTTTGAGTGCTTTAATTCTGATTCCAGTTAAGAGTGATTGAATTGTGTCTTCAGCAGTTTTGATCAAATCTTGCAGTGGGATTTTAATACTGATTCATTGGTAATTCACGAAAAGTGTGATTTAAAATTAACTGTATTTATTATTTAGCTTGGCATTGCCCTGTAGTGCGATAGTGCTGTCCTTTCACAAGTTTCAGGCGTGTTTGTATCACTAGCCGACATCTTATTGTTAAGATGGAACTGCGAAGTTGGCAACCGGTTTCTCAGTGGAGCAGTGGTTAGCAGGTTGGACTTCTGCCCCAGTGGCCTGAGTTCAACTTACTGTCACGATCGTGTTCCCAACTAGCGCACCAAAGCTGAGTGAGGACTTAATTTGGCACTATTGCCAGCAGTGTCTGCTTAGTCTGGACATCGGGGAGATTGACTGACACCTGCCATGGGTCCGTCTGGAAACAAATCGTTCCTTCCACTCCAGGTGGGGACTTTGGTTGGCTACCAATATTAAACAAAATCTCCTCTACCTTTACCATTACCTTTTCCTTAAAGCTGGGCCAAAATGGCTGCACCTCCATGAGAGACCATTTCATGCACTGTCTAATAGTGCAGGCACCATGATATCATCTGTAACGATTCCGCTTCCATTAATCAATACAATCTATATTTTTTTGCATGTTTGAGAATATTAGTTAATACAGTCACATATTGTAAGCCCGAATGAATGCCATATGAGCACGTTTCTCCTATCGTGGATAATTACTGCCTGAATGTGAAGAAACCAAATGTTTACGTAGTCTCCGCTGCTTAATGTTGACAGTAGGAACCTTCTGTTTCCCCATGGCAAATATATGAAGTCACATCATGCAAATAACAAGTCACATCCCTTCCTATATGCAATGAGGTTGGTAAATAAACAGTCAATGTGACTTAATTTCGCCATACGGTCCAGGAAGCAGTACTTTGGCAGTCTGTTGTCTTTATATATATTATGAGATCTCTATCTCTATGGTGTTTTGTCTGTTTTGAGGTAATAATTATCCTCTATGAATCTGATTTGTTGCTCTCAGACTGCATGCATAAAGATTATTGCAGTGGCTTGCGTTTTTTAAAAGGTCGTTGCCATTCTGGTTTCATTCGCTGACATCAAAAGTCAGTTATTCTGCATGTAATTTCTTACATTAAAATACATTGATTTTGATTCATTGATCCACACTGGTGAGCGCCCTGAACTGGGCTTAGATGGCTGCACTTACCACATCATCTTCAGTCTTCCTGTTTCAATTGTTCTTGCAGTAGCATTTCTGACTTCTTAGCTAATTTTCCTGTTGAAGTTTTACAAAATTTGATTCATTTCAGTATAATGAGATTCTTCCATTCTAGCTACTTTCAGCATTATTACATTATGTGTCTAGAAAACAAAGTTAAGAAAATTGCTTCAGAGAAAATCACTTAAAGAGCTATCAAGTCAATTATGTATGAAGCATGAAAAATTAGATTTTAAGGCATATTGCATTATGGTTTAATTGGGTTTTGGCTTAATTTGGGAAGGACTTTTTTCAACTGAGTTTCATGTCTGGCTTATTAAAATTTAATGGATCTTTTGTATCTTTTGAGGTTCTTTCAAGAGAGAATGATGGAAATAAAGTATATATATAAGGAAGTTAACTTCTGATTTCATGTCATGTGAAAGAAGATATATACATGTATGTTACCTTAGGAGTGTATCTCCAGGTGGTTTACAGACATAATTTTATATATGCAGAAGCATGTAGATGGAAAGATATGTCGGCACACATACTGCACAAAAATAAAATGTCGAGAAATCGAAGAAGAGAGCCATTTTGGCAGCCATCTTTCTTCATTCTTGAAATGCCCACTGCCACCTTAATAATTCACTTTGAGTATACATTTGGTACAGGTAGTAGGCTTAGCCTGTGGGTATGGATCGGGAACATGTCAAGAAATCCGAGATGGCGGCCAAATTGGCCACTAGAAAATGGCCACCATTGTTGAATTGTTCATTTGGAGCTTAGCCTTTCACTTACAGTTATAAAATTGGGTACATGTATTGTATTGACCAGTGGGTGATAATCAGGCAAACATTTATATATTTCACATTAACAGACGAGCATTAACACCGCTTGTGGTTCTGGCTATATTGGACGATAACTATTTTCTCCGTTGTCAGCGTTCTTTAAGTCAAATTGTACTTTGTACTGTTTCTTATATAGCTTTGTTCAACAACCGGCTTTGCGAAAATATTGCCACTTGCAAGTGTTCAACCACGATCGATCTCTCAGATGTATGGAAAGTCACACTTCTCTTTCGGTCTTTATCCTTCCTAAAAAGAAAAAAGTGTGTTCCAAGAAGACAAAAATTATCTGTAATGCAAATAAGAAATATTACAGAAAAAGTTTGAGAACTAAAAAGAAAAGTGCAGAACTTCCAGTACTTGGAGATGAGGGCATTGTACTGAAATGGAACGAAGTTAGATGTAGACTTTTCAGAGTTGGCGAGTAGACGCAAAGTCTCGTGGGATTGTAACGCCACCTGGTTGATTTTGAGAGAATGAATCAATTGATGTGTGATCCCTAGTGGAAAGAATATTTGGTGGTTGGGAGCATATTACGATTGAGTGCAATATTTTCATAAAAGCTTTTGTCATCCTTTTGTTCCTCCGAGACAAGACTAGGCCGTGTAGCAGCTTGGCAGCGCACTGTAGTGGAAACCACTTGCAGTTGCGGACTGTGAAAAAAAGGGCATGAACTAACTTTATTTGTTACAAGATTTTTCTCAATCCAGTTTCTGATATCTCACCATACTTTTGCTGGGTGAATATATTTATTGACCTTAAAATAAACAGTAGAAGTTTACTTAGTTTAGATGTTACAGCAGTACAGCTGCAGGTACGTAACTGCTCGTTGCTCTGGGAAGTGCCATTCATATCTTCATACTGTTTTTCTTTCTACTTTACTTTCTGCTTCTTTTTTTTTACTTTTCTTTTTACTTCTCTCTCAGTACCTGCAGACAATTCATATCCTCTCTTAGTTTCAAAGGTTGGCTATATCACTCAGACTCGCTCGATATCATCTAGTATGGTATCCTGCTGGCACAAAAATACAACGAATCGCTACAGAAAATATTGATATTGGCAATGTCATACCACTCCCCTGCCCACTGCCCTATTTGATATGCTGGTGTGGAGTTATATGGTTTGATTCTGCCAAATGCAATTTTCTTTCTTTCTTTCTTGCTTCTGTGTCCCTGTGTCTGTCTCCCAGGAAATTACTTCGGGATCAAAGCGGTCTTCCGTTCTGTCGAAGCTCTGTCGATGTTTCTGTCGACATCTGAAGTGCTCCGGGTTGTGATGGAAATAATAATTTTGCACTCCAGAAAAAATTCCTTCACTGTTGAACTTGTCATATCGCATTGTATTTTGAGCTAGTGTGCTTTTTATAAGCTCTATGTTAGTTTAAGAATAATGTTATACATTCACTGGAAATGTGTCCGCGTAGTCTGATAGATATCAAATAATTTGTATGATAATGATTACTTTTGCTTCTTTGTAATTTTTAAATACGAAAATGATATATGATAGGGTGATATGATTTCTGTGTGTGTGAAGGGAGTTTTTAGTTGAATATCTTTTATCATTTGTCCATGAATTATCCTTTTGGAATAATGTGTATGTGGATACACTACCATAAACTTTTGAACTAGTGTTGTTACCGCGAAAAATTTCAGACAGTATTCTGAAGTACAAATCTCTAGATGCTCCTTTGACTTTGCATTCCGAGGTATCATTCTCGGATGTTCATCTTGTTTCGAAAAGCGTTCATCCTTTACCTGTTGAAATTCACCTCAGTTTATTGGAGTGATGTTATTAAGAGTAGTCTGGCTTCAAGCAATTGGCTTGTATCAAATTAAAATTAAATCCTCTAATTGTTGCCACTGATTGTCTGAAATCTTCTAAATTAGAAGCAGACTACTCGATCTTGTGTCTGTTACAATCTCATTGAGACTCAAACTCTTCTTAGGCCAGACAGAATTGATCTTTAGCTGCTCGGATCTTCTCGAGGCACTTTTTCTTGGGTCGGTCAGAATGACGAAAAAAATTAATTCGTATTTTTATTATGTCAATTGAATACAAATGTTGATGAGCTCAAATTTTCTGTAGGCACAAAATCAGTTTGGTTGGTCGATCTGAGAAGTTAAAAATTAAACTTGTCTTGCCTTTAAATGGTTTAAAATTACCTCTTGATGGATATTATCAAAGGTTGCCCTGAGGTCTCCTATTCTAAAGCAGCAGTTGAGACAATCTGACTTTCTCACAGACATAATCAGGATTCAGAATCAGAAACATAATATTTTCATTAATTAAACATTCTTCCATGCTTTCCTTTAATTGCAATTTTATTGCTTGACCTTAACATGTTAAGATGGGAGCTATTACGTGTAATGAGGCTTATTTGTTGTAGTTGTTGAGTTTTTAAAGTGGCGAAGATTGCCGAGCAATTACAACGAACATTACGTGAATTATGGTTGACCTCATCCTGGGGGCGGAAAAACAAGCGAGCGGCCATTTTGGAGTTGTGATTTTCGGAGGTTATCCGCCAAGGTCATTTGTGTCAACTGTCAACGACTTCGGAGTTCAAGGGTTGACAAGTCTGAGGCCAGCGCTGAGGGTAATTGTGCCTATTTTTGGAGCAGTTGCTCTGCGTAAACTATAGCTCATCATAATGTCTCCAAGTTTCTATTTTGGAAAACTGTGGTTATGTACTTGTGCTGTTGATGAGTGGTAGGGTTTTGCATCCAATATTTCTGCTCTGGTAGCTTGTGTAAGGACTTGACAGGATAGGCATTGAATTATGATATTAAAGCAAGGTAAATGATAAACTCACAGTGCAGGATATACATGTATAGACTAACGTAAAATGTGGGAAGAAATCATATGTACTAGCATCCAGGAGTTTTACCGCTACTATACAGGTTACAAGGAAATCAAGTATCGATGAAACTATATTGTTTGTTGTATTTTGACATGGCACATGTTTTTCGGGATTGAATACAGTGTAGTTCGTGTTTCAATGACTACCTTACAACGCCTTTAGTACATCTGCTGTTGTTGATCAATGATCATATGTTGACACTGCGTTTCTGTAGTTAGGTTTTCTGTTTAAGGTTATTCCCCTCACTGTATGCTGCTCTCTCACTGGTTGAGCAATTATTGAAGATTCCCCATCTTTCACAGCTTCACACATGGATATTGACTGACGCTTTTCTTCATAGATCGAAAGACATCAACATGATCAATACGAACAACCACTTCTGAGATGTAGCAATTGCTCGTTCTCTTTAGATGGTTAGGAATGCTATTGGTAGTTAAACAAGAACCCTCAGGGCGATAATTCGCAAATAACGATTGTGCGGTTCACTGTGCAGTTGTGCGGTTGATGCGGATCAGAGACGGTTCTGGCTTCATGTTGGTGTTGGTGATCCAAGAAGGAGTATTATCAGTTACAGTTTGTCTCACAACATGCGAACTGGTGTTTGGCCTGATTGCTCAGCAGCTAGGGCTACAGGTCACACAGTAGAAACACATACATCAAAGTGATTAACTTTCAAAGTTAAGGTGTGGATCATTAAATATTCCCACTTTTCCATCTTTTAGATGTGGCTCACCAGAAGTTCCTCATCCATTGCTTAGTTGGCGATCAGTTAATTACTTTTACTGCCAAATCAAGATATTCCAGGCTGGCTTTCTTTCAAAATCAGAATTGATGACTTCTCGCATCGTGATATGCTCAACAGAAAATTTAGAAAAAGTAGTAAATGAAATGGCAGACAAAGTTTACTTTTCCTGATTATATATAACTTAGATGATATTACAGCAGTTTCAATAAGCATGAATTTCTTTTCTAGTTGCTATGTATAGTCAATGACACTTTACTTTAATGTAATTGGTTCCTAAAGCAAGGAGAACGAATCGGATTAACCTAAAATTATATATTCAAGTTGAAAAGAAACCCATGCTTATAAAACTGCTGTGAAAACAAAACGACAAGAAACTATGCTAGGTTAGTTTACGCATGGTAAAATGATTGAACACCTTTCCAAATACGCCTTTCTTTATTGTTCATGTCCTTTGGCTTCAGCAAACTTTGATTTCTAAAATGGACAAAGTTAGCCACTATGTCATAGATCCGCAACCAACCTGAAGTGACATGAAAAAGGCTGGTATTTATCACATAAGTCAAGAATGGGACACACCTACTGTGGTTCTGTTACTTTAGCAAATGACCTCAGATTTTGAAACGGGCGATAATGGGGGTAGAGGGTTTGGCTTTGTAGTGATGTAATAGATGGTTATGGTTATTACTCAAAGGGTTCAACTTTTGACAACTGTTTTGTTACAAACAAGCATAAGATGCATTACTGTTCAAAATGACACAATGATATTTGGTTTGTTCGAATAATGATATCATACAATTAAGGTACATGTAATTGTGTCATGGTAAAATTAGAATAATAAAACATTGCAGTGTCAAAGTTCAATTACTAAAAGAAAGATGAAAATCTCTATAAAAACTGGACGCTTTATCACAGTTTTGATATTTTGGTAAAAGGGTTTACCACAAGCCGACTTATTTTCATTGAACAAATGAACCGAAAGCTATGACAGTGTACAGGTTGTCTTGTACACCGTGTAGTAATGGTAAAGAATATAAATTTCATAATGATCTGGATAAGATAAGATAAGATAAGATATTACTTATTGTATCATCAATAAACATATATATGTACAATTGTACATGATGAAACTCAATTCGGCATACATAGACAAGCACACCAAGCAGTGCAAATAAATAAATATGATATGACAAGCGTAAATTATAATACTGCCATATATATATATATACAAAGGATCACAGACTAGATTTATGGTTGTATAGTTTGATGGCATGATTTACAAATGTATTAGCATATCTAGTGGTGCGATGTTTTGGCACACAGAGTCTTTTACCAGATCTCAAGAAATTAAATTTACAATGGAGTGGGTGCTTTTCATCTTTTAGTATTTTTGTCAACATTTTCAAACAAGATTCATCATATATTCTATTTAAATTTCTGGTTTCTACACCCATTTTCCTAGCTGCTCTGATTATCTTTACAAGCTTATTTCGATCTTTGTTGTGTGATGATCCATACCAAGTTACGAATAATGACAAGATGTTCCTATCTAGATGGATATTATAGAGAATTCTTAGATGGTGCAGTCTCTTTATACATTTGACATAGACATGATGTAAATTGTCTTTAAAGTTCAGCTTATCGTCAATGACAACACCCAAATATTTATAATTAGTGACAGCTTGTCAAAACCGCGGCAGCCTGCTATGCTGGCGCCACCTCACTCTGTTATGTTAAGTTCTTAAGTATTAAAAACAAGTTTTGAAAGTGGAAATTGACAAATAGTGATCAGTTTAATCACTTCAGCAGTAGATTCTCTGGGTGAGTTTAATATGGTATAAAGGTGATACTCTTAAGTAGTTTTTCGTTGGTGAAATTGATTATATTGTTTTGTATGAAATTGATTTAATTGTTCTGTATGACTTGACAACAGAATTGACCACTCCTCATTTAGAAATAACAAGAAAACACCAGATAGACAGCAAAACAACCAGCCAGACAGACGACCAGATAGTTCTACTAAAAGAGACACTGAACAGAGGAATGGGCCAGACACAAAAAAGCAAAACTGAGGAATTGTAGAAAAGCCAAATCTCAGAGAAGCCATTCAATTATCCCTAGAATCACCGATGAGGGATTTTGCTGCAACTTTACGAGCTCTCGTGGAAAGAAAAAACTATCGTTTCAGACTGCGTTGTCATGGAGAACTTTCCTGTTTGAATGTCGAATGTAAAAGTGCGACTCTCAGCAAAAACAGGAATGTCTGTTATTCTGAGGTTGTTTAGTAATGTAGAGCTACCATAATGACTGTTTTGGAAAGGTACAACAAAATTAAATTAAGCCGCTATTGGGAGTTGTTCATGGGTAATGTTGAGGACCGAAGCTTTACAAAGTTTGCAAAGTACGCTGAAAATAGGTCTATGGTATAAGGATAACAGTGCTAGTGATGATAAAACAATACGACCTGAAGGTTACAGGACAAATTTTCTCTGATTTATGCTCCTCGGGCATGTCTACTTTTTCATTTTTCGCACTTAGCCAAGTTTTATACCTCTGCATGAACTTATGTCTAATCACTCTAATGCAGCCAAGATGAATGATACTTCTCTTGACCTGCTTAGACTTCATCAATGTAACTTACTAGTACTTTTAAGATGCCTTCTGGTACCGCAGAGCAAGTATTCTTGCTATTTTGCCCCCACTGAACTAGTAAGCTGCTCTAATACGTTTTTGACACGTATTGTTTCCTTGTGAATGATAATTCTTTCGACCTGCATAGACTTCATATAACTTATTAGTACTTTTAAGATACTTCTCGGAAACGCTGAGCAAATGTTCGAGCTATTTTGCCCTACCACACCAATGACCTGCTCTAGTACCTTTTTAACACATCTTGCCTTTTTTATTGAGTTGTTACCTTGTGAATAATACTTCTGTTGACCATGAACTTCACAGATATAACTTACTACTATACTAGTAGTTTAAAGATACTTTTCGGAAACGCTGAACAAGTGTTCTTGCTATTTTGCCCTGCCGCACCAATGACCTGCTCTAATACCTTTTTGTCACGTATTGCCTTTTTTTAGTGGGTCGTTTCCTTGCGGCGATGTCACATTCACCTAGTTGTGTGTAACATTTCTTCCTTGGCTACTATTTCTTGCTTATTGCATCCTTGGGAGAGATAGAGGAATAGAGAGAGATGAGAAAGGCTATAGAACAACTTTCGAAAATTGGCTCATCATTCAAATTTTGAGATCTAGTCTAAGCCCTTCTAAAAATTGCTCCGCCCGTCCAAAAATGGCTAAGCCTGTCGAAAAATGGCTGTGTTAAGCTTATAAACTGATGTTGTCCAATATTTCCAGAACTGCAATTTCTTGTTATTTTTTGCTTTAAATATAGGATTTTTATAGGATTAGGTAGCTTCATGCTTTTGAAATCTCAATTGACATCCATTTAGCCTCTCAGTTTATATGATTGGTACAGATCACTGAGAACTACAATTTTCAGAAATTTATACTGTATGTATTCATTCTTTACTGCTAGACAGTGCTAGTCTTCCACTACACTGCGCATATCACTCTTGTGATCACACGGGGATATCAAACTGGGTGATCACACCATGTGATTACTCCAGGAGATTTGTCGATGGTGTAATATCCGCCTGCTTGGGCAGCGGCATATGTCTGTCAGGTGCCATATTTGGTGTCGCAGGATGTGGCATATGATGTAATGTCTGACTTTGCCACCAGGTGTTCTATCAGCCTGGTATGATATTGGTGTCATAGCACTGATAGCAGTTTGTTGCCTGATACCACCACAACTGCTGAGTGCAAAAATAGCTCAATGACTAGCCTGTGGCAGGATTTAAATTTGTGAAAAGCGGTGAAATATAATGTTAATGTAATGCAGACATTAGGCAATAGCTGCTCTTAGCAAAAATGTCCACTTGTTGCAAATCTAAAGCATAAACCATGGGATGATAACGCAGACATGATGTCAGTCTCAGTTTGATATGATCAGTTTCACTGTTTGTTTAGAAGAGGCTGGTCTGTGAGACTGTGACGTTATCCACTGTGGCATGTGGCAAAAATGTCTCTATGACAGGCGTAGTCTGATGTGTCAAGGAGTCTTATACGTGGCTGTGGCATAATATCTGCCCTGAGTTGCACAATATTGTTGTCTATATCAGCCGGTCATTAGTTTGACATCAGATGTTTCAGCTAAATCAGTGAATAATCATTTGGCGTATCAGGTTCCGCATCAGCTGCATCGTATAATGAGGTGGGGGTGTAATTACGATGTCCATGGTGTAATGTCTTGTCTGCCAGTCAAGCCGCTTAATGCAGATTCGTTTATCTGTGGCATAATAGTTTGTATAGTTTAATCACTGAATAATAATCCATTAGGATATTTAATTAGGATGTGGCAGCCATAGCGGCATAATAAAGCAGTACAGATGATTGTATCAGTTGGTAACAAGTGTATTGGTCTTTGGCACAGTTTTCACACCTTTTTCACATCTCTGGTCCAGGGGAGTCTGGCTGCTCACACCTGACAGGAGGGTGACCCCTGACCATACAAGTAGCCACCCTTCCCAACCAAAGCCACAATCTATTCATTCCAATTCCAGGAGCAGGGTTTGAACCTGTGTCCTCTAGTGCCATTGGATTCGCAATCAAGCGCTTTGACCATGAACGGATGGGAAATCCCACTTCAGTAGGTAAAGATTAATTACTGAATAGTGAATTTATAATCAGCCTGTGGCACTTTGGTAAGTGGCATAATCAGGCAGTGACAGTATGTGGCACTATGTGCTTGGGAGGCCTTGGTCCTTGGGTAATACCTGCCAGCTTGCAAGGTGACGTGATGTCACATGGTGTGATATCACGTGGTGTGATATCAGTCTGCTGCCACAGCTTGCTGCCAGCCTGCCTAATCAGTCGCTTGCGCAATATGTGTCAGGGCGCAGCGGACGCTACTTATCTAGACATTTCCGTGTCATTTGTCCGACGGCAGCAAGATGGCTGTCAGGGGCTGCTCTCGTTTGTTGCTCTGCAGTTGCTCACAAGCTTAGGCCACACATAATTGATCTTTAGCTTCTCGGATCCTCTCAAGGCACTTTTTCTGGGGTCGGTCGGTAGGACAAAAAAAAAAGGTGAAATTTTTTTTTTTATAATGTCAAAAAATCTTTTATATATTTTTTTCAATTTTTTTTTTCCATCGGCAGGGAATCTATTGTGTCGGCGGGTCGACGAAGCTAAGAATCAATTATGTGTGGCCTAAGAATGGCTGCTCACAATCTGCTCGCAATCTGCTTAGTGAGGCCAATGAGGCCAAGGGTTGACGTGAGGCCGTGAGGGTGACACGTGTCAATGACACTGTCATGCACTAAAGAATTACGCAAAAAATGACACGAAGCTGAAATGACGCAGACCCGGAGATTTTATGAGGAGTGGCTACCAAAATGAGCTTAACTGTCACTCCCAACGTCAATGACGGAGAAATAATTGTCTATAATAATTTTGATGTTGATGCTGTATATGACCTGGCTCATGGGTTGAGGAATAATGCTAATAATGACAATTAAAAGAATGGGAGGCCTGAAAGAAGGTGAATGAAACATTTTTGATTGTGACAGATGACAAAGAGAACAAAATGACCTTAACTGTCACTCACCAAATTACTGATGAAGAAGTAAAGGGACAGTAACTGTTACAAAACAACCAATAAGTGCTGATGTTGGTATTTGTCATGTTTTTTTAGATTTATGGCTAGAAATTATATTCATTTTGTTATCAACAATCTGGGAAGTAGTTCTACTTAAAGAGACGCTAGACAGAGGAATGGGCCAGACACAAAAGAGCAAAACCGAGGAATGTAGAATGTGTGTCATAGAGTAGAATTAATTTGAGAATCACACCTATTACTCTCAGTTGAACTGTATGTGTGATCTATGTAATAGTGTCTATCTATCTCTCTATGTATCAGTCTCCCTATCCTTGTACCTCTCTACCAGCATGCAAGTTTTATGATTGAGAATTTTCTTGGAATGCAGGAAGGACCCCGCTGCCAATTCTGTATGGCAAGAACCCTGCCGAGAATCCCTTATGGATTTTTGAGAGATTTGCTTGGCAGTCATGGTCACGAAATATTCATCAATCGTCCATCAAGGACTGGGCCCTGCTGGCTGTAATTGGCATCGTGGTCTTCGCAGGTCTTTGCAGATCTTTGCAGCGAGAGAGGCAGAGAGACATTTGGAGTAGGGTTAGAAGTGGGGTGAGGACAGGTCTCAGGGAGGTCTCAGAGAGGTCTCAGAGATGTCACAGAGATACCAGAGAGCAAGTGACAGCTTTGAAAAGTAGGTCACCTGCCAATGGTTCCTTTCCTAGCCTTGTCGACCGCAGATGCAGCGAGTCATGATCCTGAGGCACTTTCTGACAATTCTTCTGCTCAGATTCATTTCGAGACAATGATGAGCATCAATGAGATGCTCTTGTCTCGGTCTTCTGCCTTGCGTCGAGTTGCTCTTGGGTGCTCTGTGATGCTCCGAAGTCACTCACAGTTACTCGCAGTAATTCCAGCCAAACTAATAGGATGGTATACAACAGAAAAAGGTAGAGTTCTGGCCACCTGAGATTAAGGTAAAAGGGTGGGACTAAACTCCCGTTTCTTGTAGTGAATATTCAAAAAGAAGTCAGGGAGGGATGAATGAATGGGACTAAACGTCCCATTGGTAGATCAATTAGGACAGGAAAAGAACACAGCCATGGTACGAAGGGTGGTGGAAACTGCAATCCAACATTATAAGTCCTAGACATTCCAGCAATTTCCAGGTAATCCGCCCAGAGTAGGAATTGAACCTGGCGGGCAGCGATTTGAAGCTCGGGTTGCTAAGTGAGATAACCCTCGTCCTCTGAAGAAATTGGGAAGATGAGCAACAGGATGAATTGTCATGCTGCTGATCATGCAAGAATAATTCTCCAGCTGGCCTGAAAGGTTGGAAATGTATTCAATGGCAAGTTGGTAGAATACAAGTAAAAGGAGGCACACGAAGAGAACCAAAAAGGACAGCTGAAATCTCCTCTTAGAACACCGAAAGACAAGTGTAAGCACACAAATTAAAAAGTCAAGTAAGTCGAAAGGTCAACGAGATGTTGATGTTTGGGTTGGTCCTCCAACATGTGCCTTGGTGCTCTGCGGTTCCCAAAGTCACTCGTAGTTGGTGAAATCCCCTGGCTAGCCTAATAGCCTGAGTAATGGGAAAAAAAGAAAAGTTTACAAAATGGAGGAAATATAATTAGACAGCAAAATTGCAGAAGAGTTGTAAAAATGTACTGTATACAACTGCAAAAGTCAGGTGGGTGAACAAGAAGATGTCAGAACAAGATGATGTTGGAACAAGAATATGTTGGAACAAGGATATGTTAGAACCAGAAGATGTCAGAAGAAGAAGATGTGAACAAGAAGATGTCAGAACAAGATGATGTCAGAACGATGTCAGTAATGATGTTACTAACTCCGAAGCAAGGCTCATTGCTTAGACCCAAATAGAATAGGACCTGGTATAGAATAGACACTACAGGATAGGCCGACAACTGAAATCAGGGCCGGATCTAGGGTCTAGGAGGCCCTGGGCACATTGAGGCACTGAGGCCCCCCCACCTTCCACCAAGCTTTTGAAGTTAAAATTAACCAAAAAATTGCAGTACGTTAAAAATGTAGATTTCAGGTCAAAAATTATTATTAATGTTGTTAAAAAGACAAAAGCTGTTTTTAAGATCTCCAGCACAGAAACCTTGTGATGGTCATAGACATTTTTTAACCATTATTCTAAAACTATTAGTGCTAATGACATTGATTAATCAAAGATATAGAATGACACACTTCACTCCCAGTGTACAGAGACCACATATCAAATCCATTTCAGGGGTATAGGGCTATAATTTCTAAGGACTATTCAGCAAATTGGGATGGTCAGAGTCTTTGGTGGACTGTAGGTTAATGGAGTCTTTTTTTCATGAAGATATTAGTAAATAAGGTGGCAATACAAAAATGGCAAAATAAAAGACCATTTGACCAAATTTAAATCTTGGACACCACAAATCTGCAAATACATGATATACTGAGAAACTTCACCAGTATAGATGCAAATATTTTATGTGCATTCATTATGATCATGACTTCAACTCACCCTTCTTGACTTATCCTAAAATGTTGTGCTTCAGTATTAAGCCTTAATTTCATTGACAAATTTAAGTGGATATATTCAGCTGAGTTTTATTGAATAAAATTAGAATTCACCAATCCATCATTCATTCACTCTTGAGGAATATTCTGAGCAACTATCAATAATCTGAAATATCAGAAAGTAAAGATGGAAGAAACAAGCACATATTATAATGGCACAGCATCGCCCATGCCCTGCATGTTTTATCCTATGTTTATCCCGTTCGTTTATCCTATCCATTTATCATATCTATTTATCCTATCTGTTTATCCTATCCGTTTATCCTATCCATTACCCTATCCCTTGACCCTATCCGTTTAACATATCCATTTATCCTATCCGTTATCCCGTTTATCAAACCTTTATCCTATCTGTTTATCCTATCTGTATATCCTATCCATTCATCCTATCCGTTTATCCTATCCCTTTATCCCATCCGTTTATCCTATCCATTTATCCCATCCGTTTATCCTATCGGTTTATCCTACCCGTTATCCTGTTTATCCTACCCGTTATCCTGTTTATCTTGTTTATCCTATCCATTAATCCTATCCGTTTATCATATCCGTTTATCCTATCCGTTTATCCAGTACCCCATAAGCATTGGTCCATCCATTTTATCCTGTTTATCCTATCTGTTTATCTTATCTGTTTATCCTATCTGTTTATCCTATCTGTTTAACCTATCTGTTATCCTATCCATTTATCCTATCCGTTTATCCTATCCATTTATCCTATCCGTTATCCTATCCGTTTATCCTAGCCGTTTATCCTATCCGTTTATCCTACCCGTTTATCCTACCCGTTATCCTATCCGTTTATCCTACCCGTTTATCCTATCCGTTTATCCTATCCGTTTATCCTATCCGTTTATCCCATTTGTTTATCCCAGCCATTTATCCCATCCGTTTATCCTATCTGTTTATCCCGTTTATCCTACCTGTTTATCCTAGCTGTTTATCCTATCTGTTTATCCTATCCGTTTATCCTATCCGTCTATCCTACCCGTCTGTCAACCCATCTATCCATTAAGCCATCCGTCAATCCATTCCTCCATCTATCTATCTATCTATTCTGTCTTTTTATCCTATCCGTTTATACTATCCATTTATCCTATCTGTTTATCCCAGCCATCTATCCTATCCATCTATCCTATCCATCTATCCTATCTGTCTGTCAATCTGTCTATCAATCTGTCTATCTATCATTCAATCCGTCCGTCAATCCATTCATTCATCTATCTATCTACGTTTCTATTTATCCCATCCGTTTATCCTATCCGTTTATCCCGTTTGTTTGTCCCATCTGTTTATCCTATCCGTTTATCCCATCCGTATATCCTATCCGTATATCCCGTTTATCCCATCTGTTTATCCTATCCGTTTATCCTATCTGTTTATCCCATCCGTCTATCCTGTTCGTCTGTCAACCCATATATCCATCAATCCATCTGTCAATCCATTCCTCCATCTATCTATCTATCTATCCTGTCTGTTTATCCTATCGGTTTATACTATCCATCTGTCCTATCCTACTGTATATCCCATCCATCTATCCTATCCATCTATCCTATCTGTCTGCCAATCTGTCTATCCATGCATCTATCTATCTATCTATCTATCTATCTATCTATCTATCTATCTATCTATCTATCTATCTATCTATCTATATGTCTATATGTCTATCTTTTGTTTACATGAGTGTATATTATAACCAGTATTTTATTTACATAAATATAAAACAAATTTATATAATATATAGTAAGTTGCCCGTAGATTGGAGGGAAGAGAATAGAATAATATGAAATAGATACAATATAAGCCCGTGCTACCTGTATAATTAGTTGGAAAGATGCATGAACTATACTGAGATGCAGGAATTTCTGAGTTTCCCAGAAATAGAATGTGGTGCAAAGGGAGGAAGTGGCAAAGGACTTGCAGGTGCTGCCCTCTTGTGTAATGTATCTGAATAAGGTGCTTGCGGTGGCCATTCTGTGTACTAAAACTCACCCTGTGGAAGGGAAAATGGCCACCACAATGCAGGCTTTCTGGACCTTGATAGCCTCTAAAACTGATAATAGTAAATTTTCTAATATTGAATTAAACTGAAAATACGAACCGTTGTGCACATCTACAATGGTATCAATGTGTTATGCATATGATAAGAACTTCCAGAGTGGGCTGGTTGAGGCCACAGCATTGGTTGTTTCACCCCTTCAGTAGATTTCAGCACTAAAGCATAATCGCCCTATGCATAGCATAGCATGGGCGATAATAATTAACAGGGGTGTGGGCCTCAAAGCCCTTGTGTGGTGCAGGTTTTTTTTTTTTGGTCACTAACAATAAACCCTCGCCCTACATGCAGGAAAGTGAAAATGTCTATAGCACCCGATTCGTTTACAACCCAGGAATGATTACTTTTTATATAATTCCCTCTAAAATTGGCAGCCAAATGTGTTTTGGATAGGCCTCTGTGAACCGTTTAAGTTGGATATTGTATACATCTCTCTTAAAGCCCGGGAGTACCTTGGACCTGTGATTTTCTTCGTTGTTTTTCAAAATTTTGAGGCCCCCCCTTGCCATGTGAGGCCCTGGGCACAGTGCCCACTGTGCCCTATGGATAATCCGGCCCTGACTGAAATGAGCAGCAGAAACTAGCAGCAAGAATTCCAGAAAAAATAGTGAAATACGCCAATTGAGAAGTCAAGTCTGGCAAAAGGTCAACCGTGTCACTGCGAGTTATTCTCATCCAATTCTCCACCTAAAAGACGGATTGGATTAGAGAAAAAGACCGTCTAAGAGGATGTTGAAAGAATGAAGAAGTCAAGACACATCAGGCAAAATATATCAAATATGTCTCCTGCCACACTAATGGGCTGTAGTAACTAAGAATAAGGTAAAGTATAAGGCAGAGTAGGGTAGAATATAGCCGAATGGACAACAAGGAATCCAAGAAACTCTCTCCATAGAAATCCGAAGAACCGCTTAGGAACCTCAGGGCACGCTAGGGCAGGAGGCAGGGCAGGAGGCATGCCAGATCGGGTCAGGTAGTGGAAGATGTCAGAGAGAAATGTCAAGCAGTCATGTTCGATTTATTCTTTAGTCTCAATGCCTGATATTGCTTGCTCAGACCACTGGAAGCAGTCAATAGTCTTGTTCTTCTGTGCTTCGCAATGCCTCAGTGTGTTGTGATGTTCCCGTTTTTAGTCATTTTTACATTGCTGTGTGTTATGATGTAACAGTCAAGTAAAAGTTGAAGGTTATCCATAATCGTATAGTAATATTCGGTGTACCCGTGTGGCAGGGGAAATATACAGTACAGTCAATCAGTATAACTACATAAAATTCAAATATTATCATTTATTCATACACAAATATTACAATTTGGTATACAGACTGTACAAAAAATAAAATTAAGTGGATAAAAACTTAACTGTGTACATTTAATTTCTGTCTATTGTGCTTGAAGCAAATAACTTTGGCATTCGAGGAGGAATTACTTAGTGAAGACTCTCAGCCATCCAGGTAATGCAATAAAGAGAATGTCTTTTCTACAAAGGCATTCCATCATGCACTAGATGTATGGCCATAACATGTATGTGTATGTTAGAGTAGGTCGGGGCAAGAAGCCCGGGTTAGGTGGGAGGCCCCCCCAGGCTTATATCCAAACTTACATTTTTGGTGCGTTTATCTATTGATAGGATTGAAGCTAGAGGCATTTTAGGTGACGTCACCAATTTTCAGGGCAAACAGCACCAAACCATAGTAGAAATTAAAGAAACAAAAAAATGTGCATGGTTTTCGTAACTTTGACTAATTCTTTGAAAGGGGTTGTCAGAAATAACTTTGGAAATTTTTAAAAGTATAATGGATATCTGCATTGCTTCACTTTATGACCATCACATAAATATGTTTTGGATCATGTTTTTTGCATTTTAGTTCAAAATATAGAGGTCAAATTAAAATATGTGGGTTTGGGGCGAGAGGCCCCACATGATCTGGGGCATGAGGCCCCCTTCACTGGGGGGTCAAAGCTGCTTCAAAAACCATTTAATAATGTGTAGTTTACCTTAAATCTTGATAGAATAGCTAATTAAAATAGAAAAAAATTTGGCCCGAAATTGAAACAGGGCAAAAAATAATCAAAAAATGAAAGTATGAACAGAAAAATTCTGAAATTCAGAAAAAGTGAATAGAATGCCTTAAAAATGATAGAAGAACCCTAAGAAATAACTTTTAGACTGAATGCACTCGCAAAAAAAATTGCCATAGGATTATAATAGGGGGGCTTCTTGCCCGATGGGTGGGGTAAGAAGGCAATTTTAAATTTTTTACAAAAATGGCCGTAACTCTTTTATTTAAATTGGTAGACATTTGTTTCACTAGTTATTAGTAGAGTCAAGTGATCCCTTCCTGACAGCATAAGCATTCAAATAATCGCCCATAAAAAGTAGGTCAAATCGCACCTCGAAGTTAAGGGGGGCCGCATGCCCCGACCTACTCTATATATGTGAAGGGACTGAAACTTTCTCTTTCACAAATGCCAATACATAAGAGAGGTGGATCATTGCGTATGCCCGCTGTGGGGCTGATGATGGATGATGGTGCATAGGCAAACAAAGATGTCCTCATTGTTTTGTCGAGAAAGAAAAAAAACCGCAAGAATTTATGGCGTCTGCAACTTTTTGACGGAGTGAATGCCAACTTTTTTGAAAAGCAGCACGGTCGAGACAGTACCACAGGGATACCGGCTAGAAAGAAGACCAAAAGTAGCAGCACTAAGCTCTCAGTCACATCCCATTTGTCTTGTTGCCAGTCTGTAGCTATTTGTAAGTCGTGAGCCAGACGTAATGCAGTGAACAAGCGAAGGAACGAAAAGAAATTTAGACTTTTGAGAAACAAGGACAATACCTGGGCACAGCTTATTTGCACGGTCATTCTCTGAATACTAAAATGAAACACCGGTGGATTTCAAATTCTTCCAAGTGATTTCTGGTCATAAGCAAAAGAATGAAAATATCACCTGAAATACTCTAGTTATGCCAAATAGGCCAACACAAGTTCCGGTATACAGCTCAGCATTTGATTGGTAAAATCCCAGGGACCTTTTAGAAAGCTGACTGTAATGGTTGTTGAAAAGGAAGGAAGGTAAAACGACGACAACAAAATACACTTAGGCGCTGAGTCACATCTCAGTCACTCAATCTCACATATTGATTGACACTGGGTTGCTACTTGAGTCACTTGACTGACCTGAGCTTTTGTAAGGCGGAGGCAAAAAACCAAAAATTTCAGTGGATTTTTGGCGGTCTTTAAGCAACTCAGAGCTGATTTTGGAGAACTTCTCCATATAAACTTTAAGAAAGAAGGGGGGAATTAAGTCACAAGCAGTTTGTAAGTCTTAAAAATGAGGAAACTTTTAAGGAAGGATAAGTTAAAAAAATATCAAATGAAAAGTACCTACCCACAGCTCAGTCAGTGTCATCCCTTGTTGAATGGTCTTAGTTGGACAGTTGATTGACCAGTGCCAGGAAAAATAGGTTAGTCTACAAGATGCCAAGCCTGACGCGAGCCAGACCATCGTCGGTTGATTTTAGCTTCAGCCTTTACTGACTTAAGTTTGAAACGCAGTACGAAGTACGAATAGGCAAAAATGATGCAAACTGATCAAAACATAGACAAAAAAGTTGACCCCGGACTTTATGATGGTTTTAGTCGAAATTGTGGGGGGGGGGGGGGTAGGAGGTTTACCTCAGTAGTAGCATGGATCAAGGGTTCAAATCCGCCTAAAGATTGCTGGGTCACTTGGGCCTATGTTGGGCGGCAGTTCAAGCATCCTTGACCTAATTGTTGCGTCGTCCTCCTGTCCTAATTCGCCTACCAAATGCATAAATACAGGACATAATGCCCCAATCATACATCCTATGCATCCATCGATCATGCAGACTTTCGAATTGAAAAGTTGCGAAGTGATGGACACTAATTACACTTGATCAAATTGAAGGTGAAGTTTCGGAGAAAAAATGCTCCAGTGGAATTTTAGGGGGACCTTAGGGACTTCAACTGACTCTGATAGAATTTAAGAGTACGAAGGCAACTTGAAGTAAAAAGGAGAATATTAAAAAAGGTGAAGTGCATTGAGTTACAAAAAGTCTGTGCTTTCTTGGCAAATTTTCTCTGAGCTGGTCGTAAGCCGTTTGCCAACAACAACTTAGACGAGACGAAAGTTGTAATCAAAATGGCTGAAATGGCGAAAAACAAAAATGAAACAAAGTTGGAGACAGATAAATGTCAGAGTAGCAGGCAAAAAGGCTCTCCTAATGAGATAGGAGTGAAAGGATCTCTACAAGATCTTAACTGGGGGAAGACATGAGAAACATGAGTAAAATGTGGAGAGGAGTTGAGAGATTGAATAGAAAACTCAGCAAAAGAGAGAAAATTGTAAAAGATAACAGAAAAGAGAACAGAAAAAAGAACAGAAAAAGAGAACGGATAAAGAGAACACAGAAAAAGAGAACAGAAAAAGAAAATGAGATCGGGACAGGACATAACAGAAAGGGCAAACGATGAAGTGTATCTGATGCTCGCCGTTGCTCGGTGAAAAGGAGATGCTTGTAAAACAGAAGTTTTAAGAGATTTACATGCAAAATGACACTGCCTTTTTATTTTATGGAAAAGGTGAACAACAACATCATAACATGTCTGAAGATATTTGCAAGATAATTGTTGCTATGATTGAGGCGAATAACAGGAAAATTTGATGACACGTGGAATATTATTATATATGTAAGGAGGGGATAAGATTACTAAAATAGTTCACATATGCAGAAAAAAATGCTTTATTATAGGCCAATATGGCCAATGGCAAATGGAACACCCAAAAACCCTGATTGGTTTTGATGCTTGTCTTCCATATCATGCCTAGGCCTACAACACATTGTCATTAATACAGCAGATTTCTGCAAAATATCCGTTGGTATTTCAACAAACCTATTTTGTCCAAAATTGTCTACAGTGTACATAGGCCTACATTCATGCATCATACATGCCATTACAGTGAAAAAAATGGCAGTCTTTAGAAATTTAGAAATGGGAAATTGTTTTTATCTGAGAAAATGTCTGGGTAAATGTGATTGGAGCCAGTAGAAACAAGGATTTTGGCTGTTGTCTATTTTGAGGAAGGTAAAGCAGGAGAAGCAGCGAGGAACATTAAGAGACGGAAAGAAAAACATAAAAGAGTAGAAAGAGCAATAGATGAAGTGACTCCGAAGCGACTCCGGAGTGACACACAAGTGTAAGAGGCCATGAGGATATCGCGGAAGCCGTCGAACGCGGAAATGACTCCGAAACGAGGCTTTGGAAGACGGAAACACCAAGCTGATTTTTCGCAAGGGGCAGAACCACTCTATTATCATCTCGCTCGGATGCCCTCGTCGTGATTGGACAAGTTCCGCTCTCTGGCTAGTGTCGATAACACTTCTTTCTGGAAGGTCTCCTTCAGTATCTGCTCCTTTAGGAAGGTCTGTAATACAGGGGGAGGGCCAGTCTATCAAGGGTCAGTTTATCAAGAGCTCCGAAGCTTTTCTGATGCTTCCATCTTGGCATCTTGGCTGCTCCCTATAGCTAAGCACCACCGAAGGACTACCAAAGGGGCAATCTACCATCCGCTGCCACACAGGCGCACACAAGATGATAGCACAGTTGCTATAATGGGTTTCTGTGTCATGTCTTCTTCCTATGGCTTCCCTTCACACCTTTATCGATACCCTTACAAGGCCTTACATCCTGTTCATGGAAGCTCATACTTTCGGTATCAGACATCAAAAATAATTATTTGTGTAATAACACTTTCAAAGGGCAAAAAGACCGCAATACGATTTCAGGCTTTATATTCAACCTAGCCATGCACAAGATGATACGGCATTGTCCAACACTATCTCTAATGAGTTTCTTTGGTGTTACTTTTTCCCATGGCTTCATCTTGACACCTTTGTAGATAGTGTTACATCAAATGCTATACAGTTGATACAGATTTGGATGTTGCGTCAATGCGTCATCTCGGCAATGAGCACTGATCAGTAAAATCGACTACAGGCCAAGCAAGAAAACTATAAAATGGACATCAAACAATTGGCATTGTGCTCTTTTGAGGTCTTGGCAGATCTTGGTGGAGGCAGGGGGCCATTTGGAGAAGGGTTAGAAGTGGGGTGAGGACAGGTCTCCAAGAGGTCTCAGAGACAGAGGACAGCTTTGGAAAGTAGGTCACCTGCCAATGGCTCTATTCCCTGCCTTGTCGACTGTGGATGCTATTATTCATCTATTTACAACAACATTAACGTTATAATCCACGCTCATTAACATTGCTACATATTGGCTTGTCACTGGGTCTTGTAGTTATCTCTGATTCATCACACATATTATGGCATAACTACTTACAGCACAATGACCTGTGACTATCTACACATAATGACCTCATCAATTGCCATTATGACGTCATCAGGATGTTATTGTGACATCATAATCTTATCTCCTTCATCAGTGGCTGCCATTGGGCCGGATCAGCTTCTGGCACTGCTCAGTCTGCGGCTGATGATGTAACTGGTGTCAGATGTCAGACGGGGAAATATTCCCGAATAACGGAGGCGATCAACCTTATGAAAATGGATAAGTCGGGAGTAGGGAATGGGACATAAAAAGCCAGAGTGATCAGCTTACTCCAGCAAATCTGTGGCTTAATCACTTGGCTTAGCTATGCTATGAGTCTGAGGGACATTTCCTATTATAGGCATAAGGCTGTATACCATTATTATACGGTAAATTAGCAACAGAATTAGCGCAGAGTTAGCGGAGAATCGGATATTCCCTGAGATAATTGTTAGATATGGCGCTTTTTGGCTCTGCATTGGCTTTGCAGCATGCTTGCTTCTGTGTCATCATTATTATTCTTTAGATATCAGTTTTCATTTTGTGAAATAAAAACCTTTTTGAGCTCTTTCATCATCTTATAATCTGTCTGTCTATCTTTCTCGATATCTCCGTATATAAATGATTAGACATTGTAATATGATGTTCTGATACCGATATCTGCGCTGTCAAACTTCAAATTCCATTAAACTTGTTCAATACATCATGGCAGTTGCTGGCAATTAAAGAAGTCTAGGTAATCACCAGTTAATTAACTGGTACTTTTGGAGCGATTAGATCCAGTACAAATTGATGTAAAATTCTAGTGGCTGGGGTGTTGTCGATTTTGGTGTTAGAAAGGCTGATACTGGTCTGGATGACTGTGTGGGCTGGAGTTGGGGGCTGGAGTAGTGGGCTATAGAGTAGTAGGCAAAAGTTTTCTGGAGCAGTGGAGTGTAGGCTGGAGTAGTGGGCTCAAATTGTGGGTTGGAGTTTTGGGATGGGAGTTCTGGAAAATAGTAGTGGACACTGGACTGGTGTGGTAGGCTACAGTTGTGAGCTCGGAGTTTTTTTTTGGTGGAGTTGTGGACTAGAGTAGTGGGCTAGAGTTGACTTTGGCTGGAGTAGTCGTCTGTTGGCTGCAATAGTGAGCTATAGATGTGGAATGCTGAACTTATCGTATGGGCTGAACTGGAGTTGTGGACTGAAGTTGTAGGCTGGAATTATAATAAAGCTCGCAGGTGGCTTTGCTGTGCAGTTATAACCTGCATCTGTCTAGCTGTCGTTTAGGCTTATTCTTAGCACGCGTCTGTCGCAAGCTAATTTCGACGGAATTCTGCCAATAAATTACTCTAGTAATGACGGCTAACTAGCCATTAACTTTGATTGGTTGCCTTCAGATTGGTAGTGGATTGCCAAATGCAGGATAGATCTTGTGGCGAATTGGGATGTTGGCTTAATAGCAACCTAATTACTTTTTCAGCACTTTTCACTTTTATCTCATGTAACTCCTGACTTCTAGTTGTAACTCATAATCATTTAACTCCTAATCTAACTCATAATCTGACTTGGAATTTCTCTTACCACAAGATGATATTACACAAAATTCTTCGCCTTAATCTATGAGTCCCGAGGCAACTGTGTCGCCAGAAAATTAAGAAGCTCACAGATAACTAGAAATTATGTGCGAAGAAGGCTTGGTGCAGTCAAGCTTGAATTCATTTGATTCAGTCATTGCTTTTGAACTACGTCTAATTTTTTCAATAAGTTTGAAGAAAGGTTACTCCAAGTTGCTAGTGAGCGCCAGTTTTTTATCCTCAGCTTTTTTGCTGATACCACATATTGTAACAACGAGTAGGCTGAAATACCATTTACGATATAATATATAGGCCTATTTATTGTTGAAACCATATATTTTTCGTCATAGAAAATGAAAATTCTTTGAATTGGATGAGGATTGCTTGACATAAAGTCTTTACACACTGTTTATGGTTTACAGTTTGATTAAATAGCCAATTACAATGTTGCATATCTTAGGTCTTTGTGAATTGTTGAAAAATGTGTTTTGGTGTCTATTGAGGGAGATCACGAAATACGTTATCGCGTTTGTTTTTATGGCGGTTTCCATTTATATGGTAATGTAATCAAAGATTGCAAGAAAATCCTAATGCAATTACTGTGTATGGGGGAGAATACAATAGAAAACAACAATAGGAACCTTGAAAAAGGTAATAACAATAAAGCATAAGGTGATTAGACACTCTAGAACTCGCTCCAAGCCAGTACAAGGACAGAAATCTCTGTTTATACACCCGGGATTTACGACGAATGCAATCCGAGAGCACACACTGGTCCCCGGGCGCTACTTGTATAGGTATTTGCTGATGCTAACCCTATCCTATGTACCCTTTGTATCTATTGTATCTGTATCCCATCTATATCTGGGGACCGGGGTGGGGCGTTGGGTTTCAAGGCCAGATTTATAGCCAGATCTTCACAAAAGGGTTTGTATGAAACTTCCACCATTGCCGGAGAGAGAACAAGTGTTTTCTGCATTGGTTTCAGAGTCCTCTGAATTTCAGCAAAGGTTGAGCACTTGTATACTGCTACAATGGAAGTTTCTGCCCTATTTATCCATTGTATTCATACAGTGTATACTGTATAGGCTTATGTGGTCCACCTTGGTTGAACAGTGGTTTTTGGCTTGCTAACTTGGTTCAGGAATCCTCTGAACTTTCGCACAGCTGGTGTATTTGATTTATATTTTTGGGTTATAAAACCTGAAGAGTAGCTGAAGATGTCTTGGTCAATAGTTAATGTACACTGACAAAAAGACTCACCAAGATTGAAAAGGATTGTCTGACACTGCCTGTAATTCACCAGTACTTCAGAATGGTAGTCTGGAATCACTGGGATTTACCATGAATCTCCTTAATAAAAATCTCTCAATCTTATTGGAAATCTGTAATGGTGTGTTTTACGGCATAGCTTTAGCTGAACAAGAAAACTTAGAAAGTAGTTTGCATAAACTTCTGTACAGAGCTCTGCAGAATAAGATGTATTTTCATCATTGTTTTCATGAAAAACCTTTCCGAACATGCTTAAAATTTCCTTTAAGGGCTGCATTGTGTCGCCTTGTCGCATGCCATTTCGCTTAAGAGGCTTCATCATTCAATTTCTTAATTGGAAAAGCAATCTTAATGATTGGTCAAGGGTTGTCTGTCAATTCCAATTAAAATGTGTTATGAATCATTTCCTCCATTTTCCCGTTGACTTCTTTGCACTTGTTCAGCGTGTTCGCATTCTTGTCGGTTCTCTTTTCCACATGCATTCTCTTGAAATCTGGATTATGAAATTCGGGCAAATGTTGCTCGCCCTCCCAAAATGTCGACGTGCGGTACGCCAATGCTTTTACGTGTACTGCCATTGTACTATGTTGTAGTACTTCGCCATCCTCTCCTTTCTTTGCACCATCGTGTCATTGTTGTACAAAAGACAAAGCATATAGTATTTTATATTAATTTAGAGTTTATTTTAATTTTGAGGTTAAAAGTTATGAAATGAGTAACCATATGCGTAAGAGGCAAGAGGGCTCAAAAACAATTTTTTCAGGTATTTCCGGTAATTCAATTTTTTGCAGTAATTTGGCAATATTTTTGGACAGCACTAATTTTTTTTTAATCTCTTTTATCTACATATATGTATGATGGTAACGCAAGCCATAACCAAGCGTAAGTTAGTACCAATTCCGTCTCAAACACATGCATTTTCTTCTCTCGCCTTCATCCGAATTATGCTCTGCTACATTATATATGTTCCCCTTGCTTCCTCTTCCTCTCTCTAATGTACATGTTCATATAAAGTCCTCATAGCAATAGCCCTTGCTGTAATGTTTCCTGACCTCAATAAAGATGCTTATGGCCTACTTGGCAAGCCTCATTATGGCACCCGGGTGTCCTGTTGCCTCTATAGTTGGTAGGCCCTTATAGAGGACCTCACAGAGGACCTTATAGAGAACTTAGATGGAACCTTGAATTGAGGTCATGGTCCTACCTAAAGGTCAATTGCCCAAAATGACCTCGGTGCCATCCAAGGGCATAAATTGTTCAGGACTTAACACAGTTTTCTGCTGCAAGGAATTGCATTATGCAAGCAGCAAATGGGTTTGCCAGGTATCATCACCACATTCTGACGTACACTGCAAGTCAGTTGTCTAGTCACTAGTGTATGGGTGGATGGTACATTTTACGTGCAGGCAAATCAGTTGAACCAGTCTAGATTGACTAGATTCCAATATCCGACCGTAGTTTGTTATATTTCGATTGAACCACTGGTTTTGTCATTTTGTTTTTAGCACTGTCTTGAGCTCTATTGTGTATGTACGAGTACATGTATGTTGTTACTGGATAGGTATATATTGTACTTCCAGGCAAATCACTTGAACTAGTCTAGATTTGACCGAATTCTAATCTCTGCGATTGAACTACAGATTTTGTTATTTTGGTTTTTTTGCAATGGTCTGCTGTCTATAGTACTCTAGAGTGTATTGATGGGTGGGTTTGTACATTGTACTTCCAGGCAAATCCTTTGAATCCGTCCAGATTCTAGCTGATTTCAATCTCCGATTGTATCAGTGCGATTGAACCTCTGGTTGTGTTTGTATTTTTATTCTGACCACAATTGTAGTCCTGTTTCCTGTCTTGATTTCTCTCCATTGCAACCATTATTGTGGCTCCAACGGTTCTCCTTTTCGTACAAACTCAATTTGTGTTCTCCTATAACACAGTTGTGTTTCGTATATATATGCTATATGTACAGGCCCTGTATATACCTAGATGAATGGTTGTTTTCATATAGGATGATCTGCACGAATTTATTTTGAATTTGGCTTGTGAACAATTGGTATTATTCTTCAGTTTCAAATTAAATAAGAGTATGAAATGAGAATCTTTCATCCAAATAGACATTTTATGTTTTTTTTTCCATATCCATTGTGGTGAATTGCCTATTGTTGGACTAGGATTATATTCAGAAGTGAAATTTCAGAGATCCAGATTGATTAATTATGCTTACACTATGTCTTTTGCTACAATCTGGAATGTTCAAAACAATTTAAAATTAATTAAATATTAACGAATATGAAAACACCTCTGGGCATGAGTTCGAAACACCACGAGAACTCAATGGTTGATTATAACTCAGGTTTCGAAACATAGAACTCATTGTCAATGGCATGTGAACAGAGAGTGCCTTAGTATGGACTTACAACCCTATCTCATCTTTACATCTGCCTTGCAGCTGCTCATATATGCTGAAATGGCTCTGGAACCAGTTATGCTGAGACGCTGAAACATATATCTCCGCTTGCGAAACCAAAATTGGTCTCATAACACATAAGGCCACGAGTAATTGTCTTTAGCTTCTCAGATCTCCTCAAGGCAATTTTTTCTAGGGTCGGTCGGTAGGACGAAAAAAAAAAAAATCTAAATTTTTTATAATGTCAATTTGATAAAAATTGTGGGTATGCCCTATTTTTTTTTCCGTCGGCAGAAAATCTATTGTGTCGGTGCATGGGTCCGAAAAGCTAAGAATCAATTATGTGTTGCCTTAAATACTTTTATGTAATGATGCCTGAAAAGTAACACACTAAACACAGTGTATAACACCCTGGAAAACACACAGGCACTTAACGGCAACGCCAGTGTCACTATTTACTTGGACGAGCAGGGAGTAGGCCTAACACACAGGAGTAACACACTGATGTCTGAACACATTGAAACACAGTGACAGCTGGCTGCCAGACTGAGGGAAGTGAAGTGGATAAGGCAACACTGTAAGTGACAAGGGTGGCTCCAGGTCAGGGAGGCACCTCTGAGAAACCTCTGAGAAACCTTGGAGAAACCTCTGAGACCTATTGGCTGTTATCTGATTGCAGCTTCTTCTGGTAGCTACTGCTGTAGGTGTATGGTTCGGATGTTGGTGGTAGGGATGTTAATGGGTAGTTCGAATATCTGGCTGATTGGATCTTTTCGTCAGTGAGCCAGGAGGATGTATGTTTGGGCCTTCAATTCCTGCATCTGTGCACTTACTAGTGGGATGTTCAAATCAAGAGGCTGTTATTCCACACAATCTGTTCTGTAAGACTCTTCAATTCATTGTTAAAAGAAAATCGGACAAGATTTGGTGAAATTACAATCAGTATGTCAGGAAATTGTCAACCCGCTTGATTTCTCTTGTTTTTTTCGTCACTGACAATGTCTGACCCTCATGTTTGAGTCAGTGGAGACCATAACAGTTGAAGCGCCTCGTCCTATATAGGCCTAACTTTTCTTCGTCCAATGTATCTCTCTATGGTGAATTCCGCACCATTCATCACTTATACAGGACTAATGTTATCTCGTTTGGTCTGTTACTCATCTGTTTGCTCTGTTAGTCGTTCGCTCGGTCTACTTCGAGTAGTCTCTGACCAAAGAGACATGTACAATTGGTGTTGTGGTTCTTGCTGGTTGCTAATGCACCCGGTTACTCTGATGGAAGACTTTTAAGATGTCACAAACCTCTTCAGCTTGTGTTACTAATGTGATAAAGTGCTCCTCCCTGCTTCACTCCTTCTTGGTCTTCGCGTTGTTGGTCCTCTCTTTGCTTTCTGTTTTGCTTTCTGTTTGTATGAATTGTATTCTTGTGTGTGAAACCTTTTGTTTGTCTTCGTCTTAAAGAAAATACTTTTCTTTTGGCTTAATGGGGTTCAATGTACAAATTCGGAGAATGGAGATCTGTAGACTATACATGTATTTACGGTGTGAATGTACAATTGAAGGCAGAGGGTAAATGTATACAAGCAAGTAGGGGGTTGTAAACATGAATCGGACAAGGGTGTGAATGGTAAGGGCGACTGATAAAATGGTCAAAGATAGATCTAAATTGTACAAAATGGTCAAAGAGAGATCTAAATTGTACAATGGATAGCAAATCAAAAATGTTGAATATTACATTTTGTCTGCGAGATAGAACAACAGAAGAGAGGCAGACCGAGCTCTATATTCAATCAAATAAGAATGAGCAGAGAGGTAGTCCGTAGAGGGTGACTGGACAGATAGTTGACATACACGTACTAATATATTGTAATATTGTTTTATTTGTTTAGTGTATGAGACCACAGGGGTTTTTGCACCAATATTAAAAAAAAAAATTATTATATATTTATATTTTACATGAAGACAATAGGCGCAAAAACCCCTATGTATGAGACATGCTTGATTTCATCATTTAGAGAATAGCCCTAGAGGGAAGAATAGGCTTCTTGCTTCATCTCACCAAATACCGATAGACTCAGACCTACCATGCCATTAATATTATCATTTCACTGATTCACCGACACACGTTTGATTTCTGTTCAATTGACCATCTCTTCCCAAATTGCGCTTCCCTCTCAGCCTTTCCACAAAAGGACCTAAAGACCAGACCTAAAGGCATCAGCAGTACTGATGACACATTGTGTTCAATAACTTTTGCAAATCTAGTTGTAGTAATCTGGTCATCTTTATCGAATCATATCGCCATAATTGGCATAAATGTCATGGCCTGCAGTGAAGACCCCTGAGGTACAACTTCTTGTTAGCTGCCACTGTTGTCTCTATCCAATGTCAGAGACTGTCTCAGCCTGCAATTTCAAAGATCTTTATCATTTCCTGTAAATATATTTAAGATTGTTTTATAAGTGAGACTTTTAATTAGTGTCTTAATCCCTGGCAAGGTTGCAGTTAATTGCCTAACACAGTTAAACAATTGAATCTCTTCATCTATTTTCAAGGATGAAGTTTTACAGTCAAGACTGCATGTGAAACTTATCACTGATTTGGTATCCATATATATTTACAAGGATTTATAGTTCAAAGAAATAATGGTCTATATAACTGAGTACACCTATATAGTGGATGATTGGGGCTTTACATCTTGTATTTATGCACTTGTTAGACGAAGCCTTATTAGGTCAAGAGGAGGACTGACTGTATTCAAGAGAAAATTATAAAACATGGAATGTGAATTCTACATATTTCAGATTCTAAACTTCAGAAGGCAATATAAATATCTTTGAGCATGTTTTGAGTAAACTCAGCAACATTAAAAACGCACACATTTTCAAAGTATCATAACTTCTGAAGCACTACATTTATCTTAATGTCACTTGGCAAATTTGCTTATTAGCTTCTCAACTAAAGATTTTGAACGTTTGAACAGGTTCCGTGGATATTTCTAAGAACCAGACATGCTTTTGTGACATAATGTCAAATTTGGAATTTGCAAAATTGAAAAAGGGGTAGGAGGGTAGAGTACGAATGCTTTCACTTTATTATTAATTTCAAATGGTCAAAACGGGTGTCCATCAAGATTTCAGCTCTAAATTTGACCACAAACAACATAATTTCTGATGCTTATGATGAAAAATTGTTGAAAATTATGTGACAAACAAATGTGAAAACACCAACTTGACTGAAAAATCAACCAAAAACTCTCAAAACCCCGCAAAAAATCGTGAGTGACCACCTCGATTATTTCCACTCTCCAAATACTGAGCTGTGACAGAATTTACATGCAATCAGTTTTGGACCAATTTGCATTGGTTGTGATTTTGGTTTATGGACATGTTGCACTAAATAAAAAGTGGCCTTATCCAGCCATTTCACATTCTTTCTTCATGAAATTTTCTGGACTTCCACAAGAGATATCAACCGACATCAGTGTAAAGTTTCATGAAAATATCTCCTTTACAAGTTGGTTTTTAAACTGTTCAAAAATTTGTGCGTTTTTAATGTTGCTGAGTTTAGTTTACAGAGGTTTTGCAGGCGTTTGTATGATATACGGTGTTTGAAAATATTTCGATTAAGCCCTATGTTTAATTCAAATCGACTATGTGAAAGTGAGAATCAAACTCATAACCTGGCAAGCCATTGTCTGTGCCATAATGGCAATTTACTGACATGATGGGAATCTATATTCTAAATCCATAACATATTTTGCCATGGTTTTTTCTTTGTAATATTAATGCTTCAGTTCTGAGAATGATGTGGCTCAAGAATCGATGAATATGGTGACAAAATTCAGCTAAAATTGCAGTGCATGGCAAGTTTAACCTGAATAATATGCAAAACAATTCAGAAACAACTTCTGGCTGTGTTTAGAACTTTCCATATCTAACCACGCGCTCGTTGCTTGCCGCTGCATTTGCGAACAATTAGAAAACCGCAGAATGTCGAAAGAACAAAGGAATGGCAAAAGAATAACATTAGAATGTGGTCGGATTCCTTCGGAACGTCAATGGAATGTTGTTGTTGTCGGAATGGTTTGGGAACGTCGCTGTGGTATTATAGCCTTTGAGAGCCGCATTTAGTCGAGCTGAAACATTCAATCTATAAGAGAAAGCAAACTTCTGAAATCTCACGCTGGAATGGCTTAGACAATTACTTTTGGTCACCTTCACGATTTTTCAATTGCATGTATAATGACATGTTTACTACTATAGTACGGATACAAGTGTCGACAAATCTATACAATGCTACTAATCTATTGTCTCAGTCTCATACAATTGCCAGCTGTCTGTGATTTTGCTGGTAAATGTAAGGAGTTTCCTGCCTGACAAAGGCTTGAACCTAGGAACTTACGTCAAATGGCCATTGGCCAATACTCCCAATACTCCCAATAAGCTGAGATTTTAAGAAACGCCCACACTTTTAAGCCACCCACCAACAGAAATATGAAATGAAAAACGAAAGACACGAGCCATCTTTTCTTTACAAGATGAAGCTGAAAAGAAAAACATTGGTTGGAAAGAAAAATATTGCTTTGAAAGAAAAACATAGGTTAGAAAGAAAAACATAGGTTAGAAAGAAAAACATGGGTTAGAAAGAAATACATACATTTGAAATCCGCTCGATAAGCTATAGATCCGGATTTACTGGCATCACGGTAACTACCAAACAAATAACAAGACTGCTTGACCGCTAAAGACTTGCTGATCCTTCAAACAAGAACACAACCTTGTCGCTGAACCTCCCGGTTGAAGTATGAGGACACCTGCAGGTCAATAGCGGGCAAAAGATTGATCAGGTACATGACTCCGGCCTTGTTATAAATGATGTATGCTTCGTATAAGGTATTCTGTGTGATAGAGCGATACACAGAACTGTGTGCAATATATAAAGAGGGGAGAGGAGAGCGGGAGCAACTTGGTGAAGGAAAATTAAGGAAAAGTAGGAGATATGGGGCTGAAAGATCGATGGAAAGATAGATAGATAGATAGATAGATAGATAGATAGATAGATAGATAGATAGATAGATAGATAGATAGACAGAATGATAGACAGATAGAAAGATATATAGATAGATAGATACATAGATACATAGAATACATAGAAGTGAGTTTCGGTTTTAATGCCCTATGTAGGCTATTAAGAAGACAATGGATAGTCGGAAAGATAGATAGATTTGAATAGATATAATATATATATATATATATATATATATATATATATATGGTTTGACATGTAGGTAGATATACATGGATAGATAGATGCAGTATTGCAGATAGACAAAGATAAATATAGATAGACTTATACTTGCACATGCACAAGGATACCACACAGTTCCAAATAAATCATTCAGTCATCCTTTCAACACAATGATGCCAAATTCTGCTTCCTGTGGAAATAATTAAATTTATCACAATGGAAAAACTCCCAGTAACACAATCATTTTTGCTCTTTTGCTTTCTGTTTCCACATATAATATTCCTACTGCATTAGAAAAAGATGCATTACACAAATGCAGGAGCCATAGGGCAAGCCTCCCACGTGGTTCGGTGTGAATTACTTGTGGTTTCAGACCTCGTGAAAACAGCAGCCTCCCACTCCCAATCATTTGTAGGAATGAAAATGAAAAACATCATCGCGCAATGCACATAAACATCAGCATTATTGCATTTCTTCAATGGATGTCTCTGTGGTAAGTCGTCGAAATGCATGTCCAGTTGTCGTTTTTTGTGTCTTAAACTGTTCTTTGAAAGATTTGGGTTTAAATCATAGGTAGGGTACAGTGCCGCCATGTGTAACATGTTGAGGACTCCTGCTATCTCTCTCATCTCATCAATCAACCCTCGTGAGCACCCAGAACTGGGCTTAGAGGGTTGCACTTGCCATATCTATATATCTATATATCTATATATCTATATATCTATATATCTATATATCTATATATCTATCTATCTATCTATCTATCTATCTATCTATCTGTAAATTTTTCATATATATATATATATATATATATATGAATATGAAAAACATATAGTGCCTAAAATATGACTTGTCATTATAACTTTTAACAGCCAATTATTGACAGATATGAGATCTTATTTCTAACAATTTGTATTCATACGAAGGCAGACTATGAAATGTTGACTTGCAATATAACTTTTTTAACAGGCAATTTGTTGGCAGAAATTGAATTTATTTGTAATGCCTATTTTTCCTGTTTTGTGCATATTCCGCATCCAATCTGTCATAAAAATGCATATGTATGAAATTACTATCTCTAGTTCTATATCGATATTTTTCATGTTTATGCTGACTGAGTAGGTGTAGCAATATTTACATTTGGTGCATACAAGCAGATTGAGATATTTGACCAGAAGCTTACAAAATACCTGACGCCCAGTGTGTATAAGGCAAAGATATAACAAGAAACAGAATCCTTACTTCCATTATTATTATATTTTAAATATGCTTTACGGTGAAGTAATAACCAAATTAGCCATATTCCTATATTAATGGTATAATTTTAGAAGAGGTGTTTATGCAGCGTTTTGTCATCAATGTTCGCTGAGCTTTGTTGAATTTAATGAGATTTTGGTTATTTTCATGAGTTGACAAAAAAAAGTTTTTTCTTATTTGCAAACACCCAAAGAGCTGATATAAGCAGAATTATTTGACATTTATCGACACCTGGGCTAACCACAAAATCGAGGTTTACATTCAGCAATGTTTTCGCAAAGAGGTTAAATTTCAAATGGCGTCTTTGATTCTTATTTTTAGACGTTTGAAAGATCTGAGCAAAAGAGAGAAAAGATTATTTTGTGTAATTTGGATTCTGTCCGTTTCTATCCATAGATTGGCTATTCTATATATCAAAGTATTGTTAACCTATACATTACTTGTAGTAGTAATTTATTAGGCCCAAAATTACATTCAGAGTGACAAGAAATGGAACTGAACAGACAAATCATATTAAATTCTAAAATTTCAAAAATATAGCTATGGCAATCGCGATTTGATCACAGTTCAAAAACTAATTAGTCCTAATAAATTGATCTAGACAATGTCTGGACAACCTACAGGTCTACCAACCTACACACTTTCCTACTTGCCATCCTCCTGTGGTAATACCAGAAGCTGGATGGAATTTATGCACTTGATAGGCTAATTATGACAGTAGGAGGACACAGCAATGGAGTGCATAAAGACCGAAACTACTGTCCAACATAGGTCCAGATGACCTGGCCAAAGAGAATCAAACCCAGGATTGGAAAGCCAGGGCCCTACCAACTTAGCTGACCCCCTACCTACTGTATCTAAACCTACTGTACCTAGACCTACTTCACCTAAACCTTCTGTACCTATACCTACTGTACCTGTACCCACAGTGCCTCTACCTATATCTACTGTACCAATTATCTACTCAACCTGTACCAGTTGCTTGTCCCTCATATTCCAGCCAACTTAAGTCTATTTTAAACTCCCTGATTGCTCTTCCACTGAAATGACATGGATTTAGCAATATGTAAGCTTTGGCAGTTACTGAATTTGTTTTATGGTAATTCCAAAAGCCGGAGAGACAACTGAATAATGAGTTGGTAAAAATAGCAACAGAAGTTACTTGTTGAAGTTGCAGTGCCTGGTTGCGGCTTCATTCCTAGGTGATCCTGAGGAACTGTGTTATGTATGTGTTATAGTTGCACAAAGACAGGTCATATTGGTTGGTTTGTAAGTTGTCGAAATTGTTGTTGAAAGTTGCTCTGATAAGTTTATTTGATGGATTTTAATTTAGGTGAGGAATTGTACTGGTATCTTACTGCCATAGTTTCAAATTTGTAATAGGGTCTAAATATTATAAGCCTAGTAAAAGGTCTAAATTCATGGATAGTGGATTCTGGAGAGATATATTTAGGCCTAGATAGATGGATTGACGGAAATATAGATATATGGCTCTATATTTTATATTGATATGGATCTAAAAAAAATCATATTTCTACCTATTTCTCTCTCATTTCTTTTAAGGTGGCTCGATACTCGTGAACTTTCCAAGATAGGATTTCTTAAAAATAGTTTAGAATGATCCAAAATATAGTTTATAGCAAGGATATGTAAAAAAAAGTGGTCGCAACCACCCTTTTTTCAAAATATTTGAGGTTATGTACAAGAAAGTCAGTCCACGCAATCCTGAAAAACTCAATTTTTTTCTTAACTTTTTTACTGTGAAGTTTGCCCTGCCATTCAGTGGTCATGCATCCCATATTATGCAATGAAGCATGAAATTAGGGAAGACACTTTCAGGGAAAAGCTGATAACAATTTCAAAGAGATATATTTAGTTTAAAGGGCCCTCCAAGGGGTTCGGAATAAAAATATTGATTTTGACAATTTTAACTTTTTTCATAAATCATGGCGCTAAAAAAAATTGGCTAGATAGGATTTCTCATTTCTTTGTCATTTATTTCCAAATATTGTGAGGAACAATAAAATGCATAAAAGAAGGTTTGCTACCGCGATGGATTTTGATATAAAAATTTATTTTTATTTCAAAGTCATTTTTGAGAAATTATACCTGCTTGCCGAAAATTGCCTGTAAAAATATTTTATTGGGACTATAAATCTGAAACTCTGTGGGATTGCAGTCCTCTTCACAGCGCATCTAATCCTTTAAACCAGAAGTCTCTCACCCTAACAGAAGTGGCGCAAATGGCAAAAGAAGTGGCCGTCGCACGGAATTATAAAAAGACAAAAAAGCTGCCCACAGAGCTCAGAAGGCTGCTGTTTCTATGGTGACGTCGCCATTGCTTAGCCACGAGTAGCGAGCCACCTTAAAGATTGTCTCTCCATGATGGTGTCCAAATTGTCCATTACAGATCTTTTAAAGTATCCTAGGAAAAAAAAAGTATAAAATTGCTTGTCTCAAGTTTCCTATCCCATAGTCTTTGCACAAACAGTCCAAAGAGCTGGTATTTGTGTAGACTAAGTGGACATACATTAGTAAACAGGGTTACTGTGGGCCATGAAATGTTTTATGCCCAAGGGGGTGATTACTCAAACCTGACAGCAATGTATGTAGCAGAAAGGATTGCAAGACCAAAAAAAAAAAGCTTTAAAAAAACCAACTCTATTAGGCACAACAGTCCGGAAAATTAGGTTTGAGGATGAGATCTTATCAAGTGATTTATATATTTCATTATTTTGAAATGTAATATTGCCTATCTTAGTGTAGAAAGGTTAAATTAATATCGTATCAGTATGACAGTATCTGTTGTGTGGATATAGTGGTCAGGACTAGTTTCAAAATCCTGTATTTTTACTCTTGCCCTGTTAATTTACTCAGTTATCACTCATGAAAAGACAAGGCTGCAAATGGAGTCAAGTGAAAGTCATTTAAATATAAGTGAAGTTTTGACGAAGTCACAAGCCAAATTAATCGACACCTTTGGATTTAGCTAAGCAGTGTTAGGTAGAAGGAACAATTACAAGAACAAAATTGAATTTATGCATTTGTATGACGATATGCAGCTGGCTTTACAGTTTACAGTGTAGAACTAAAAGACAGTCAAGAAAGAAGGAAACTGCCAAGACAGAAAGGACGACTGACATCAGAAAAGACCGAAGCACAAATCAGGTTTAGGCCCAAGGAAATGCATGGAAAACACGAAAATGTGACACACACATGTGGGAAAAATTAGAAGTTTCAACTTGAAACTAGCCATCAGCAACAACTCAAGTCTCAAGGTCTTTACGTATTCTGCTGATGCATTTACAAAGCAAATGCAATTGTCTACCCTAAGTAATGACATTTGAAAGGTCGGAGGACACACAACACACATACAGAAACACATCATGTAGCTTAGATTTAAAGGTCAAGGAAAGCAGCAGGAAATTGGACAAACTCTACACAGACAAACACTGCATGATAATGAAATGAATGGTCCCTGAGGAGTGAGGTGTGTGCCTAATATAAATGCAATCTCCTGAAGAATACAGTAGCGGATCCAGGGGGGGGGGCGTTTAAACCCACCCCCTTAGGGCCTGTAGATTTTAATTTAAAAAATAACTATTTTCATGAAAAAAATTAGTAAATTTTCACTGAACCCCCCCCCCTCTCTCCTTCAACATTTCTGGATCTGCCCCTGGAATAGACCTAATGGAGTGAGGCTGGCTCCAGAAGTTGTAGCCTATTTTAAAAAGTTTAATATCTAGCAATAATCAGTTTTGTAATGCAGGTCAATTACTTATCTGTTTGGTTGATATATATGTTTTAATATAACTTTTAAAGCTTATAATCTGAAGTATAGGCCAGTATGTGGCATGTTTTCACATCTGAATATATTCGGAAGCTCGATCGCCGCAAGCTAAATTTAGATTGTATCTGTCGTCTCGGATGTGTTTTGTGACAAGTTTTCTGTATTTTTTTTATTGCCAGCTAGCTGTCTCATGTAATTCCTATGGAATATCTGGTTGTTTATGACAAGCCTGACAGGCTGACAGGCTTCTAAAATGAATTTCCTGTCTATTTTCTGCTTCGTAGACATGTCAGTTTTCACTCTCAGCTGCAATTTTGTAAGTTTCTTATTTGCTTTTGACAGGTTTGATATGTTTTGACATTTTTCTCGCTTGTATACTAGCACCTTCAAAATTTAAGAGTCTGTGGCGTATCTGGAAGAGAGGGCAAGGCGTTTCAAAGACCTGTACAGGGTGGGGAACCAAAATTTTCCGTGAATTTCCTTGTGCTAAAAAAGCACCTCACATTTACAGGAAAATTTTGAAAACAATACCACATAATCATTAAGGTATCAGCCATACCTGTGGATGGTTAGAATGAGCTGCGATTAAAAATGACTCCACAGGAGACAAAAAGGAAGAGGTGGTCAGATTTGCATCAGTGCCAAATGGACTAAAAAACAGTCCCTGACATAGTCAGAGGGACCTCACAACTGGAATACTATATCCTGAAGGCAATGAATGATGGGAAAGGAATAAGAGGGAAGTCTGGGAGTTTGTGGAGAGAATTAAGAGAGGAATGGAGCATTCCTGGAGTCACTGATGACAAAACTGACCAGGTACCTGCAACCTCCATGAGAGAGATGGTTGAAGAGCTTCAGGTGGACCTCAAGGCTGCCAGAGTGGCTATGCAAAATGATTTTGGCCTGAAATCATATGTCAGGACCCCAAAGACACCATTCGGCCTATTCCATGAAGGCCAGAAGATAGAAATGTGAAAAAATGATGGGCTACATTAGGAAGCATGGCTCAATATTCAATTTTTTCTTCAAACTATAAACGCTTGGTTGTGGATTCTATTGTCGACAAAAGAAATGGCAAATTCTATATAAAATCAATAGAAGATGTCAATTGGACATTCAGGGCAAAGTATCCAGCTCAGGCAATGGTTTCGGGAATCATGACTTCAGATAAAAAAATTATTCTTTATTTCTTTTTTATGCGAGTAAAGGCGGACGGACCTGATGCATACTACTAGGTCCAGTGATGTCATGTTTTGCCATGGCTGGATGTGAATTACTCTAATGGCATCTATAGGCAGACTCAGGATGGTTCCCCATGCCTTATGGCCAAGAAAGTTCAGAATTTCCACTTATAGAAATTTCGGAGACTTTTGGGCGGCCAACTTCTGGCCCTTCTCCAGCTCGGACCTTAATTCCCCTAACTTTTCCGTGTGGGGCATCTTAGAATAGTTGGTCAACAAGACCTGTCACCACAATGTTGTTGTCCTCCTTACTGTCCTCATGGCTCACGGCCTCAAAATATGAAGGCGCTTTTTTTCAAAGCATCACCAAGTTTAGACGGCCATATTGAATTTTTGATCGGAGATAATACAAGTCAAACTTCACAAAAAGGATCCTCTTTGTCTTGTTTCTAAGGCCTGAAAATATGATTTAGTTATGACTTAGCAAAATATTTCATTTCGACTGAAGTTTGAAATATTCCAAATTTTGAAAAATTTGCTTCCTCACCCTGTAGATTAATTAGGACTGTAGATTTGAATGTAAAAAAAAATCAAATTTTAAATATGCATGTCTACATTTTAATTTACCGTCCTGTGAAATTTTCTGGAACATACCTGACAGTTTTATAAGAGATCATTTCCTCTTTCTCTCTGGCAGCACAGGTCTGCAAAAATTTTGGTTGTTATTCTTTTGTGGCATCAAAACTGACAATTTGTGGTTCTGAAGTTGAGGAGCAGGATATTCGCTCCTGTGACGTTCCTTTCTATTTTCTGACAATTTACTTGCTATTGCAGTTCTTTCAGAGAATCTGACATTTTCTGAACTGACGATTCTTCAGTACATTTGGATTTGATAGAATACAGTAGTGGCATTGGCCCGCCATCAGTTCAAAAGATTACCGTCACTTTTCTGACATGCATGGTATCTGAACATTTAAGCAAAAACTCCTGAAGCTGCCAGAAAGTGATTGTGCCTTTTTTTTGTTGGATTATTTTTGCTGTGCTGCAGGATTGGCAGCAGGTTTGGTTTAAACTCCTGATAACGTTTTCTGTTAAATTCTCTCTATACTACTGGTCAAACCCAACGTATTGATGATTCTTAGGTTACTGATGATGTTGCAGACAGCTTAAGTCTTAAAGACTATGTGATATACATATGTACAATAAGTTAGACAGAAAATGATAATTATTCTTATATGTAGTAATAATAATTATTCTTATTCGCAGTAAGTGATAATTGTTACTTATTCGCAATGAAAGAGCTGATTTATAAGCAAATTGTTTGTTTAGTTGATGTCTAAAATTTTCTGATACCACTGCAGTCCACTTTTTTTCTGATGTAGCAGGAGTCCAAAAGCATAATAGAAACAAATGATGGCAAACTTGGCAGTTCTGGCATTTCCTGTGAGTTTTACTTGCTCTCCTTAGTTTTCTACCTCCCTCTTTTTTCTGCTGGTATTCTAGGTGTTTTTGCACAAAGTTCTGGCAGCTAGAGATTGCCTAATCTGATCTGGGAGACCATTAGGGTGATTTAGAAAAGGTTAAAGCTCAATCTGTAGCAATATGTAGCACCCAGGGGACACAAGAACCTTGAACATAGACACAGAGCTACCCAGACCAAGGCTACTTGATCTATGCTATCATCATTTTTGTAAGCACTTCATTGTTTCACAATGTTTCAGCCTTTGAATGATTCAGAATGACACTTTATTCTTGGCAAAGGTCTAATATGATCTGAAAAAATGGTGGTTGATCTGTTGCCTTACAAGCATCATAATATTATCTATGCGAATCAGAACAACATAATTATTGTTTTGCAAAGATTTATTCAGAAGACTACGATATGTATATTATTGCATAGGTCTAAACTTTCCCTGGAGTTGGCAAATTTTGCAGCAAAGTGGCTTTTAACTGACGGTTTTTAGACACATCATATATGATACGATGTATTTTACGAAAGGCTGAAAAATTATATGCTTCTTCAAGCAATCCTGCAGCCTTTTGCAAAAAATAGTAGATAAAGGGGATTATCCACTGGTTTTCCCCTTTTCGAGTACGTACATATTACATGGTACAGTGTATGTATTCACAATGTACATGTCTCATCAGTCATATCTGATTGTTTCAGCCTAAATGGTTATAAAACAAATACTGAAACCAAGGTTGAACATTCATACTACAGAGGAGAGCAATTGTGTATGGTACCAATTGTATATGATACCATATATGTACGAATACATGTATTGATCGTATTAACATAAAAGGTTACAGGAGAATGCTGACACCAAGGCTGACACCAAGGCTGAACATACATTTCCGACTGTGGAGCAATGTTTTTATCCTATTTATCTTTGCATTGTATTCATGCCTTGCCTAATACCCGCCCGTATCACCGCCCAATATCTCCTGATATCTCGCCAATCGCACTATTGTTCGGCAGCCAAGCGAAACAATAATCCGAGTTAATGGGATTTTAAATCATCTCTTTATTCGGCTCAGCACTGAGGCCAAGGATCGGTCAGTACAGCCGTCCTGCTTGGCTGCATTTTATGTCCGTGTCGTTTTTCATAAGCGCAACGTTATTGTAGTGTGTTATTTTATGAGCAGCATGAGATTTGTTGTTTTTTCTTTTCCATTCCTCACCTTGAACAAGACTGTGGTCATATATTTATATGTAAAACTCAATATCCTTCTGTTGTGAATGCTTGTAAATGTTGCCTTTAGGATATTCATGTTATGTTATTGGAGGATCAGCGATTAAAAAATACATATCTTTACGTCTGCCTCTTGTTATATACCAAACTGTGAATTAGTAGCCTCACGCAACAGATGATTTCAAATATTTGAAAGTTTTGCTAAGTTGTAGGTTGCTTATAACGTGTATCATCTTTCAATGCTATGAAGTATGAATGCATTCAAACAGACAGAGGTACTATGTGGGATGACATGCATGTGGAAAATATATCCCGAGGCAGAAATTTCTCATATAAAATTCAGTACAATGTATTGCTGGTTCAAACAATACATGTATGAACATATATACGTTAATATATATTTTATTTGAAAAAGTTCCTCGTGTATCTAATCTTTGGTATATGTAAGAAAACTACATTTTCGCTATGTTTGGCACTGGCCATTTCTGGAATTCGTTGGAAGTCTGAAAGTATTCATTGCTACCTCGGTGCCTCGTTACATTTTCTGTGACAAGCCTTTTGAGATTGGATCTTGACGGACCAATGACGGTGGCCATCTTGGTAGCAATGAAAATGGAAATTGCTTTCTTTGCTGCTGTCCATAAGTGTCGGTCGCTTGGTTTGCCTCTGACTGTCCCGATAGAGAATTCTGCAAGATGCCAGAGAAGTTCGAGATGTTTTGATGACAGAATCAGCACTGCAAATACATACAAGCAATTTTCTGGAGCTTAAGACTGAAGTAAGCCCAACAGCAAAAGAGGCAATGAAAATATTTTCAGTTGAGACTTATCATGCTTTGGTTACAGTAGAATCAATAGCTTATGATCCTCAGGCAAAATCAGCATCTAAATTATAAATATATTTGATTAATTTCTGCTCCGTATTACCATGTATTGTACAATCTACATGTGATCTTCTTCCTCTACATGATTAGCAGATTTCAAACACACTACATAGATGACAGAATAGATAATATAATGCCATGTTATTGTAGTGCCTCGATTTCGAGGTTTTATTGCGAACTGCTGGGAATTGGGAAGCGTGGTTATTCTGGGCGCAATCATTTAGCCCGAGCTATGATGTGTAGCAGTGGTGATAATATTGATCTCTCCTATTGATCTAGCCGTCTAAATGACTCTCGCTTGGAAGATTTAAGTGGCACCGCCTTGAGCACATCTGTTTGATTAGCCCGTGACAATTCACTTGACTTTTACGCCGATGTTATGAATTTGCGAGATTTGTTAGTCACCCGGGATGCCATTTCGGAAGGCAGCAGACTTTCAGGAGAGCTCACAGAGAGCTCACAGAGTGGTTTAAAGGGTGGTTGTGAGTAGCACTTGTAAAATACACGTGGCCGTATCCCAACGGAACCTCCATTACGCTTGATTTAGGGTTTTCCGCAGCCCGCCAGGGCATACAACCCGTTATTTGCAGCTGAAAAGTTTGGATAGAGCAAAAAAAAAATCAATGAGATATGAGGACCCATTGAGACTGTGTGCAGTCGGATTGTATGGTGTTAAATGTTAGACTTTGCCTCCAAAGTTGCTCAAAGATCAATATTAGGTCATTAGCAATCCATACTACAAATGGACCGGTGTGGAAAATGTAAGGCTATTGGTAGCTTTATGGGTTTGCGTGTGATAAACTTACTTTGTCTGATGCCCTTGATCATCGGCGCAATGTTTGGAAACTCCTATCGGAAATCTATTGCGGGTTGGGTTCCTGAACTTCCTGATGATTTTTGTTTGGTGGTTGGGCAAAGCTTGGGCAGGTCTACTTCGAATGATCTTTTGTAGCTTGCTGAAATTTGAGTGCTGCTCTTGTAGCAGAACTTTGTGTCTTGTCTTGAACCAAAGCAGTAGGCCTAAAATATTAACTTATAATGAATTGTTGAGGAAATAACAGGGTGTTAATTAGTCTATTTCTTACTTTAAGCTTACAGACAATAAAAACGAAATGGATACAGATAGGGTCCAATATCGTTAGTTGGTAAAATTTCAGTTTTGCCCCACATGACCGTACATTTTAAACTGCACAGTTGATCAGTCAGTTGGCTAAGAGTTAAGCTTGAGACTTGTAACATTATTTGTTCCTTGTATCGGATCTCTTGCGACATAATCTAATGTAGTTGCCCGATATAAGAAGTAAAATTAAGCACACCTTTTCATAACCGCAATGGTTTACGTGATTACCTTTACAGTTTTCCCTTGCACTGAGTTGTACTCTCTCCTCTCGGTCAATAAATATCACAGTTATGATCAGTTCTGATGAGGTCTGATTAGTTTCCGCTCTTAGTGTTATTGTTATGGGAAATCAATAAAAAAATCAATAATAGATCAATAGATAATACTTCTGTGAGCAAGTGCAGTGTATTAGTGCACCCCTTGATCCCAAGCCAACTCATGAAATGGAAGTACGAGATAAAATGGATTGGGATAGATTCAGGAATTTGATTAAGGAATGGATTCAGGAATTGTTTCAGGAATCCATTATGTTATTTGGAATGTGTGTCTAGGTTAATTGGATTAGGGCATTAGATGGCATAAGATTGTATTAGGTAAAGTATTAGGTTAATTGCTGATGATCTGTAAGGACAAAATCGATGTATGGTGTGGGAGCGAAGTAGCGATCTACAGGCTACTGCTGTACTTTCTTTACTTTCTTTCTCCTTTCTTTGAGAGGGTGTTTTTCTCAGTAATTAGCGGTCAGCCGTGCAAAACATGCATTGTAGAGTATTAGGTTAATCCGGGTGATCTGTTTAGAGAAATCGATGTATGGAGTGAGAGAAATGTAGCGACCCATATTCCATAGGCTAATGCTGTACTTTCTCATATCCTTTTTTTGAGGGGTTTTTTGCTCAGTTATTAGTTATCGGTGGTCTGTATGAGATCTTTCATACTTTTTTGGAACTGTGTTCAGCTTAGTACAAAGTGTTCATAAGCCTAGATGCTGGCCACATGCTCAATTTCTTAATTGGAAATCAATCATGCCATGACTTTTTATCTTAAAATGATCTTTTGAGTCCTTTGGTATAGATACGTATAGCCTTTTTTATCTGTTTTTTTACATGGCTGGCATGTAAAACTTTGATAATCAAGTTAATCAACTCATTCATTAAGACAGCAGTTACCAGGCTATATAATCTAGCCAACATATCATTGATATTCTACACTAATTAGATGTGATTTAATGGTGCCTTGATAATACTCGATTTATGAAGTCTTTGGATGATTACCTATGATTAGCTTCAGAATTAATTTGTGGTGTTTTTTTTAATCATAAGTCTGATAATACGATACGATACGATACGATAATAATTTATTGTCACTGTATACAGTAAAATTTGTTGTGGCATACGATATTCAAACAACAGTAAGTGTCAACGTATGTACAATTTATACAAAAACAGTTTATACAATTTATACATAATTAAGCAGTCTAACACTTGCAGGTACGAATGATTTGCTAAACCTTGCTGTTCTTGCATATTGTGCTTGAAATCTCCTGCGTGATGGTAATAATTAAATAAAGATGTTTTTGGGAAGTTTGAGTGAACTATGCATACTAATAGAAAAGGTATCAGAAAGTTTTAATGCACCATGAAATTTCAGCCTGGAAAAGACATTAGCCAATGATTGGGATGAAAATGAGGATTTGGATGCGCTTTCGTCGTAATGTATGCCAAATCGTTTATTTTTTCACTCTCAGCGAAGTACCTTTGCTGAAACTTTGTTGTGACAAGTTGTCATTTGCTGTGAAATTGGATCTTACGGATGTATGGTATTGTATAACTATTGGCCTACATGAGATAATTTGTTTTTGGACAATAATTTTTCCAAATCCAGACCAAGGCCCAATCGAGGGCCTACCCAGCCTAGCTTAGTACATGTAGTAGCACTATGAACTGCTAAGATATGGAAGTTCAGAATCAAGGTTCAGTTCGCAGCCACAGACCTTCAGGGGTGCTTGTCGGTTTATGCAGTGCAGGTCTTTAGTTAGTTAACATGAGTCTATTAATATCGCAATAGATATATAGATACACTTCTGGGCTACCATGATTAGATCTAATTTCCAAGGGCTGTCATGTAAATGTAGCCACAAATACACCTCTCAGAGATAGACAAACTTCATCATACTTTGGAAGCTTCAGCACTACTGACCTTTTCTGATTAATATTTATTACATTTTGAAACAAGTCTTCTTATGTCTTCTATTCTTTATCTTTGCAGGGTCAACCCATCAGCGAAAGCCCCAACAAAACCACCTCGCCGAAAGGGTCACCTGTCAGACAATTCGGAGAAATGGGCGGCACCATGGGCGGCACCATGGGCGGTACCATGGGCGGCACCATGGGAATGGGAGGACTGTCGCCCAACCAGACGCCTGCGGGCGTGCAGAGGAAATCGAGTTGGCAGCGAGAGGTGAATTGAGTTAATTTCCTTTTCATAGCACTTCATACTTGTAGGTAATAGAGTGGTAGTCCGACTTCCCGCCTGTGGTACAATCTTTTAGCTGCAGAATGTATTGTCATACAGAGTTACCAATACCAATTTTCTCCTTGTTAGTTCTTATACTTCATTAATTTGTGTCTAAGGTTTACTTAATTGAGTTTCAGTATAATGTACCGCATTGTACACCCTCTGGTAGGCCATCGAGTTGACAATATCATCTTGAGTGGCTATCAACAAAACTTTTAAACATGGTTTTCAATCACTGTATCGGCCTAACATTTATGACAACTACTCTAACTCAAGATTGAGTTAGACTCTTGAGAAGTTGCAGAAATGAATGACATTCACTTTACTACTCTTGTTTAGGGGCTAACTTTCCCGAAATATTTTACTATGGGCCTATCATTACTCACCGATTGTGAAATAACTTAATGTTTGCTTTGCCCAATTTATAAATCTTTTATAGAAATATCACATTGATAATTCTCAGATATTTTCTGCATGGTCATTTCTGGCAGTTGTACCACCCACTTGGCGTGAGTAAAGTTACCACAGTTACTGATGTCATCATAGTTTTGACTTGCTTATATTGGGCCAATATCAATATGTATGCTATTCCTTGCAATCAGACACACACTGTCAAAAAAGTCAGCTCTATGGTATTATTAGACTATACTGACTATATGTGTTCACTGTGGACTGTGGAGACAGTTACAGAGACTGCAGACAGGTGACACTCAACTTCTAGGGTCCAAAGGGAAAACCTAGTAAGTCTCATTTTGGCCCAAATTGAGTTAATGTCAAAATAGGACTTCTGAGACATGTTTCTATATATTTATTAAGTTTAGATTTTCATGAAGTGGCCCGTTACCCCAGAATAACACTGAAAAATCCCAGTAAGTCCAAAGCCATTTTTCTCAGAAACTCCAAAATGTGACTTACTAGGTTTTCCCTTTGGACACTAGACTTGAATTGGGAATCTGTCTTCTTGGAGACTTTCAGTTAAATTATTCTATAAAACGAGGTAATTTGATTCTTAGTTGGGACACTTCTCTACTTTTCAGTGGGCAGTCATTCTGGTTCTTTCCCTGCAGTCCCTTGACAATTTCCCCAGTCTTACTTACTCTTGTTGAACCAAGTGGAGTTGAATCTGAGAAGTGATTCTAGCGTATGCTTGGTTGCTTTTCCTAATTGAAACAGCCAATGGGCCCACTGGGACTGACCCAGCAGCTCATTGAGAGGCATCATTAGGTCTTTTTGTGTCATTACCGTTTTAAATCTGCGGATAGTTGGTACCACGGGAGCTTCTCGACTACGTACTCACTAAATTTTTAGTTGCTACTTTATCAACTTTTGAATGCCATTCATTTGATAAAATTTATAAATTATGTTGGCATGTTCTATACACATTTGCCAACTCATGGACCAACTCATGAATTTAGATTTTTTGTTCAAACTAGCAACCATTGGACATTGTAGGGTCAGTGTAGGCCGGGATAACTGTTCTGGTGGCTTTACAAATGAAAATGTACTAAAAATATGTGAATCTGCTACTGGGTGGGATCCGATGGGTGATGCTGTGAATGCACTCACTCTGCTGTCCAAAATATTTGTACAAGTTTTGATGTTACATGTATTCTGCTGCATGATATAGTTTTTCCCACAACATGCGAACTGGTGTTTGGTCTGATTGCTCCTCTACAGGTCACACAGCAGAAATACACAAACTCACTGGTAGATGAGCAAATTTGTAATTTGTCTGTCACATTTTTGTGAGGTTTTGGTGCTGGCTTTGTCAGATATTTGACAACGACTGCCCGTTCCAAGAATGAGACAGACTGTACGTACACATTTCCGATGCTTTTGTCATAGCTGCCTTATGAATTTTGGTATGTCAACCTAATTTGACAATTTCTTCCAGATTGAAGAGAAGTACAACATGAGGATATCAGACGATGAAACAGAAGATGAACTTGACGGAGGAAAATCATTACAGGTGAGCCAGAAAATTACCCAATTAACGGACTAAATAGTAAAGTGCAGAAAACAAGTTTTTCTATTCTGACCAAGCCTACTAGTTCCATTTGATGTTGGAGCGGCATTATAGAAATCAAGGGGCACAGGCCTACACGATAATAGCAGTATATTTTTTAATGCATTACCATAAAGATAATGTAGGTTTTTGCCATATTCTAGCAATCTTCTAAATAATTATAGGCAAAGAAAATATGTGATTGTTATTAGAGGATTGTTGTGTAATCTATAGGGGAGACCACAATTCACGGTTCCACTTTTTGTCTAAGGATAGTTTTACCTTTCTCTGGCAAACTAAATATCAGAATTCAAAATATGACATTTGGCCAATTGCTGGTCAAACTACTTGATTGAGGATGGTGTCCCCTACGGAGTATGGAGGAGTCAAATTTTATGACTAATGGATGAGTTTATCTATATAATATTGAAGTAACTAGAAGTCAATAAGTGAATATTTACGGGATACATTTATATTGTATTATTTGAAACCATGAAAGTCTCCTCAGGTGAGCAAACTGTTTGAAGAAACTTTTCGACGACTAAGTACTTCCAAGAAATGAATCTAGATAATGCTACAAAAATATAGTTGTGGCTATTTAGTATTCGAATTAGAGGCTATTGTCTTTGGCATAGAGTCATCATATTAGACTGTGAACTTGTGAAGTCAAAAGCACATAGTTCCGTTGCTTGTGTCTTAGCATTAGAGTAGGCAAATCGATGTGATGCGTTTGTGTGACGAGTAATGTGCATAGTTATTATTCATATAGAAATTGCAGTAAACTAGTAAATACTTGATGTAAGTTCTTCACTAGGGTATCTAACTGTATCTTGAAATCTACTTTCAACTTTGTCCAGCGGTTGAAACGTTTGATCGTTCTTCAGTTAATAATATCAAACTGTTAAATCAAACTTGGGCCTATGGTGTGTTACTCCCCATTTGACACTTTTGTCTCCTTCAGTTGCATTTATACTACACAACTGATGTCCATTGCTTCCTTTACATAATAATAAGAGCTGTTATGTATGCCTTTGTGTTCTTTGCTGTCACAAGTTAGCTCCAGACAGATACTATGTGTTTTTGTGGAACTAAGTACTGCAATTCAGGACTATGAACGGTTCTTCCTAGGAATTCTCGCAGTAGCTTAATTTGGCTCCTCAACAAATAAAATAAGTCAAGGCATGTGGAGCTAACGGCAAACTAAAATTTTGATTACAATGTACTGGAATTGTTTTTGAAATTTAATTTTTCCTACATTTTTTGTTTATCTTCCAAATTTTATGAACTTCCAAGACATTTTTAAAATTCTTCCAAAGACATTTCAGCCATATTATATCCCAAAAATATATTGTGCATTTTTTGCAGGTCTCTATTTATAAAAAATGTTCATGTTAGAAGAATTATATATGTAATTTGAATGCAGCAGTGCGGAAGTTCCACTAAACTCTGGCTATGTCTGAGATATTGTCTACAATATTTTGTGTAATTATACCAGTCTTCCAGTTCAGAGGGTGAACCAGGAACATTAAAATACTATCGCAATATGGAGGTATGCACTATCAGGGGTATACCACGCCTTGGTATGCCGTATATCGCCAAACTATCACTTGCGACACTATTTGGTTCTGTCACTTCACTGTCCGTATTTTGCGGACGAGAATGAATAGTCTCAAACCTCCTTTCTTGGGTGTTAGCCACTGATAAACACACACTTGCTTAACATTAATTGTATTAGTATTATATCAATATTATAGATCAATAATTTAATAGTATTATATTATTTGTAACATTTTGTAATAATTTTTAAAACCTAGTAATTATATTATCTTTATATATATTAGGGTGTTTGCGCATTGTTGTTTGTGAATGCTATAGGTCAATGTATATCCAACATTGTATACATTGTCAAATACTAAATGTTATACAAAAACACATTTTTGCTATATCTAGAAGTTCTGCTTTTTGTTTCTGACACACTATAGGTGCCCCGCCAAGTGAGTCAAACTTTGTACATGAAACTGTACAGTTTGATTGAATTTGAAATCTCGAGAGCTTTTCCAATTTTCGTCATTTTCTAAAATCTGAAGACACAATTTTTGTAGACGTGCAGTGATTACTCTTTATCATTTTGTCATACTTCAAATCAATGAGGTCTTTCTGGTTCACCTGTGATCTTAAATTCTCAATGGGTGTAAATAATTATCTTCTTTCTTTCAAAATATTGTATTATACTTCCATTTTTTTAATTGATCATCGTTTTGTGAGAGTTGTTATTTGTATAGTTATCACAAAGCAGGGACCCCCGTTTTGCTTTTGTGACTGTAAGTAAAGAATTGGTTACAGATGTGGTTAAAAGAATTACACCCAGGATCTCAAATTTGTTGTTCAACACTAATTCCTGACTTCAGAAGGACAAACCAATTTACGAAATATTTGTTGAAAGTTGCAAAAATTGGGCGCTTTCCCAAAAAAATTGTACAAAAAACTGGGTGGGAATAATTGAAAGAAGAAATTTGCCATCCTGCTTAATAATATTAACAAAATATTGCGAATACGTGGGGGCGGGGGAGAGGGCTGTGGGCGTATTTGTCAGTATTCGGCACCCTCCTGACAAAAAAAAATGCTGGTATAGGACCCTTGCTTACTGCCATTCGTTCAGACAACGGACCAGTAAGGTCTGTTGTAATAAAAATTTTATTCATATACAACATTTATAGAGCATTTTACTTTCTGACTCAATGTATACTTAAAATACAAAATAAAATTATCATACATTTTTGCACTATCACTAATTGTATATACTTAGCTGTAGGGACACTACTAGTACATAGTGCACAGAAACTTATAAAATTGAGAGCTATATATAGCCATGATGTAATGGCTATTTATAACTCATGACATCACTAATCTATGAATATTTTTAGAAAACTGTATCATTTGGGTACAAGTAGATTATTTTTGTAATATAATAATTTTCTGAGATGATTGATGTCCTTGTATATTTATGTTATATTTTATATCAACAAAAGGTGTCTTGACAGTTTTACCATTAATAATTAATATTTTTTCTGAATTTTTTTTTCTTGGATATTGTCCATTTTGTTCCTGAAATGGAAACGAAAATGGACGAAAAAGTGAACGACATAATATTTCAACATCAGAACCACAGAAGCCCTTTTCTTTGAAATACTTAATTACATTACCCTGTATTATCCTTATATTATAATTGCTTTACATGTTGACGGTTCTTTTCTATAATTTGCCGTAGATGCTAATTTTTCAAATTGCCTTAATTTTTAATAGCGGTCAAGGAAATTAAGAAAGAAAGAGACCCCGAGTAAAAAGGAGGTATATCGCAGTTTGAGATTTCATTTTGAATTTTCATGTCATACTTTCTTTCTCGCATTGTTTTTTTGTGCACAGTTTCTTCAATTTATCGACATGTTAAATGTTAACGGTCCTGTCTGTTCTTATTCATGCAGTAACAATATCTATTGATGTTATAGGCTAGGGATGCACGGATATCCGGCACAGTATCCGGTATCCGGCCGGATAGTGGAATTTGCAGGATATCCGGTATCCGGCAAAATGAGGGTATCAGAACCGGATATCAGAACCGGATATCTGGCATGTTCAAAACTTAATTACACTTCATGAAAGGCTAAAATTTTGATAATAACCAAAGGAACGGTACCACGACAGAGTCAACAACATTATTCACCATCTTCAAAATCAGAATTCGGTTACAGAACAAAACGAAAAACATTCCACCAGAGGAACAGTCCTCCTGCCGGACCGATATGTCTCAGCTCTCATAAAAAAATATTCATAATCAACCAAAAATGCCGAAAAACTTCCTTTTTCGCATGTTTACTATCCGGTTCCAACTATCCGGTTGCTATCCGGTATCCGGCAGTTGGTGTTGCCGGATTATCCGGTATCCGGCTATTTTCACTATCCGTGCATCACTATTATAGGCCTATTTTAATTTTAATATTATACATTGTAAATTAGATCTTGTAATAAATATTTTTGCCCTTTTCTAGATGTTGTCTAGAGAATCAGAAACAGTTAAAGCTAAAGTTGGTCTCAATTTATATTCAAAATTTTATATCATACCTTCATATCCTTTTTACTTATATTTATATATATATGGCATATTTACAAAATATTAATTGCCTATGCTTGAGCGCAAATAGTTGCATAATTTATTACCTTGCTTGGCAGAGCATTAGGTCAAAAATATTTACTAATTCCAATAATAATTCACACACAACGACATAAAAACCAATTATCACCCAGAAAAGTCAAGATACATTCATTTGTCCTCTTCATGGATTCTTCTTTAATTTTCCAATTTAATAATGCATTCAAGATTTGTACTTTTTACCTCAGCCAATTTTTCAAATGTTAAAGCAATCATATTCTAAGTTTAGTTCTAGGTGAGATGATACAAATTATGGCAGACAGATTTCACACGATACAAACATCATGTTATCAAAGTATATGATCGTGCAGAACAGGAAAAATCATATTAAAAAATAGATTTCTTTCGCCGTACTGCATTTTCCATTTGCATAGCTATTCAGCATATTTGCTCCCATTTGCAAATATCATCTTCTTCAATTTTCGATTGTTATATATCTTTCTTAGATATTATATTCTCCTGAAACATTCCTAACTTCTCAGCTTTTTTCTAAAATATGAAGCATTAATCGTGTGGCCGTGAAGTTGTTTCTACGTATTCTTCAGATATATTTATCGCAACTTTAAATTTCAAGTTTGCATTTCAATTTTTTCTATTTTGAATTTGAACTTGCTGTTAAAACTTTTGTTTTACATTTTTTGTTTGTGGATATTATGTGATTGTACACAAAGAGTTTGTGAGTGCAAAAAATGTTTCTGATCATGTTGGTCGGTCTGTTCGTTTTTTTGTTCATCAAATTTTTCATATTTTTGTACTTCTCACACTACATTACATACAATCAGAGTATACCCACACTAGTGGAAGAACTCATTCCAAGAATGCACATACCAGAAGAAGAGCATATAGCTCACACAAATAATTTCCAACAAAAAAATTAAATGCCACTGAATATGCAGAACACAAGAGACAATCAGAACATCAAAACAGATTTGTCAAACCGTAGATTAAAAATTCTTCATCAAACTTTATATATATGACATCCAAGAACATTTATTAAATTCCCTATCTCAGTTTATTTTCCACTTATACTCCTTTTGTTGAGCTTTTGCAAAACTTTGGTCATATCTTTGGTACATCACTTAAAGTTGGTTTCCTTTTAGTCTATATGACTTGATTGCGGTAATGTATGAATGTCGACGTATGAACTTGACCTAGTTTCATTGACCTAGATATTCAACCTCATGTGACCTTTGACCTACAGGATGTACAATACACTGGAGAAGTCAATGAAGATATGGTGAAGAAGATTCATGCAATGTTCCCTACAGCCGAAGAAAATACCGTGCGCCACTACGTCAGAAAGTAAGTAACTTTACAACTTTTACTCAACGGTATTATAGTTTTTTCCCCATAAATATCAGATTAAGAGGGTAACGGCGTCACTTACGGAATTCCAATTGCTTCGTCCTGGATTGGATTCCAGATTTCTTTGAAATTTAAAACCTGGGGACAAGTCATTACGAGTTGGCCATCCCTTCCTGTCCGGAACCAAGAAAGAACCATCCTACTGCTACTGGGTGAATTAGGGCTGTGTAGTGCTGGACACTGTGGGTTGTTACAGCATCAGGAAGAGTAAAAGCCATAAAAAAAAGGTGTGAAGTGTGCCACTCTCGAAAAGGCTGTGAAAGAGAGAGATTCAGTGGCAGATCCAGAAATGATAGCTAGGGGGGGATCACGTGTTTCGGCATTCGCGGGCACGCGTTATCGCATTTTTTCTTCAAAATGCCACTATCTATCTTGGTAGTCTAGGGGGGCCTGGGCCCCCTAGACACCCCCCTGTATCCGCCACTGAGATTGGTATAAGGTGACCGTGATCAATGCAGAATTGAAGGAATGTACAAACTACAAAGCACAACAAAATGGTCCAAACTATCTTTTGTATAGTAGGATGTCTTTAGTACAATGTATAGTAGGACAGCAGGATGTACAATCAAATTTGTACTGACACCAATGACCACTGACCACATGATGCAAGCATAGCTCATGCAAATTGCCAGGGCTGCCCTCATAACAGCTGTGTTCTTTACGAATGATGCAAATGTGGTGGACTAAATGAAATGCGTGGGCCTTAATGGAGTCTCCTCTAACCTCAAAGAATAATCTAATAACAGATCGCACAAAAGACTCGAGTGATGGGGTGCCGCGACTGACGCATACAATCAAATTTATACTTATTTCCATCTGGAAGTGTGCAATAACACAAAAAAAACCACAATATAACTCATAACTGAGCCTTGAGGATGCATATGCAATATTATATATTGAGTGAAGACGCCATCTGACTTATGTAAATTGAATTTTATCAGTCTCTGGCACCAGGTTGGTACTAGGCGTACATTGCAGGAATGCAGGCCCTTTAAAAGCTTTATCGGTGCAGAGGCAAGAGGAGACTATCAGGCGTTGGTACATACACAAAGAGACTGTTATCCTAAGTATGTACGGTACTGTGCCAACCTACTTAACTTAATACCCAAATGTACAGTACATTTATCTGGTTAATGTCATCACAGGATTTCTACCATTTACTTGGCTCAGTTGGCTGACATATAATTTTAATGAAACAAACAAAAATGTCCCAAAGCGCAAATACCAATTCCTTAATTTCCATTCATATTATGACTAAACTGGACAATAACAACAAAGTATATACTTTCCCCTTTTAACACACAAAAATACACACAACGCATTTATCCTCCTAATGTCATAACAGAAAATGAAAATTGTCCACCAAATAATTGGAAGGAAGAATTATTGCGACACTTGTTTGCGTTAGTGACTAGAACGCGGGTGGTCATCGGTGCAAATTGCTTTTGCGGCATTTTCCTTTGTTGCGATGAATCCTGAGTGAGTTATGAATGAAATGCATATATGAGTAGGAAGCTCGGACCAATATATCTTCTACTTTTCATTACTATTTTCTCCAAGCCTAGGGGTCAGTAGACTCTTGTTATCGAATTCTGCTGCAATTTATGAATTAGTGTTATTGTAGAAAAGATATATTAAGAAACTTGTCCCTTGTGGCAGTGAAGCAGTAGTGTCATTATTACTAATATATATATAATTTAGAAGCCAGCTAATGCAAGCTGAGATTAGTATAATTTTGCACTTTGCAGTAAGATAAGGTAGATGGCTGTCACTGAAGTCACTATACAGTATTAACAATACATGTTTGAAATTCTATGAATAAATGGAACAGAGAAGAATGTTGCCGCTGGAAATATAGCAATTATATCATTATTCGTACGACTGACTGATGTGTAATTTATAATGTCATAAAATACTCGTTTGTAGAGCTCTATATGTAGCACCATTTGATTGCGCTCTATATGCAGCACCCAATTCGTAATGACTTATTTCAAGCAATTCAAGAAAGATTATATTCCCAACAGTAACAGTAATGCCTGTAGCTAAGTTACAGTCATATGAGCGATGGAAAAAACTCGAAATGTACGATTCCGCCATTTGCAATAACTTCTCACAAATCGAGATTGATATGACTCTTGACACTTTGTACAAATGCTATACATATATCAAACAGTATTCATAGCTCAACTGGCAGGAAAAAACATATTGCTGTGATTTATTTGTTTTTCCACTAAATATATATTTCCATGGCAACGATGCATCTTGCCGACAAACTTTTCGTGATATCTTTGACAGGTACATTTACATTTAGACAGATCGCATGTACAATATTGTACATTGCAGAAAACCCTTTTTCTTTTTTTTGCAATTGATGGTATTTGTCGATCACTAGGTTTTATCAAGTTGTGCGACATGTCTTAAAACAGTGCAGCAAGGTAGCTAGAGTTTGTACTAAGAATGTCATTGATACAGACAAAATTGATGTATCTGGAAAGGTGAGGAGTATATAATTTCTTCCTGCAGTTCTGCAAAAAACTGCAGAATTCTGCAGTTCTGCAAAAAGCTGCAGAATTCTGCAAAAAACTGCAGAATTCTGTAGGGAACTGCAGAATTCTGCAGGAAACTGCAGAATTCTGCAGTTCTACAAAAAAACTGCAGAATTCTGCAGTTCCAAAAAAAATTCTGCAGTTTCAAAAAAAACTCTGCAGGAAGCTGCAGAATTCTGCAGTTCTGCAGCTCCCTGCATGATTTCTGAACCTCTGTTACTTCTTGCAGTTTATTGCAATGCTTCTTCAAAGTTCAGACCTCTCTGACATGGGGCTTGCCGCTACCAAGGAAACGTGGTTTGGGGGATTGTTGTATGAGGGATCAGGGTTTTTGTTAGTCCTCTGTCACTGCAGCGTTTCTGAAAAGTTTCTGCAGCAAAATCTGTAATTCTGTAGGAGATATGCAGCCTGGGAGGTTTTATGCAGTTCTGCAAAAAACTGCAGAATTCTGCAGGAAGCTGCAGAATTCTGCAGGAAGCTGCAGAATTCTGCAGAATTCTGCAGTTTCAAAAAAAACTCTGCAGGAAGCTGCAGAATTCTGCAGCTAACTGCATGATTTCTGAACCTCTGTTACTTCCTCCAGTGTATTGCATCTGTACAGTTCAGACCTCTTTGACATTGGGCTTGCCGCTACCAAGGAAACATTGATTAGGGGGGTTGGTTTGGGGGATTGTGGTTTGGGGGTCGGGGTTTTGGTAGTCCTCTGTCATTTCAGCGTTTCTGAAAAGTTTCTGCAGCAAAATCTGTAATCCTGTAGGAGATATGCAGCCTGGGAGGTTTTATGCAGTTCTGCAAAAAACTGCAGAATTCTGCAGAAAACTGCAGAATTCTGCAGAATTCTGCAGGAAGCTGCAGAATTCTGCAGTTCCAAAAAAATCTGCAGAATTCTGCAGTTTCAAAAAAAACTCTGCAGGAAGCTGCAGAATTCTGCAGTTCTGTAGCAAATTCTGCAGTTCTACCAGGTAGCAGATTGTGGAATGACATTTTTGCGAGCACACAGATCGCCGAAAAAAATGCCGTACGGCAAAAAGAAACAACGACGGACAAAGACTGACTGCTGTATTAAATAGACCTGGTTGCAGAGTACCTGAAACTTTTTTCGGAATGAAATTTGGTTGAGAATTGACCGAGCAGAGAGGAAAAATGTCCATGGAAGATCATTATGATAGAGCACTGTCAGCAGTTTTATGAAATGACATTTTTGCGAGCTGACCGATCGCCGAAAAACGGTTCGTACGGCAAAAAGAAACGACGACGGACAAAGACTGACTATTGTATTAAGTAGACCTGGTTGCAGAGTATCTGAAACTTTTTTCGGAATGAAATTTGGTTGAGAATTAACCGAGCAGAGAGGCAAAACGTCCATTGAAGTTTATTTTGATAGAGCACTGTCAGTAGTTTATAAAATGACATTTTTGCGAGCTGACCGATCGCCGAAAAAAGGGTCGTACGGCGAAAAAAAACAACGACGGACAAAGACTGACTAATGTAGTCAATAGACCTGGTTGCCGGGTACCTGAAACATTTTTCTGAATGAGAATTGACGGAGCAGAGAGGCAAAACGTCCATGGAAGTTTATTTTGATACAGCAGTTTTTAAAATGACATTTTTGTGATCCCATTTGTTTCCTCACAGTCCTCATTATATAGGTATTAATGGAGCTGCAGAACTGCAGAATTCTGCAGTTTCCTACAGAACTGCAGAATTTATTGCAGAACTGCAGAATTCTGCAGCTTCCTGCAGAATTCTGCAGTTTCCTTCAGAACTGCAGAATTTTTTGCAGAACTGCAGAATTCTGCAGCTTCCTGCAGAATTCTGCAGTTTCTATTGCAGAATATGCAGCTGCAGGAAGAAATTTAAGTGTACTGGGAAAGGTGTCTGTATCGACACACAGCCAGTATCGAATACAATCTCCTATAGCAGTTGGCGTATTTATGAAGAAAAAATGAAATAAATCCATAGGAATTCACGTTGTTTACATGCACCTCGCGCAATTTTAACTTCTGTTCTCGCTTAGGTATCGCAAACGACACTGGGCGAGACACGTGTTTTCCAAAACGGCGGACGAGAGTGACGAAAATTTGGATTTTTTATGGAAAATGAATGAAAAAAGCTTAGGATTTGCGTTTTTATGCGTTCATGAAAGTAAATCAATAAACCTAGCAATAAACCTATCAAGAAGTGAAAAAAATAATCAAAATTTATTTTATTTTTTTTAAGTTTTGACTTGTTTGACCATTTCTTCTGCAAGATCAACTAAAATGCCTGTTATAGCAGTTAGCTTTTGGAAGCTTCAGTTAGCTTGAGGCTGCTGCAATTACGGAGCTTGATGTTATTGTGTTTATATAATTGCCTCAATTCGAGAGTCGAGGCTGATCACACAATTGCATTATATCATCAGTAATCAAGGGCATCATCTTATAAGGATGTTGGGAATCTTGTAAGGCAGCAATAAAAAGTGGCTGTATGTGAAATTGCAGTAATTTTGGCTCTAGAGAAGGTTACAGAATTTCATGCTCAAAGCTGACACTGCGGCAGTGTTCATGTCGGCCGATTGACATAAGGCGCTTTGGCTTGGATGTGTTGGCTCTGTCTGATCCTCTGGAGAAGTTGGGGGAAAATGCCAAGAGTTCATGACCCAATTAAGTACATGTCAGTCAAGTATGTGCTAAACTGCTTTCGGAAACCCTGAAATATTAAAAGAGCAAAATGTGTCAGCAGAGAAGAGTGTTATGTTCAAGATTTTCCATCCAAATATAGGTTATTACTTAACAGTAGTAATGGGGTCACTAAGGTTGGATGGTTGGACATATTATGTTGACTCAGGAGACCCGGAACGGAATTGTGACTGAATTTGGCTTCGTCCCGATTGGCCCGCTATCCAATTTAGTAAGCGTCAATCAAAATTGTACAAATTATGCTTACTGCTCGGAGAACCAATATATCTGGAGATGTTAAAGCATGCAAAATTGCAATATTCCAGGAGATATCCTGATGTTTTTAGACAAATAAGAATATCAGTCGACTAAGGCATGGAATAGTCATGTACTAATGTCACAAAATGTTGTTATGCTTTGGTTTTATAAATATCATGTCTCAGGAGACACATTTAAATGAACTTGTGACAGAATTTTGGAATTGCCTACTACCCAATTTCGTTAACACAGAACATGCTTGTCCTATAACTGGTTCTAATTAAAACCCTGAAATCTGTAAATGTCATTCTTGCAAATACTCATGAATGACCTGAATATGTGCCAACCAAGATATCAGTCAGTTATAACTTAGGGTAGCTACTTGGAGTAGTTCGCCACAACCTATTTCCAATACTATTGGTTGCCAAGATGTGGCGGGGATAATTTGGGTATCGGGGATATGTATGTTGCCTCACGAGACCCTAAAAGGGAGCGTGACTTAATTTGGGAATGAAGCTGGAGTGCAAGACCCAATTTACAAAACGTCAATCAGAGTTGCACCAAGCACTGACTGAAGTAGAACCTGAAACCCAGAACTCTACCAAGCAAATGTAGTCATACTATCACGGTGGAGCAGCAAGGTTCGTCATTATGACATTATTGAATTTATAAACAATGTTCCACTATATAAGGAGAAAGGATAAATTATAAAGACATTAAGAGAAACCCAGTGTTCAGAAACTAATTTTCCTGAAATACTCGAAGAAACCTAAATGCTGTCTTGTGGAAATAAGCATCAAATCTCAAAGCAACAAAGTTAACGTAGACTTCTATGTTGAAGATCAAAATAAATAAATAATTTCAATCACCATGTTAATGGTGTCTGCCAGATACTTGCAGAACACTTCCTCAAGAATATATTGACATTCCAGCATGCATGTAGAAACAGTGATTGCAGCCAGACCTCCTGAACAATGAACATGACAGAACAATCACACAACCACGGAAGTAACTCGGACAACACGGGCTGCGCCAATGAGTCGTTGACCGGTCTGATTTGTACACGATCCCCTGGAGATTCACAACTAATGACAAGAGTTTGTTGTACACTAAGAGGCTGCCATGTTTGATAAATATGATTGCGATGTCGCCGAGTCCCTTGGGGAAGGCTGTTCGGTCTGTACAATGTGCCCTGAATGCAGGGCATTGCGGGTCACTATAGGGAAGCGTAGGAACGTACAAAGTGATTTCAAGTAAAATAGGCCTACATTACATATATGTGTGCCTAAGTTGCCTGTAATGCAGCACAAATTTATAGAACCTAAAATGTGATTTTGAGACAATTTGATTAAGTCAGACAAAATGTCCAACAAATGGTGCTGAATCCAGCGACTACTTCAAAGTCAAAATTTGTGAGATTTAGAGATTTCCCGGCAATGACATGCTCGAAATTCCCTACTTGTTCCAGCCATGATAGAAACTCAATTTAGCTATGTTAGCTATTAAGTTAAACTAACTACATACTACTTTGGGAGGGAAGGAAGGTTTGAAATGACTTCCAAGTTTGGAATACTTCTAAATTGCATAACATTTATGTGAATGACAAATTAAACTGGGAAAATAAGGCAAAATGCAGCATTGCTTGGCATAAAAATGGCTACTTTTATCCCGAAGATGGGTTTTATGAGCACATTGGATGTGGCATAGCTGCGTACACAATCAGAAGCTACCAGGCTTGAAATACCCTCATAAGTTACGAGTGCTTGCTTCAACGGACCATAATATCGCTGCTGTTATCATAAAGTTCGCAAACGGTGAAAAGATATATCGATACACTGATAAATAGATAAGATGGACCTCAGTAACAGATGTACGGTAGATATTTAATTAATGATAGATTAATGATTGGGGGTTTTATGTGGTCAATTTGGAATTAGCCAATTTGATTTCCAACCATTCCACAGTGCATACATTATGGTAATTTTATCTTTCTTAAAGCTTACAAAATAGCAACAAATGCCACCCGAGAATATTTTTTGAATTAATTTTGAGGTCAAACTTTGGTTGCCTTGTTTAGTTGGAAGGTAATGAGAATGATAACAATTTATAAATTTATGAAGATGAACTTCCAGCTGCTTTTCCAACTCCAATTAGTTTAAGTTTAAACATCTGGTTTTCATCCCAATAAAGTTTAATTTAAAATCTGTCACTTCCGACACAAGCCGATCTCAAGTGTCCAGAAAAAATGCTAAATACATGAAATAACGAAGGAATAATAAATGGAGAACAATGAATAAAGAATGAAATAATAACAAGGTTGATTTAATAATTAATGTATCGCGAATTAATGGCAAATGTTCGTGGCATGTGTCGTTTAGTTTGACATTGATTGGAGAAATAATGAGAAATCTGAAAAAATAAGCGCCATTTGTTATTGTACTCGTTCCGTCAAACACGCGTTTTGAAGGTCGTGAAAGTTGTCTTTTACTTCCTGCGGGACAATGAATCTTCGTGAAATTGTCACATTAATAAGTTCTCGATTTGTCTCCAAACAATTTAACCTTGAATCGTGAATCACGAATGATAGAACGAATGACGTGATGTGTCCTTCCTTCCTGTCTTTTCTCCCTTAGCTTTTTCGTGATCGATTGTCATTAATGTGATTCAGAAAGCCCAACTTAAATACTGAGGGAGCTAATGTGATAAGTTATACATACAAACTGAAATTGTGGGAGAGTACTGAACAGTGGTCGAAATAAGGGGGGGTCAAGGGGGTTTTGACCCCCCATTGCTCTTGTGACCCCCTCAAATATATTTTTCAGATGGACGCAGAGGGGGTCCTGAAACCCCCCCCCCCCCCAAATAATGAATGTGTACGAAGGAATGAGCATGAAGCAGCAAATAAGCCTAGAATCAGCATTCAACAACCTCTTGTGATTTGTATATCAGCAATAGGATTTTCGAAACTAATTTTCAGAGATAAGACATGCCTTGAAAATGGCCCGAATTCATTTTTAGAGCATTTGAAAATCTTCGGCTTCAGGGCACAAGCGGCGGCCCGCTGGAGACTCTCTGCTACAAAGGCTTAAACCCTTTGGGTTTTGCAACTGAGAGACCCCCCCCCCCCTAGATAACATGGCCTATTTCGACCACTAGTACTGAATATGACTGAAAGTACTTGTCATCACCAGATTTACCTGATTGCATTCAAGAATAGACCATATCAAGAGAAAACTTAGTGAAATTAAATTAATGGCCTGTACTCTATGATTGAAAATTGAAGTCTGCTACAGGCATATATATACAGTAATTTTTAGCTACTGCTCATATACATATTACATGATATAAACCCGATGGGTTAAGGAAAAAGCGCTCTTTACGCAACCTGTCTGACTAAAAAGCCAGTCAACTTCCAAGTCTTACAACTAATTTCAACATGTTGTAAAGTTTGCTATCCTGAAAACTTTGCAATTTCCATCTCAATGTGTTTCTTAAGGCAGAATGAGTGCTTTTCACTGCTTTGGACTTTTTAAATAATGTTAGCTATTCAAATTTAGTCTAGTCACAAAAATGGGTAGGCTGTTAGGCTCCTCTCATCTGCATACTAATAACAAGATGAGATGCTAGGTCTTTGTCAGAAGAGTTTTCTTTAAAAGTTTACACAAATGTTTACTAAAAAGTTTACTTTAACTTCTTTATCTACAGATGGCTGCATATATCATATATAAGCAAACTATTGTAAAGCAGCATGTGTCTTAAGAAGGTAAACTTATTTGGTTGCTTCCTTACTGTTAAAGCTAGGTTGACATGGCAACATGTTAGAATTATTTGAGATTTCCTTCCATTACTGGTGCTAGCAAATAAGCATCCTTAGGGTTACTTTGTATGCATTATGTGAATGTGGAAGCATTCTGTCTATGTCATATGGCTTTGAATTATAAAAAATCTAATTAGGCATTGTGAAGTTTACATTAGAGAAGGTCTTCAGAAAGAGACTTCGGAGAGGATGGTAAAAAGTGTAAAATGAATCAAATGGAAATGTAACAAAAATGTTATGCCATACGAGGTTGGAATATATCCTAAAGGAATCTAGCAGAAGAGAATGTTAAGAAGGAGAGAAATAAAGGAAATTCAAATGTAAAACATAGGAATCAAATAAACTGTTGTAACATCATAGTTATGTTAGTATTTGATGTTTAGCTTCTTTTTTTGCAAACACAGAGCTATGCTCCAGCTATAAAAGCTGGAATTAAAGTGTTTATTTAGTCTCCTCCTCTGTTGTTTTTTGACGTCTGCCATTTTCCTATGTATGCCGTTACCATGGTAACCGAAATCCGTATGAAAAATGAGGTCGGAATGTAAATAATCACATTTAGAAGTGGACGCTTTTCTCCTTTTTTGCGATGATATATCTGATGAGGGCAAGGTGCATCTCTCGCATATCTCTATCTGTTATATCGTCTCTGTATCTGTAATATTATATTGTCCCTCTATGTATTATATAGTGTCTCTGTTTCCTCTGGCACTGGCTGCAGTCTCCATGGAGATATTAAAGTCTCTATTTGATCAGCAGCCAGAGACTCATATTGTCAGACAAAAGTGTGTTCTCCCACATTGTATGACCCAACTGACATGACACAGTAGTTGACGGAAAGTCAGCGTGTGTGCTGTTCCTTACTTGCTTCAGTGGAACCGTTTACATGCTTCAAGAAGGATTGGTAACTACAGTTAGGCCTACCTTCCACTTACCGAGAGATATATATCATCAGATTGATTACTCTGCTATTACACAGTGAAATCAAAATAACATTACAACCTCTATTCTGTCTTGGGGGATTACGCAAAGATTTCCCACATTTCCCTGGCGATTATCAGGAGGAATTGAATGAGAGTAGAATGTGGCAACAGGCAAGATACTTCAGGTTAGGTCTAAAACGACACATTAGGTCCAACATGAACCTCTTTGGGAATTGAATTCGAAACAAAGCATTTGCCTTATCAAATGAGTTCAATTTCAGGGCACCTTTAAAATTTTGTTAGTTTCAGTCTCGATCAGAAATGATTTTGTTATTAATGGTGGGTTTAGTTTCGATGTCGATTCGAGATACACAGAGTGCCTATTTAGGGTGGAGGGACGCATTTCAATTTCTGCATTCAATCTGCTCTCCCACTCTCTCTATGTAGTTGTGTCACAATTTTCTGACAATTTGTTCGTATTTTCACTTTGCAGAAACAGAAACCTTCTTGGACTGACGATCATGGAACTGCAAAACGAAGGATACCAAAAGGCGGAAAATCAGGCAGCCGCCCAAACCATTCTAGCCATGCACCGAATCAAAAGGGACTTCCCCACAATCGACGATGACACGCTGAGAGACATTTTACGCAGGTGAGTCTGTTATAAGTTTCAGAATGAGGACGAGTTGGTTGTCTACCAGTTGGCTTGTCGACCAGTTGGCTTGTCGACCAGTTGGCATGTCTACCACTTGTCTTGGTACCATAGTGCCAGAAGGAAAATTATTGTTGTGACTCTGTTCAGTATGTCAAATGGCATAATTTCTGCATGATTCTTTGTTATTGTGCATGTTATTGAGTAGGAGTGATCAGTGTTGTTTGTAATGTGAGAAACTTGTCTGTTTTATCATTTGCATGAATATTTGTCTTTGGATCTTTTTCATAAAATTTCTGATTTGTAGTTTCCTTCCGTCATGATTGCATTCATACTGGCAATGGTATCAGTGCTGTTTCATGATTGGCTAATATGCTACATTTTAAGTTGTCCTCCAATATTTAATTGATTTACATTGCCTTTGTACTTTATTCCTTCACTTCTGCGCTTTGAAGAAACTTAGCAGGGTGGTGTTTACAACTTCTGAACTCCACTTTCGTTGTTGCGAGTATGTGAGCCGACGATTGATTTAGACAAAGTTTTATGAGGCAATATCATATAATTTCCACATAGCTAAATTCACCACTTTTAGGCTGATGAGAGGAGGCAACCAAATGATAACAAAAAATTGCCAAAATCTATCTCGCTGATTAGGAAGTGATGCTTCATTTGGGTGGATTAATTGGGCCTAACGCCAATGAAGGACAGTGGAAAAATCTGCATTTTTTGCTTAAACACAGTGCCACTTTTTCTGCTTAAACACAGTGCCACTTTTTCTGGAGGGGTGGTTCTGTTTTCAAGTGTAAAGAAGAAATTTGAGTCACTTGTGTGTTCTCTCTGTTGGATTATTTTATGTTTTTTAATTGTCTGGCTCCGTTTGCCATTCACTGGACCTCAGTTGCGCAACACTTTCAGATATCTTCTGCCTCATTGCTGTGTCCTCTTCCTGTCCTAATTAGACTTCACCATAGTGCATAGATTAAAATAAAGGACAAAGAGCCGAAACTGTCCATCCATTCTTTACAAGTGCCTTTGCATAATGTTAACGGAGCATTCGGTTTCTGGGTGGATCTGAACAACTTTTCACTCTTCAACATCTTTTTTCTTGAGGTTTTGTTTTGTTTGCTTCCTCATATTGAACTTCACCGCAGAAACTTGAGTCGGTGCTGTGTGAGTCTTCTTCTGATGCCCCTGTCAGACCTGTCCTGGATTTGTAATGAATATTTTACCTTTGGAGCGTGAATATTTGTCGATTCCGAGAAGGTGGGGTCCCGGAGACTCCCGGACCCTCTGTGCGGAAACTGTCGGGTCCTCCTCTCATTTCATTGCATTTGGAGACTGTGAGGGTGAATACATCCATATTGATTCCTTCAAAGATTTTTCCTTTCATGTTTTTTGTTTCTCTTTATTGAAGACAGAATCACATCGATTTGTTGGATTTGAATAAACGGCTGACAGCTATGACGCTCAAGATTCAGAAATTCAGTTTCCTGAAGTTCCAGTTGATTCTCTCTCAACGATGGGATTGAGAAAACACACAATTGGTCACTTTCCTCCTCTTTGAAATAACATAATCAACCAGAAATAATAAACTATCATTCATTGGAGGTAAAGAGGCGTAAGATATTAGATATTATATTCAAGATGGCAACTATAAACTTGCTTCCATGCTTCCGCAAAACTTTCCACAAAGTCCAGAGCCAACCAAGTCCAGGTGTTAAATTAATGGCTATTGGTATTAATTAGACAGGTACTTATATCATATATTTGTGTGACAGAGGGTCTTACTGTCAATAACAAGCTGAAATATTGTACACATAATAAGAGAGTTCCAATTCGTCTCAATACTCCCAAAGAACTTGTATTGCACTGAAGTTGCAAGCCACAAAGATCAGTACATTTTCTAACTACCAATTACGCGTCTTTAGTATCTTTAGTACTCTTTGCCTGAGACAGTTTCAAAGAACTTCTGCCTGGCCCTTGGGGAAGTACAAAGTAATCACTGTCTGCTAATACTACAGTAGTTAAAGTTCAAGTTCAATACTGTATATATACTTCTCCAAATGAAGAGCTTTATGCTAACCTTTCATGAAACTCAGGTTGTTGTTTGAATCTTGCTGATTCAGCTATTTATAATTGGAGCAAATGAGAAACAAAGTTAGTTTAAGTATGGAGTAAATGCATTAGCAAAAGTGCGGATCCCTAGGGTACACTTTCATCTTGTATGTCAACACTCGACAGTCTTTCAAAAGAGTTTTGAGGTCACATACTGATGAGAAGCTGACTGTTGATGTGAAAGGCGTTATTGTAGGACTCGGACCAGGGGTGTATCTAGAAATGGCCTGACAGGGCACACAGGCACTTGAATTGTTTACAACATTTCTGCACTAGATCCTGCCACTGGTGCTCACCACTACAGACATACCAAGGTTGGAAAGTCCCTGAATCGATCACCCTGCTGTAATGTTGTACTAATGGGGTGCAGGGTGGCTGATTCAAGGGAAATGCCCTGACTTTCCCACCTTCCTGGTTCTGTTTAAGGAGATCAGCATCATGCACTCCAGAGAGCAGGAGGACTTGCAAATGATTGAAATGCCTGTGATGGGGCATAACATTTGGGAATCCTGAATCTGCGTGAAGTGCGCAGCGGGCATTTATTAACGCATGTATGGTGCCAACTTATATGCATGTATGACATTGTATGTACCATGCAATGTCAGCACTCGTTGGTGGAATAAATTCTGAATAAATTAGTCACTCAAAGAAAGTTGATATTTCTCTAATATCACGCGCAATTATTGTTCAATTTATGTGAGGACAGCTTTACATGTTCTCAGTATTCATTACAGGAAAAACCTTCAAGGTAATCCATATGGACATGTCACATGTACAAGATGTCACATGGTTAATGCCCTTCAATAAATTGCCCTCACGCATTTCCATTTTGGATTTCCATCAGTATGCATGAAATGTGACATGAAATGTAAAACTCTTTAAAACATGGTACATTTTGCTGATGCTTGCAAAATACTTTTACTCTTTTTTCTACTCTGATCCCACTTCAATCAATGCGAATCATGTCCTCGGGGTTATTTGAGATCAAACGTTAGCCGAGAAAAAAAAGACATGTTTGGCGACAACATGGGACACAGGTAAATGCTATAAGCCGATTAAGCCTAAGGCCGTTACCCGTTAGATGCGAGTTAAAGCATAACAAGTTTCGATGAAGTTTCTGTACATTTAAACTTGCAGAATCGACAAAAAACACCTGTACTAAAATGATTCTCCCTCAGTAAAATGATCTTCTTCTTCCAAAAGATGCTCTTCTCTTTCCTCAAAGCTGCTTTCTTGTCCTTTCTTGAGAAGTGCTCTTCTTTCTTCAAGCAAGAAATGCTCTTTTCCTTGCCTTGGAAATGCTCTTCTTCTCCAAATGCCCTTCTAAAAAAATGCTCTTCTCCTGCCGTTCTCCAAGAAATTATCTTCTTCTACATGATGCTCTTCTCCTTCTCCAAAATGCTCTTCTCCTTCCCCAAAATACTCTTCTTACCTCTTCTCATTATTTTAGCACCATTTTTCTTCACTTCGAAGGCTCCCAGTTCAAGTCACAAAATGTGAATAATTTGTCGGTAGGCCTTCGTACGGCTTAGATATATTTTACAGCATTTCTGCCCGATGCCATCAGGAAGATGGGTGGTCCATGTCACGTATCAATGTAAATGTTGGGGCAACTAAAAGATGTAGGCATCCAAATAACCTTGTGTGGGATGAATTTGTAAAATGTCATGGACTGTCGCTCTCTTCTGGGTCCTGATATCAATTGTGAGTAACAAAATCTCGAGGGGCGGCTTAACAAATGTATCAATGTCATATTCATATCTAAAAACCTACCTTGCTCTGCCTGAGCAACTTGACATTTAAGATTGTTTTGCGAAATTTACAAAGTTTCAAAAGAAATTCAGTTACGGAAACTTTTTCGCCTTAACAAATTTAGTGTCCTTTAGACTGCTAGTGTGCTCGCAGTGTGCTTGCAATGTGCAAATTAGTGTGAAGTAAGCCTTTGATTGCTGGTGCATAACAAACAGAATTTGGTCTTGTGTAGAATTAAAAGAGAAAGATGCAATAAAGTGATGAAAAAGAGACATCTAAAGAACATACACAGGCAACTCAAGCAAGAACATACTGGATGTCTACCGTCTAGAGACTCTAGTCGTTACTGGGATGTACATTAGAAGGCATTATTTGCTTTTTGTCCATGATGAATTTTTTTTTCAATTTTGGAAATGGGATTAAAAATGTATTTGAATGGATGATGTCTTGTGTTCATGCACTTGCCACTTGGTTGGCTAATGAGGACAGGAGGAGGACACAGCAATGAGGCAAAGGATGATTGAAAGTTGAAACTGCTGTCCAACATAAGGTGACCCGACCAGAACAGGAATCAAATTCTGGACCCAGTAGTCAGGGGTTGCCAATGGATTAGTAGGCCTAATGCAGCTTGCGGTGTCAAGGCACATCCATTTTTTGTTGCCACAGTGCCTCACCATAGTCAGTTCTAGTCTGGGATTTAGTTTTTACTCAAGATCCATCAGATTAGGGGTCAGTATACACTATACAATACTAAATATAAACATCTTTAAAATACACATGCCTTTCAAAGAGTATAGATCAGAAACAGCTAAAACAGTAGTCTGCACCCACTGTCGCCCAAGAAAAATTAGGAGGGAAGTAGACCTACATGTGCTTAGTTGGTCTGAGTGACGTTTACAAACATTCAAGTCAGTTGTGAGTCTTGTGACTCATATTAAGAAGGTAAATGTCTTGTATCCACGCCTTATACAAGCTAATCGAGTAGTAATCTCCTTCAATCTACTCCGATCGACCTGCAATTTCTTGTGGAATTGAAGAGTTGGTAGAGCTTTTTTGGCTTCCCACCAACATACTTGATTAATGGGCCCAGTTCATGACCATTGATCTCCGAGTCTGTTTCCAGTACAAAGCAATTATCTTAGATGCTTCCGAAATTCCAATCATTGGAAGTTAACCTATCTCAGTAAGCCTAGTGGTATGTCCTACTTGTGCCATCCTTTCAGGCAATTACGTTTGTACTTCACAAGTTCATATTATGACAACTACTTAATCTGCCAAAGGTATAGGTAGAGGATGCAGTGCTGTAGGGACCCCAGGAGTGAGATGTACTGCAAAAGCAGGGTTATGTTAAACTCAAACTCCTGACAGTGATATCTTTCTGACACATTATCACATTGTTACAGTTAAGTTGGAGCAGGGTTCCCACAGTCTTGAGAAGTAGGGAAAAAGTAGGGAATTTCCAAAAGCCATTTTCCAGACCTGGAAAGTAGGGAAAAAGTAGGGAATTTTGATTTGTAGTAGGGAATTTTGCTCTGCTGAAGCATTTTGCCGATTATTTTAAACATCGATAAGCCGCGATATGATAAAGTAAACTGTAGTAACACAAAAATCAGTCCTGGGAAGAAACTTGACCTATTAGTCTCACATTTTTCTTTACTTGGGAGTTTTGCTTATTCAGCCTGATGTGTGAAGAACTCATTAATTCATAAACAGATAGTACTGCGCTTGAACAATCTGTTTTAAGAGTTGTGAAGGCTGGAGATATGAGCAAATTGATGGTCTGGAAAAATGATGCTTCAGTCTTGAGAAAGTCTTGAAGAAGTAGGGAATTTCAATTGGGGAAAATTGTGGGAACACTGAGGGAGGACATCTGTACGACAAGACTTTTGTCACCAGCGAGATACCCCCCATCCCCTAAAAAAGTGTTGTTTTAATTCTGAATGTAAGTGTCCATTGGCCGATTGCTCATAATAGTTATAATAGTTATGTAATATTCATTTAATATTCCCCAACTGCAAGTCAATTAACAGCGTGAAAAATTTTCTTATGGCAAAATTTAACATTATACGAAACCATTCATATATTGTGTACTATTCAACTTGAAATTTGCAATTGTAATTTCTTGTAGTAAATCATCTTGTTCTAGATGTAATATTATTAAAATTTAATCGAATGGACTATTTTAGGGGCAAACCATCAAATTTACTGTATACAAAAGACCTGTTGTTATTCATAACCCTTACTGCCTATACTCAGTATACTGATCCCCTATAGCCGTTACTATCGAGACATGTGACAGATTGTCAACTGCTTGGAAGCTCTCGGAATATGTTGCCGGGAAATTTATGACCCGCAGTAAATCGCCTTTTTGTATTCCGACGGTTGTTTCTTGTCAGTTTGGTTTGATGGAAGGCAGGAAATAAGTCCGGCAATAACTATTCAGCCTGATGGATGAGTATATTCAGAATTTCGGCGATTCATTATCTCTCTTTTCCGTCGTTTCTAGGTATTTTTGTCCATCGATGATCTATTATTATGGCTTCTTTCGGCTCAACAACTTCCTCGAATATTTTTGGTCACAAGGCATGAAGTGATCCATATTTGGTGACAGTATTTTTATCCATCTTGTTGGAATTCATCGCCCTTCATTTTCTAATGCATTGCAACTATGCCGAGCAGCATAAATAATACACGAGGACATTCAAGGTGGCCACATTGACACTAGGGTAGATTTCCTCAGCTTTGGTAATAAAACTTATTTCTGGACAGTATTTTAGTCCTTCTTGTTGAAATCCATGGTCTGTCCTCCTTCTATTATGATGTTTTGTGTGTGCGCTGTGAGCATGATAACTTTGTTTTAAAAGTCTCACAGCCTCAGACATTTGATATGACTTCACTTATGATGGTTTTCTCTGCTTCTGCTAAATATTTTTAGCAGCATTTTGTCTTTATTTTGGGAATGGTTGTCCGTCCTCAGATATATCATTGCTCTAAGCTAGTCCTCTTCTGATGTATTGTCCTGGTCCAGGAGTTCTGAATAATACATCTTGGACATTCGACCTCCAATCTATCTTTATGCTGCAGGTGTGACATGAAAATTGAAATACTTTGTGGATATATTCCAACATCATATTCTCTTGCGCAACTTCATATCGATATGCTGAAAATTATTTGGCTGTCTTTTTCACTGTAGTTGGACAAAAATTGCTTTCAAATACGGTCGGCCTACTAGAAGTCATCCATGGTCTGATAGTAGGATGATAGGTGGTCTCCCTAGGTCATGAGTTGGTTGGATGATAAAATGGTTTATGACTTTATGTCGTGCATCATTTGAAGTCTTCCGCATCACAGGTCCGCAGAAGTTCCTGTCGTCAAGAGCAGTCAGGGCCTGTCATCAAATTTGGCATCACCGAATTTGTTTGGCAACCACCCGGACTCACTCGGGCTCACAGAGTATATATATTTGGCACAGCGAGTTTGTGATGGACGTGCACCACCCTGACCCATCTGTCTCTGTCGACATATTTTGGTCCTTCCTGAATACTTGAGCAGTTTGAAATGACCTCTTGACCTCCAGGGGCACCGCAGTGACACCTGGTGTTCTGCAGCATGACATGCGCTGAAAGGTGCTGCCATCTTCTAGGATGGCGCCAAACGTGCTTCAGGAGGTGACATATCACTCGTATGACTGATAGCCTGATGCAGCATATATCTTGCTGGAGCTGATACACATGATGCATCATAATATATTGCTCAGATGTATCAAAATATATATTGCTCTAGATGCCTTGATATTCTTGTTTCCAGTCTTGTTCAGCATACCACAGTACTTTCCGAGTTTTTGTACTTTTGTAGAAGCCCACTTAATTCATGATTTCACTCTGTTAAATGGGCTTTTACATAGAAGGTTGCATATTCGTTTTGATAACTCCAATATTCACAATTGCTTTGTTCCTCGAAAGATAATTTCGAATATTTAGTCAATTTCAGGGAGTAGGTCTACTTATCCAGTTGTATCCATTTTCATTTCCTTAATCCAAGCTCCTTAATCTCTAGTGACTATTCTTGATTTTTTTCCTTTTTGAGTTTTTTTTATTTTGCATAATAACATTTAATCCATGTGTAATTGCAGCGTTCAAGTGGGAAGGTATCAAAATGATTGAAATACTAATGTTTGATGACTTAGCTTCCAAATAACATACTAATACAGAAGTCAGAAGTGACAATTATTGTGGTGTAACCCGTGTGACGTGTCACTTAATGAAGTTAAGCATGATTTTTTGTGATGATAATTTTGCACTATCGTACATGTTTGATCATTTTCTCACATCATTCAATTTATAAGATGTTTTCATTTACAGATTGGTAACCTTATGAGGTTATGACTAATATTTTTTCATTGGTAAATAATTGTAAGGATTGTTTGGTGAAGGGAACACAAAAGGGTGTTAATTGAATAAATAATGAGTTGATTTTTAAAATTGTAATATCACTTAAACAAAGTTCTAGAGTTGACTCTTTGAGTCTCTGTCACATCAAAGTTTATGATAACAACACACATTATCATTAGTCACAATTTCCCTAAGTCTATTTTTAAGAGGTGCGGTGCTACTGATATTTATGCTGAATTGTTAAAAAAATTATATCACAAGTTATTACGAGTATGTTTGATTGGCAATGACTGTAAAATCCATCACACTCAAGGTCTATTAAATTAATTTCTTGAGAACCCAAGTATATGTTAATGGAGCACAAAATATAATGTACTTTATTTCATTGACTTAAAATTTTTATTTTGGATCTGTTGAAAGTTCATGAAGTTCCAGGATATCATTCATCAGTGTATATATATTCGCTAAACACGGTCTACCTGTGTCCTAAACTTCCAAGCTCAAATATTTGAATCTCATTACATTGACTTGACACAACTTCAGTCATCTAAAAAATGTTCAATCAACTTAGCTATCTCATAATTCCACTAATGGCACTATTTCATTTGGTTTTCACACTTCAAAACCAAAATCTTAAACAAGTTTAGATTGCTTTCCTAATCCTTTTTTAAAATATTAAAAAATATGTGTTTATCTTATACATTGCTCTCCTTATTTCTACTTTAAAAAAACACATTAAAATAATAAAATTTGTGTCTATCTTTCAGTATGAACAACAATGAGGCGATGGTCAAACGCCAGCTGATGTCTTTGGGCTACAAAACAACATCAAATTCAGATCCCCTAGTATCACCGAGAAGAAACGCTTCACCCTCCAACCACCGAGGAGGAGGCCCAGGGGCGGCGCATTACCCAGGCAGGACAAGTTCACCCCAACGTCATGTCCCCGTGCCCAGTAGACCGGCCCTTTCTGAGCAGGAAAAGATGAGACGTAAGATTTGGAATTTGAAGAGAAACAAGGCCGAAATTATGCAAATTTTCATGATTAATTTTTGATTTCTGAATACCGTTTGATTTTCTGGTGTTAAAGGAATAGAGGAAAATATGTTATTATTATGAGCCTCTAAGCTCTAAACCCAGCTGAGATTAGAGCGAGGGAGTAGAAATCTTCAGCGTGTTGCATATTTTCCCCAAGTATCTCTATTAGATCAACACATCATTTGCTTAATTTTGTTCCTGGATCTCCTTACTATTGAGAAATATCTGCTACTTGTAAAGAAGTGTAAAAAAATTGATATTTTTAATGAAAATTGCCAATGAATTATTTTTCAAGTTATAAGAAATATCATTTAGTGTCCTGAACTTCTGAGATGGTTGCGTTCAAATGTTTTGGGAGTTTTATGTTTGTTTTTTAAATTCTAATTTTCAGTTCAAAACCACCTTGCATCCGAATTTCCTAACCTTCCTCGGAACATGGTAACCATGGCGTTAGACACTTGCGAGTATGACGAGACTAAAGCTAAAGTGATCCTGGGTCTGGCGTGCGGCGAACCCAGCTCATCGCCATCTAGGTCAAGGTAAAGTATTTCAATATTTAATAACATATATATATTATATACCTTCATCAAATGGCATCCTCTGATAGGTACATTTGGAAGTATGACTAAAGCTAGGCTGAAGAGGCTACTTTCTCAGAAAAGTCTGATGATTTGTACAATTTTCAAGTCTATAAATGTCATAAAAGTCTGAGATGGGAAGTAGGCGAATTTGAATCTTCTTGATTTCATGAATAACTTAATACATGTGAGAATGCGTTCAGCAACAACCAATGAAAAAACCTCTAAAGGTAATACTAAAATTATTCAGTATCTTATGCCACAACAATTTTGCTGAATACAGTGACAATAAATTATTATTGTATCGTATCGTTATCGTATCAATATATTTGTATACTGGAGTGTTAGAGTAAAATGGTAAGTAAAGCCCTTCAAATCAGTAGTAAATGACCAGATTTTAAACTAGAATTAACAATATAATAGCAAACCAATTTGGGATATGTTAAGTTGTTAACACCTTCACTACTCGCCCTTGATGATTGGACAGAAATTCCGCCGCTTATTGTCATTTATTGATTGTGTCAGCAGCTCTCTGAATAGCTTATATATAAATAATAAATAGCTTTTATCCAAACGTGGTAATATGGTCTGTTGTAGAATCTGTACAGTGTCAGTCTATACAATGATGCTAAAGAACTGGATTATATGGGTAAATACTAATTAGGCTATTCTGTAGTGGTGGATGTGTATTTTTGGCTCATATCTACACTGGCAACTGTGCAGCGTACGAATTACGTACGTAAATTCTACGTACGAAACTCACAAAAAAGAGCCGATCCGTAGAACGTACGTACGTTTTCGTACGAATTTCGTACGAATTCATAAAAATTTCACACAGGCACATTTCAGTTACTTTGGCCATTTTAGTGCAATATGATTATCATAAACGGTTTAAGATTAGACCTTGTATTGGCGTATGTGAAAAAAAATCACCAAAAAAATCAAGTTAATGCCCCAAAAACCAACTTTATACGTATGAAATCCATACGAAAATTTACGTATGTTTTACGTACGTACATTTTCGTACGTAATTCATACGTGAAAACAACTGATTTACATACGAAATACGCAAGAAAGAGCAACGTACGTTTTACGTACGCTGCACAATTGGCCATGTATCATGCTAATGTTAGATTTTTAAATGACAGAAAAGACAAAACTACAAGAGGCTACACTTGGTTGAACATTTAGAATTCTGCAAAATTATTAGTAAAATGGACTATTCTATAGTGGTGAATACATATTTTTGCCTTATATAGTATGGTTGGCTTCTTGTAGATTTTTAAATGACAGAAAAGACAAAAATACAAGAGGCTACGCAATGCTTAATGGCAAAAATTTACAATAAAATAAAAGACATAAATAGGACATTGAAATTTAATTCTGTGACTCAGTATCGTGCATTGGACCAGAGATATTGCGAAACATTTAATATTGTTTTTGCTATTCAGTGTAGCTATTTTGGTCACATTGCATTGGGCAATGCCACCAGTTTATTGCTGTTTATGTTCATGTAAACAGAATAATGAGAATAGTGGCATCAGCTAATAGAGCTGCTATCTTTATCTGGTGTGGACTGATCGTTGGCGATAAGGATGACCTATAAAATTGCTGTGCGGCAATTTATTTTGTATTTGTTGACAATAGAGCCGCTGACTGACTAATAGATGAGCGTAGATGAGACTGGATTCATATTCAGCATTATTGTCACAACGTCAGAATAATAAAACTGTTGCGTATTACAAATGCAGCATTCTGGCTGTGTGACCAGAGTGGCACTGAGCACTGGGTACTGTGGATGAGGCCAAGCATAACAGCACTGTGGTCCCAGTGGATGTATTTCAATAACAGTGTGGATATTTAGTGAAAACTTCCTAGTACATACAGAGTATTACAGACACACATGATATGTGGATATTCAGATCATAGCCATACAGTATACCTGGCCATACCAATACATCAGTGGATATTATATTGTGTTATATTTTCCTAAATATCACCTTAGCAGCACTGTCGTGACTTTCATTGCCTTTCTATAATTCAGTTTTCATCAATCTTTAATAATTCATATTTTGTTGTTCGGACACTCATATTACGTTAAATCATTAATACTGGATACAAGCGCAACATGACTAATATAAGAGCGGGGACATATCTCATATAATATTGGACTGTTCATGGACATCTTTGTTCGATAACTGACTAACAAAAATTGATATTGTTTACGTCATTTCGATTTTTTAAAATTTAACAATGACACTCCTGCAGTAGGATTTTAAGATCATTTAGCGTAAATATTTCTCATATTTGACACTTATCACGGCGTAATAATGCGTTGTTGATATATTAAAACATTTTCTGTGGATATAACAAGGATATAAATGTATTTTACATTGATTTACCTTGAAATCAAATTTAAAAAATTGACGATATGAATCGTGAGGATTTGAATAAGCTGGTCGAGACCTTAATGAAGGCTGGTAAATTTGCGGAGGCAGAGAATGTGATAAAAGATTTTGAAATTCTCGTAAAAGTTAAAGAAAAACAACAGAAAAGAACGGCTTCAGAGCATGGGTCGAGTAACGGTACTCACCACAGTTCAAGTCACAGCGATCAGAGACAACAATTGTTAAAGAACCATAGTTCCAAGTCTTCCCAGAATGCTACTGGTGCTGAGAACTATGCTGCCAAAAAACATGGCGAAGAGCAGAGAGGACGGGAGGGAAAACATAATTATAATCATAAGTCTATCTCCCACGCCTCAAGTGACAATTCAAAACACAAAAGCCAAATGAAAACAAGCCAAACTCAGCAGTCAAAGAAGTCCACGGACAACACAATCCATTTTACAAATTTAAAACTAAGCACTACCAGTCAAAAACCAAGAAGTCAGTCGCATACAAAAGGCAAAGACATCATTTACAGTTTCAAAGGATCTGATCCTCTGTCACGGTACTATTGCTAAAATAACAATTTGTAAATCATGTTTAATAGTTTTTTATGTTTTTAAATTATAATATCGTAAATTATCTTGATACATGTACGTTTCCAATATGTGGCTCTGTGGCACAGTTGTTAATTAACTTAACATGTCTGCCGTGGGTGCATGAAGAACTGCAGATGCAGGTTCAAACTCTAACCCTGCTTCTGATATTTGGGCTATGTCCATAGATAATCACTGTTATCGTTAAAAATTATTTTTATGATTACCATTGACGATTGCGAGCATTCGTGAGCAGATGTCATCTGAAATGGGTCTTCTATAAATTCATGCGAAAGTTACCATGTTAATGATACTGAATTAAAATAAACTGATCATATGCCTTTATTAATTTGATATGGTACTTTGTGACTTAGCAAAAACACAAAAAAAAAAATTCTTATGATAATTTCTTATTTTACAGCCGAACTCCAGAACCAGGGCCGTCATCTCGTGTTACCACGGTAACAACAACAACTGCACCATCTACAACACCTGTTCCCATGACAACCTACAACAGTCGCCCATCTACCAGCGGAAGGTACACTAAAGGGATATGGTCAAAAAACTATTTTAATGCCATCTATAAATAATGATAATTTGTATTTCATTTCAAAAACTTTCAGGAAAAGTCTTAGTTTTTCACTCATCAGTTTTTACGAATCTCATATCACACACAGGCTTCCTCAACCTATCTGAACAAGTAATAAATAAAAAATTTTATAGGCCTATAAATATCTATTATGATCAGCAATGCAACTTTAAATACTGTGTATTTTATGACTTCCTAGCATCGTTTAGTATTCCTAATAATAAATGGATTGATTTTACATTTTTACGTATAACTAATTTATTGGTGAATGTGCATTTTGCACTTAATGTATTGCAACATTTACTGATATAAAGGATGTATATTGCACAGACAAACACAAATACTTTATCGTAATAGTTATAATCACTATATTTTGTCTGGTATATATTTTGACACTCTAGGTTACGATTCAATAAGAGCAAATTTCAAGTAATTTCTGAATCCAACATCTGTTATGATTGTTGTAAAGAAACCTGATTTCTTGGTACTCTTTAGTTGTCAAATTATAAATGATAATGTGGTACTACTAAATACACCTTAAAGTCAGGAATTACCTCAATATTATTCCTGGTAACAACAGGCTAACAATCACCTTTTTATTACAGTTTGCCAATTACGGGAGTTCCCAAACCGACCGAGACCACGACTGTCGTTTCGACCGGACCTTCGAGAGGATCACCCTTGAAAAACATTATGAAGGTCATTGACGCAAGGTCAGTATAGCAAAATGAGAAATGGCTAATTAGAACTTAAGAAATTTAACTAAATTGGTTAATTCAAAACCGCTCTCGATATAATATCACCATCCGCAATAAAATGGGGATAATAACTCTATTACTTGCAGCATGCAGCTTGTATAAGCTTATCGTATCCTCTAATGTAAAATAGAATATACATGTACTCCTATTATTCCACGGCTGCAGAAGATTGTCATAATAGATGCAACTGCAATTAAATAAGAATCAAATCCTGGCTTTCGATGATTACATTACTGCCCTGCATATAAAGCAAACTGTGTTAAACTCGCTATCCATACGTCCATTTTTGCATTAGTGTTAGTGAAATAGATTGAAATAAGACACGTGACATAAAAACTGATGTATTGAATATGGATAGCCTGCTTTATTCTGCAAAATATACATGATTGAAGTCCATAGAAATATTTACGCTAATTAAAATCTGAGGATGATTCTAGGAATCTTAACATGAGCTTGTAGCATCCCAAATTTGGCTATGCCAGCGCACTGAAGCACACAGTAAAGCCATGATTAATCACGTATGGTGTTTTTTAAAAATAGTAATTTAATTAGGTATTTAGCTAACCAAATGCTAAGTTCTGGATGGTACTAGTCTTGTAATGTAATTCGGTAAAAGAAAAGAAAGTAGATGAGTATTTTTATCATAGAATAGCACAAGAAAATGTCTCAGCGATTCAACTGGCTAGCATTAACACTAGATGGCATACTAGACCAGTGCAGAAAACCAGAGCCATCTTCTGATATTTGCTCGCACTATTCTGCTCAGTTTCCCCAAAATAAAGCCGAAAATTCATGAAATGTGTGCGTAAATATCTAAATATTGCCTGAAAAGGTTAAGATGACTGTTAATTGTTAAAGTAGCAGTAAGGCCAGGTCATTAAAATGACTGTAAATACAAATGAAGTGTGATTTCTAATGTTTTTTGCCGTTGTTAACATTCATAAGCGGCTCTTTTATATTTACATTAATGAAGAGTTCAGCTCTTAAGAAGTATAATTAACTTTCATGCATAAAACTTATATTCAAATGAGCATAATAATATGTGAATTTTATCACCTGGTTGGCTGTGAATATCACTGTCTACAGTCAAAATATCAGGGCCTATGATATTGTAAAAAATACCACCCTTCAAGGGCGATATTTTTTAACAATGGTTATGACATCACCAGCATTTCAGCTGCCTGATGATGTCACAAACCAAACAAGGGCCAGAATAATGGGATTGTGACGTCATGTCCATTGTTGCTCCATGGTGACGTCACATTTTTGTAATGGCAGAAAATAGTCCCTCTTTATAACTGAAAATTTGAGGTAAAACCAGGTGATAAAAACAAACCAACCACGCGTCAGGGCACTTCGTACAATATCACGAGCTGTTGTGTGAATTAATATCACTCTCGCCCTGCGGGCTCGAGTGATATTAATTCACACAACAGCTCGTGATATTGTTACTCAGTGACCCTGACTTGGGTTGTTTTGTTATAATATCTGATAGGCCTATATCCCTTGTATCAGTGTCCAGAAAGTAAAAGATCCTTAAAATGAGGTACAAATATGTTACATGTCGAAAATTCCTGCGCTGGCTAGGCCGATCTCTGGTCAGTTCAATAATCAACCCTCAGGAGAGAAAAGAACGGACACGAGAGGACTGAACCAGCCAAACCTGACTACCTACTAGTACCTTGCACCTATCTGTCCATGTATTATTTTGTTATTACACCTGACAAGTTGTAAGCTGTCTCGTGATTGGTTAAAAATGGTCACATGACGAACACCAAAAATGACTGTTGCTTCGGGAAACATTACTTCACCTCCTTCATTCCCTGATGCCAAACATATTGCACTGTTGCCCTCATAACGAGTCGATATGCGTGTGTTGCACATGTATTAAAGTCTCTTTCTCTCCTCTAGGTCGCCAACAACGCCCCCTAAAGTCCCAGTAGGGCGAGTGACGATCGGAGGCTATGTGTCCTGCAACAGGTGTTCGCCAAGTGGACCGGACAATAGCCTCGCCAAAGGACCAGCTAAGAACAACTTGATGTGAGTAGCGACTAACAAAACTTGAGAAAATCTCATGCACTAAAACGATGCCAAAAAAGTTAAAAATACCAAATATTCAGGCAAACATTATAAAGGTCCATATAACAACAATCAATTAACAATTAATCTAGTCTGTAGATGTCTAATGATTCTTATCTTCTCCTTAAAATCTCCTCTGGCTATTTGCACTAACTGTTTCGATTAGGCAATCAGAAACCGATCCCTAAAAACTGTCCAACTACTCAATAATCTGAAAAAATAAATCCTCCTTACAGCTTAAGTCAAAAATATACACTCAGAAGTGTTAGAATATGTCACCAAGCTATATACACAGTGTGATACAGCCAAAGTATGGCATACTCACTACTCAGACATTCCGAGTCTATACTTATGACTTTTGCTGTTATAAACTCCCAACATCTCAAATTTTGTGCATTAATTACAACTCCTCTCTTAACGGTCTGAAGTCATCTTATCTGAAACATATTTTCAAGGAAATCCACCCTATAAAATATCCAATATGGCCAATAATAACAAACTCTGACCCTCCTCCTGACCCACTTAAATAAATCCCACACCCAACAAGGCTAGTCTGAGTAGTCTCCTTAAAAAAACACATGGACTCCCAAAATATATAATCTATTACTTTGGTGCATTTGCATTTTTGAAAATTCCAATTTTCGTCTTCTCTGACTTTCACTCTTGCACTCTACGCATTTTTGATAAACTTTTTAACCAATCAATGCTTATACTACATGAACTATATCCTTGAAAAGTATATGATACTTACTATTCAGCATGAAACTAAAAATTATTATATAGGGAGCTTGTAAACACTTCTTTATTCAACCATTCAAGTTTCAGTCAGTTTCTTCAATTTCATACAAAAATTTATCAACTTCATGAAATATTTGAAAATCATATTTTAAACTTTGATTCCATTTTGTGAATGACTTCTTTGAATGATATCTTTAAAATTCATTATGACTTTCAAGACTTAATATTAAAAAGTCTTCTTCATTTTCCTGGAAGATTTTGTACAGCAGATAAATTTATATTTCAAAGACTTCACAACCAGTGCAACAACTTCATAGCTAATGTATTTAGTGCAACAACTTGATACAGTGTAGCTAATACATAGGCCTAAAATTGTACATCAAGAAAAGTCAGTGAAAAGACTTATTTCCACTAGGTGCCTGTTCTGTGAAGAAAAACGAATATATGCTCTTGAAATTTTCTACTTCCAAATTTTATTTAAACAAGAATTACTTCAATCACTGGTTTTATTTTGGTGCTATTATTTCAAATGATATTTCTTTCATGTACAACACACATTTTGATGATATTTAATGTCACATAATTTTTTGCCTGTTAAACGGCGATTTTCAAGTTTTATTTGCTATTTTTCGTGGTCCACAAATTCATAAAGACATATGACATGACATTTCAGAAACAATCATATCGATAGAATTGCAAATGTACTCTGATTTATCCAGAATCTATATGAACAAAAATACATGGATGATACTACAAACACCAAAATTATCCTTTCTTTGAATAACTGAATTTTTAACGGAATACTATATATACACAGCACATTTAAAACAATCAGTACATGCCCTACTATCAAATCAAATTCAGCATGAGATAGGCCTGCAAATTGCTTTTTCTAATACAGAAAATCTTGACAATAATCTTGTATACATGCCACGTCGAGGCTACATGCATGCAAAAAACAGAACTTTAACAAAATAAAGAGTTATCAATTGCCTTCTTGAGTAGGGTGCATCGTCTGCCCCCTAAAAATGACAAAATTGAAATATTCATTTGCACTTTTGCGCTATTGTACCTTTGCCCGTAGAATCACATTCTGCAAAATTTCAATAAGATCCGATGTGGCTTTAGGGTGGCACTTTTGTGTCAAAGTTGAGTCCAAAATTGCCGAAAAATGATGCTTTGAAAAGTCGCGGTTAGAAATATCTAGCTTATGGTTGGCTGCATGATTTCAATTCATATACCATCATTCTCAGAAGAAAATTGTCTTCAATTTGAATGGTAGAAAGCTATATTTCTAAAAATTTCTCATGCCTAAGTTTTTTGGAAAGCCGAAAGTTTCTGACTATTATGACAAAATGTTTGGAAAAATCAACTTAAAAGCTCAACTTCTGTGCAACTTTGACGTCAGCGTTAGAATAAAACATAAGGAAAAATTTGCTGAAGAAAGTAGGAAATTGAACATTTTTTCTAGATAGTTATACATCAAATTCAAATGTGCAAATTTTCATAAACTACATGTAAACATGAGAAATACAGCAGTTCATTGAGACACCGTTCTGCATAACCTTTTCTTCTGACTACATCATAATGCAATCAAGGTTTTATCAGATAATGTAGTAGACTATATTTCCACTTTGTAGACTTCTTTGACTTCCCAAAGTCATATTAACATCTTTTTTTTTATTTATCACTTTTTACCCAATAAAAAAGAAAATATCGCAACTCAATTATGACTTCTACTGAATGGAAACCATTGATGTTGGTATTCAAATTAAAGCTCTCTTTGTAAGGAATCTAACTATGCCATTCAAAAATCATTTCATTTAAAATTGACAATATTATTTATAACCGCGAATCGCTAAAATATGACCTAATACTGAAATTTCAAGGCTGTTGTGCCACCCTTTGGCATTAGAATTTTTTCCTAAAATTTTGCAGGGCTTCTTTTATGATACAAGGGTACAATCATGTAAAAGTGCATGATGTTTCGAATATATAGGGGCAGATGATGCACCCTATTCTTGAGACTAACCTGTCTTGGCTTTCCTGCGTCTCCTCTCATACATATTAAGAAATAATTAGCGGCCAACTTATGACTCTGGCTAACTAACCACTCTTGACTTTGCTCTCCTTTATAATGTAAACTAGCTGTGCTTTCCACATTGTCCGTCCTTTGACTGTTTTGGTTCCGGCATGCTCAGCAAAATTCACTGTCGTCAAAAAGACTCAAGTCATGTCCTACGTTGTCTCATGCACGCAAAACACACCTCTCTCTCCAAATGTTGTCATATGTGCTTCGAAAAAAAAAAATTAAAGATCTCTTTCCTGATATATATATATATATGCTGAAGTTGTAATGGGCTTCTGTAAATATCTCCTTTAATCGTGTAAATATGAAAAAAAATCAAAATTTTGACAAAAGAATTCATGAGATTGATCGAAATTAATGTCCGATAAATGAATGCTATAATCCTTTGTTGTGACGACCAATCTAACGCTTATTTGACAAATTTGTTTTGTAATTTTTGTGGCCATATTTTCTCGTTTTCCGTACACTTTTCTGCTGAGTTAGTTCTGTTCGTTTAGCAGTGTTTTTGTTTGTGTTTTTTCAGTCCCGAATACATAAAGGGCTCAGGTCCCAACCCTAAGTTTCGTCGAGGGCCAGACGCCCATCAAGGGCCTGACAGCCAGTTGGCTAGGGGTCCGGACAGGACCCTGCACTCTGGTCCAAACGCAAGTCTTCCCAAAGGCTCAATGTACCGGAAGCTCGGCTGCTATGTCACTGAGCTTTGACCCCAACCAAGGGACATAAAGCTCACCTATCAGGAGAAACGGTTTTTTGCAGCTTTTGAGAACTTAAACCTTCGACCCATACTCCGGCAGCGGTGGTACCCGTCACCCTCGACAACAGCATCACCCAGATATGCAACTGGTCGTTCCTATGGCAACCAGCCTGGCAACCAACACACATGTACCAACCAGCATGACAACCACCATAGCAACCAGCCTATAATGCAGCCTTTACACGTTCACACAGGCAACCATGTTGAGGAGAATGAAAAGTTTTTGATAGAAAGTGAACATGACCAAGATCAACCAGTTCGGCAACGTCCGAATGAGTATGATTATTACTCTGTGCAATCTTCATGCCCAAAGACTGTAAAACACTGCCCCCACTGTGCCGGCTGTTTGTTTAATGCTAGCCAAATGACCTACCAAAGAACTGGCTACGTTTCCCAACCCTATCGATCAAGATCGCTCGATAGGAATTTCAACCGTAACAGACAGACTTACCAGACAATTGACGATGATTTTTATGCAACTCCTGATTTTCAATACAAGAGACACGAACGCAAGGGTGACCCTTACCGGACTCAGTACCACGTTACTTACGATGATGAGTATGACCAAAACTACGATCAAAAATATGAAAACTACGATCAAAATTACGACGGCTATGATTACGACCAGCCGTATGATGATCAGTATGTACAATACGAGCAATCGTACGACCGCCAAGCATATTACGACCAGAGAGAGCAGGATTACGATGAAAGAGCTGTGTATTGGGCCTCGCCCCAACGTCACAAACCTTCGAGGGTGTACTACAACACGTGTCCTCCCCCTCGCAGACGGAGGAGCTTGAGTGCTGGAAGTAGACACTCGTACAACACCTACGATTCTTCTTATGATAGGAATTCATGTGGTAGTGCTAATTCGTATAGAAATTCTTACGGTGGTAATTCGTACGTGAGTGCTAATTCGTACGGGATTTACGAGCAGGATGAGGACTACCACAACCCGGAGACGTATCGGACTTACCCTTTCGACTACTCGCAGTCCTACGCGACGGAACACCGCGGTCTCCAAGGCAACAGGAGAAAATCACGGCAACGGTCTTCGAGACACAGCAGCCCTCGTAGTACGCCCCCTAGGAGTAAGAGTCCGTACCACGAATGACGGTCAACCTCCTCACCTGCTCAACTGCAAGTGATGATGTACGTGACCCGATTAATTCAAGAGACTGACAAGAATGACATTAAACTGCTTGTTAATATGATCACCCATATTGAAACATATGCAATAATTTTGTACATTATCAACCTTTTCATGACGTGCAATTTGTATTTTAACATGTGCACTCACATATATATGACTTCATGTGTATGTGAATGTGTGAATATTGTGTAATGTTGTCACTATGCTATGGTTTGAAGTGTGTATTATACATTACAAGGTCTATTTTACCAACGTTTCCTATTTGTAATATAATCTTTGTAATGACAAGGTGTATTTTGAAAATTTGAAATGCGTTGCATAAAATTGTAGATTTTTACTCCTGTTGACATGCTGCAGATTAAGTGTTAGTGTAATCGATAGTGTTTTTCCAGTATTTTAAAAATATTTTTCTTACGGTCCTTGTTACTTTTAGCTTGCACACTGACATTGCTCTACCTCAAACGAAAAAGCAAAAATAGTCACACACAGTTGTGAAGAAACTCTGCATCTACACAATACTGGCTGAGCATGTAGTTTAAAAAAGAACACTTTAAATGTCATGATTTTAATTGATTTATGTCTGATAATCTCTGAAGTTGAAATTTCACTATTTGATTGAAGAAGTAGGTTTTTATGCTGCAGTTAGAAAAATTATATCAAAGACTTTTCAATAGGCTGAGGCTCAGCTGAGCAGAAAGTTTTAACAGCATTGTTAACCTTAACCCGGCTTTTGTTTGAATTTCTTTTTAAAATTAGAAATCTTTAACATTATAGATGAAAAAATTGGTTGTTGTTCTTGCACAATAATCTATATGTGCCATATAAAATATGATATTCCCAGTCACCTGCAGCTAGCTCCTACAATTGTTAAGTCTATATCAATCAGAAAATTTATTAAATGTTAGGTAGAAATTGGCGTAACTGATTTAACTGATAAGAACGTGAAGTCAATGCTTTGCTTCCTCTCAAAAATTTAGGATAGAGATAGTTTCAAATTAATGAACTGTTTTAGTTAAGGCTACTATGGTCATTAGACGTTAGTAACTTAGTATGTTTGGTAGAATTTTAGTTTGTTTAGTGGAAATTTAGTTTTTGACATCAGGATTTGTTTGATATTAAATTAGGATTTGTTTGATAAAAAGTAACATTGGAAAAGTAACTATCAAATCTGTAAAAAAAACTATTGAATTTGTAATTGAGAAAATGTAAATATCTTGGTAAGTGTTAAACTGTTTCAGTCTGTTTGGTTGTGCTGTGCTACAGTAGCCTACATAACATGCATAACTAGTTTTGAATTTTTCTGCTGTGGCAAGTCTTAGTCGATAGATATTTCATTTTAATTCGCTTGCAATAAAAACTGGCAGCTCCTCAAATAAACAATTGCCAATTAAATGACGTAATATTTTCACAAGACTTAATGAAGAATGGGAAACTTCAGTCGATTTGAGAAAATTACTCGTAATTAGTGAATAGACTTGTAAAGAGATGGTCAGATGGTGTGTGTAGGCACAATGTGTAATGAGTGGGATTTGTAGCTTGCAAAATACAGGAAATTGTTAGAACATATTATAGCAGAATCTGATAAAAGGCAAAAGATCTGATTCTCGCACTGTGCTTATATTGTAAACCAGATGTCATATGGATAGATATAAGTGCAGCCCTTTTAAGGTCAGTTCCTAGTCAACTATTAATAGCCTGGTCTAGCCTGAAATGTCAGTTATTAAATTTTAAAATAATCTGAATGGATACAAATAATACTTATCATTAAGTGCTATCTTGTTAGTCGAACTTGCCAATGTCAAAAGCTTTGAATAGTCGAGACTTTCTACTGTGTGAGAGTAGCATAGACCGTAGCTTACAACATGTCCGTAGCTTTTCTGATAGCAAGTTGACATGTTATCAACTCTTTTTTAAATGGCATAGTGTTGAAAATTACGCTAGTATTTCTTGGAAGTAGGCTCATTTATTCAGAGAATGTCAATTATTCAGAGAAAGAAACAAACGTTATAAAGCTTTTCAATATTTGGTGGTATGGGTTTCACTAAAGCAGTTGGCAATATTATTCAGAGAGGGTTTATGGTATTTTACTGCAATATACAGTGGGTGCCAAATTATTAAGCAACTAGGCTTTCTCGTGGTATCTCAAAAACAAATGGTCATATTTTGGTATCATTCAAATATAATGTTATATGTTCCATGGAGCCAATATCCGGCAAATTATGTCCAATTACGTTAATGCAGCCACGGTGAGGAGTAGTGAGGAGTTTTAAAATAATAATTTGAGACACCAAAAAAATGTGTGTCGCTGCTTTGTGGCATAACTTTTCACTGCACCAATGGAATTGGACAAAATTAGGAGGATATTGGCTCCATGGACCATACATCATTATGTGTGGAGGAAATCTAAACATAATACCTATTAATTTTGTTTTCTAGATATCATAAAAAAGCTGAGTTGCTTAATAATTTGACACCCACTGTAAAATGATATGCCTACAAAACATTAATCAAAGCATGTTTTTATTCATTTTCTATTCCATATATTCAGGTATATTTCTATATGTAAAACGAATACTCAAGACAACATATAATCTCACTTCAACATATTAAAGACACTCATAGATGCACTGCACTCTCTCAACACATATATTTTTGACTAACAGAACTCTATGAATCTTTATATATTTATCCAGATCTGATGTGTATTTATAATTGAATTGTATGTTTTATTGTACGGCTGAGGAATATTTAGGCATAATTATAAGTTTCATTTATGTTTGATATGATGTATTTAGTAATTGTAGGTAATTTGATTTGCATGATGCGATATAATATTACTTTGTATATTGAATAGTTTAGTGTACTAATTAAGTATCAGTTAGTCAGTGTGATAGGTATTATTTTGCTGTTTTGATATTGTTTATTGACATTATCCTGAAGTATTTTATTTTGGTTTATATAAATGCATAATTCTTTTGAAGCAGAAGATAATTATTTTATCTTACAGCTTTTTGATTGCCACAAAGTTGCGTCTCATCGGTTTGCTTACATATGTATGTGAGCTTATTTTTGCGCTGCTTTGTGCGCCGTTTTTATTTGCTAATTTCCAGTCAGATACGAGCTAAATTCACATGGATATTATATGGATAAGGGCATTGATAAACAGCAGTTACAGCACTGTTATAATCAACTGAATTTCTGTTTCTAATTCATAATACACATAAAGAAAGTAAGAATAACTGTATTTGATGTTTTGTGCTCGGCAGATGGTGCCGTATGTACCACGCAATTACTAAAAGGGTATATCACTGCACAATTTTATGGAATATTTTCAAATATAATATTAAATTGTCAATTATAGGTGTTAAAATGATATGTAATTTAACTGTAATATTGTTGACTATAACTACCACAGAAATTTTTGATTGTGATGCAATACACTGGAAGTGACTGCTGAAACTAAAACCAAAAATATATCAAACAATATCACATTTTACTGTTTACGTTGCCATGGCAACCCACCTAGCAACAATGTATAATGTCATGTAATTACACAATTTGTGAATCTAATGTTATGAAACTATTGTCTCAAGTTATACTTTTGACAGTGACTCTTTGAATTTTGTGTTGACTCTTCGAATTGCTTGTATAAGTATAAGGCTGCATATTAGCAATTTGTTATGAAATATTAGAAGGTACCATTTGATTATCTTAAAAATACCAGATGGGATATCATAACTATTTTCTTAGTGTTTCGTGCCTCTCATTTGTCAAACTTCGTATATTTTGTCCTTACCGTACTTGGTCGATGGCATTAATCAGGTTTAGAATTAAAGGGCTGCATTTTCTAAATTAATTATTCTTGAAGACTATCTAGTATTGCCTATCTATATTTTTTACTTCTTTGTACGACTTGATATTATTAAAATTATAAATGCAGATATTTCGCACAAAAATGTTTCTCTTTTTAACTCATGTATATATATATGGAGAGATTGCATGTTAAAACTAGCTACCTATTTTGAAAATTTGCAAACTAAAATTTGTACTTTTAATAACGCTCCTATAGATATCAATTGATGCCCATATAAAAGTTGCTTTTTGTAATAACTCAAGTTTTCAAAAAAATCATTCTGCCCTTATAAACACAGTTTGCCTTTTGACAATGTTTCCTCAACTCTCAATATGTAATGAAATCTTAAAGGTTAAATTTTTGAATTTAAATTTCACCTGGTTTGCCACAGACCTAATTGTTTATAGTGAAATGTCTTTTCTGGTGATGATAGCTAATGTTCTAAGTGCCTCAGACTACATAGCTTGTGCTGTCTTGTTATATAGTTAAAGCTCTATCAGATTGTCAATTAAATGACACTATTTCACAGTTCGCACCCCTACTGAACCTCAAAGTCATGCACTGACGTTATCAGTGAAATGTATAGAAGATAACTTTGTATTGTATTTTTGTATGTTTTATAAATATGACTCGTACCATCAGATTCTATCTAACATCACAAATGATCATTGATTGATTGATTGATTGATCATTTCAAATGGATGATGATTAAATTGATCCAAAGTCATGAAGTACATCATCCATGGATCTGAGAATTTAATCAATTTTATGATGGTATGTGTTTGATAACTGATTATATAGAGGTCAAATGCTTGGTGTTGTTTAAAAAAATGTTTTAAAAAGTTGGTTATGACTTGTTATACTTGTTAATAAGTTGTTGATGACACGTTGGTCATTCCTCTAGCTTTTTCAAAACTTAGTCTCACATGACTTATTGAGCTGTGAAGCAAAGAATGACTGAACCTTTGCCGGCATTTCTAATACATACATGTCTTATGATAACATCATTATAATTTACATAAAGGGCCAAACAATTTTTTTAATCTTGTTTTTTGACAGCTTGTACATTAATAAAGACTTGTACATTGTTGTAATTTTGTCAAAATAACTCTTTAACAACAGAAAAGTATTGCAAATTTCAAATAAAAAGTTATTCACTATATCAAGAGTTCAAGACAATGTCTTTTTGACGATGACAATGTCTCTCGGTTTGAAGCGTAAAACAAGAAATCAAAATAGTTTGACCCAATTAAGTATAATACTATCATCAGGATGCTTTCAATAATCGCAAATATGTATTTTATTAAATTCTTCAATGACTTTGATACGGTATTCAATTGTTCAGTCTCTGCCGCAGCACAAAGGTTTTCTGTAGTCCATGAAATTAACCGTTATTGTTTAGCGTTAATAACTTTGGATATGCACATTGTAAATATTTAGCTAATAAATTTGGAAAGTTCTTGATACATTTGATGTTTGTTGTGATCTTAGATAACATTAGAGAGGTTTTGCTGCACATTCACATACGACTCATATATACTAAAGGCGTTATATTATTACATCGTTGCCATGGCAACCCACACATAAACGTTGCCGTGGCAACCAACACATACACGTCAAACGGAAATGTGCAGCAAAACCTCCCTTGAATTAAAGAACTTCTAGAATGGCACCTAGTGTAGAATTATGAAAAGTCACGACTTCTTAGCACTACGTAATACTACATATTTATATTTTTAAAGTGTTTGGTGTTAGTAGGAGCAACAATTTAGCTGTAGCTTGAAGTTTAGAATTAAGTTAAACTTCCAAGTGAATTATAGAAAAATTATTCGAAGAATGAAGTAAAGGTTAACGAGTGGTTGACCGACCGGAGGCGGAAGTGCAAATCACCAGAGGAAGTTCTGTCAGTAAATTATTTTTATTGTTTGGTTGAAGGTGTTTACTATTAGCATGATGATTGGAATCTCAATCCTGCAGGGCACTCTTATTGTTTAAATCTGCCTTATAATTGGAGAACTATTTAAAATTGGAAAATCTACGAAGAACTGCAGTCTTGAGACCGTTTCGAGTTTAAGAAGAATTTCTCTCGAACACGAGGACCAATTTTATATCGGATATCTGATGTGTACAGTGTCATTTTGATGCTGTGATTTGACATATATATTTTAGACATGTGAAATGGATATTTAAGAATTGCAGTAGATAGCACTGAAAAATATTTTGGATGTAGGACCTATTCACCTTATTTATATATAGTATTTTGATTGTAGAATATAGCGGTAGATATGACATATCCAATTATCAATTGAATATGTAAATTTCAGTATAAGTCATACATGGATATTATTGATGTATTTCAATTAATTCCTTCCAATATTTTAAAAAATCCTCGTTATAGTGATGAGAAACGTATTAATGATATTTGCGCTGTTTTTTTGTTTGTTACAGAGAGAGCTACCTTCCACAGTACGGACCTGACCCGGGTAATTTGGTACGGGCGGAGGATATGCCCCAATTAACGAAAGTCAACGCAACTGGCCCGGACCGTAGTCTGGTGCGCGGCCCCGATAGGAGCTTGCATAAAGGACCGGACCCGAATTTGGTGAAAGGGCCCGCACCTCAGACCGAGCTTGACACCTACAACATGCTAAAAGGGGGACAAACGATCGACACGATTACCACGGAAGGTTACGGGGGTCAGACGGTTCTCTCCGTTGAGGAATTGCCGACGAACTACAGCGTTTGTAACACTGTGATGCAAGCCTTTTGTATGCGAACAGCAGAAACTAATTTGTAAGATTTTGATTCAGGCTTCTATTGTCTCTGGTCATTGTAAATTCAGGAATGGTTAAAACTAACAAAAGTGTCCTGTTAGCAACCAATTAGGAGGAAAGTCAGTTAACCTAATAAAAGGCAAAGCTACATGGCTGACCTGTTAAGAATTAAAGTTCAGTTTGTGAACGGCTTTTGAGTTTGGACTTGAGGTTCTTGAAAGCTAAACTGAGGAGGAAAATCTCGGAAAGTGATGTCTGGCATTTATGTTAAGGAATGAAATTCAAGGTTTTGGACAGGCTGCAGGCCTACAGTCACTCAACATGTTCAGGAATGGTGCCAATTAACAAATATCGGCCTCAAATTACTTTATATGAGCAAGTTCAGAGTGACTGAGTCTACTTTGCAGGTACCAGAACAAGTCCCAAGTACAAGTACATGTACTAATTGTACTTCATTTCTGATATCCCCAATTGTCCATCCAAGTTCAAGTACAGAACTTCATACTTGATTCCAAATTTCCGAGTAGAAAGCACAAGTACACCCGTGCATGTGGACCCTAAACCTGATGTCGGGTTATATTCTATATGTTTTGGGTATATACATGTAGGCTTACTGAAAAATGTCCAAAAAGGTAATCGCAGGATGTGGTGATTGCGGGATGTTTCACACAGGGCGTTGAGCAGCTATATATGCTTAGGATAGTTAGTAATTGCACGTTTTGCTGATGGGTGTTGTCTTTGGCGTGGATTTAAGTTTTGCTGGAACAAAACTGATTGGATAGGAAAGTGTTGTAGAACGTATGTCGGATGTGAAATGTATGAACCTCGGAACTCAGAACGTATATATATAGCTGGTTATCTGACTATTGCTGTTGTGAAATGATTGGAAGATTTGATTGATTATATTTATAGGAAGAGTAACATGATTGAATGGTTTGATGATAAAAACCTCACCAAATTGACGGTCTCGAAGAATCATTCTTGATCATTGTACAAGTGCGCAATTTGCCGTAACATGCCCAAATATGATAATTAATGTGTGAAAGTACATTTGGGCCTACAAGACTTTCATTTGGGAGTGAATAAAGAATGGTGGAATTATTGTAGTGTGGATTTTGTGGAGGATTGTTTGGTTGGCAGCAGAAAAATAATCAAATGGGACTAAAAGAGGATAATTGTGAAATATTGGGCTAATGATTGATAAAAAACAACGCCATCATCTGTAAGGACTAGATTTTGGGAACGATGCCCAAATTCTATACCAAATGACTTTTTCACATTGTACTGATAATTAATCTGGGTAACCGTCAGACGCCCAGAATTTTAACAATTATTGGACTTAGCATGATAAAAAGAAATTGTATCTAATGCAAAGACTTGATCTTTGTAAAACCTTTGCAGATTTGAAACCATTTAAGATTTTGTATCAGGCAGAATGTGACTGGCTGCCTCATCTAGCAGGTCAGCGTCACATCTGTTTTTCTGGTGGTAAAATGTTCTGCTTGAATAAAAAATTGTAGGGATGCACCGATCCGATACTCAGGATCGGTATCGGTGCCGATCCAGCCCTAAAACATAGTATCGGATCGGATGCACTACTATCCATTTAACCAATGGTATCGGTATCGTAATGGTATCGGAAATCGGTTGTATCGGCAACAAAATACCAGGATCGGTATCGGATCGGAAGTGATAAAGTGGTATCGGTGCATCCCTAAAAAATAGCAGAAACTACTGCGTCATTTGACTATTAGAATAAGGTGCTTACCTAATTTTCAACTTTACACGTAGCATGGACTGAAAGTTTAACGGACTATTCCTTAACTTGACAAATGTACGCCAATATAATGCTACCTCTTGTTTTAAGTAAGCATAATAATATCAAACTTCTAAAACCACCATATCTGCCAAATCATGGTCATCATGATCAACGTGATCTATCTTGACATGTTGAAAACAGGTCAACTCGTAGACACGACAACTCGTCGACACGACAACTCGTCGACACGACAACTCGTCGACACCACAGGGGTTTTTGCGCCAATTCATCTGTCCATATAGTATAATATGTACTTATTATATTGAGTAATACTGTCAGATCAAGAAAATTTGCGCAAAAACCCGTGGTCGACACGACGACTCGTAGACAAGGCAACTTTCAGACCCAGCTCATAGACTCTTTTGCGTTTGTCTGCCCCAAGCCTAGCTGCTTAAAACTAGATTGTGCACACATCAAAAATTTGTATTGGTAATCAACTCAAAAGACAAAAGGTCATGAAATTGGATAATAAACTACGTAGTCAATCTTTGCGAAGATTGAGGATTTTTCAACCGGTCCTGCAATTGAGATAAACATTTTTCATTTTATTCATGTTAATTTTTTTAAGGTTACAATAATATTATCAAAAATTTACTATCCATTTGTTCTGGCATGGATATCAGATCTACACAAACACTGCGACTTTCAAACAAAATAATAAAAATCGGTGACCAACTCGTACAAAAAATAAGTGACCAAATCATTGTCATATATACATATATATATATATTGCTTTTAATATATATATATATATATATATATATATATATATATTATTGCTTTTATTGGGCAATTTCAGTGTTTTTGACTTCTGACTTAATTGTAAACCATCTCAGATTTCTTAGCAGATGTATGTGATTTCAGCGTTTAAGTTGGTCACTTTCATACATTTTATGTCTGGGAGTTTAGTTATTTAGATTACCAAAACGAGTCACCTTAGCAGACTTTACAGATCTATCGATCGAAGTGTCCAAGAGTTAGTTGTCTACTGGTCTGCCCTGGACTTGACACTGTTTTTATAAAGAAGGCTGTTGAAATCTCCAATTGAATATTTTGTCTTGATACTGTCCTATTAAATATGTAATATTTATTATATTATATTGTACATACGATTGCCGCAGTTCGAGTACCGTGAAAATTTATAGTAATTAAATTCTCAATCAGGTTTCAGTAAGATATACATGTGGTTGTCGTGGTTAAACTAAATGTCAACTTGTTGAAGTCTGGTAAAATTGTCATTGATGTGAATTTTTAAACTTGAACAATATATAGAACCATGATGCAATTTCTGAATGGGAAAATTTACAAATGTCTGACTTATTATACCTTTTGTAAATATATAGTATATATTATGGCTTAAATATTCCAGAAATAATTGTAAATGTATCACGCTGGAATGAAAACAAATGGTGGAATAGATGTTTATACCTCACATCAGTGTATGATCATATATAATGTATAATGCAATGTATAGTATGGTAGAAAATTTAATTGATTTGATGTACCATGTAGTTTGATGATACTAAACAGTTACTATTCTTTCCATGTACAGTTTAGGCGTAATGCAAAAGTTTTGACACCTTGAGCGTTTTCAGAAAGACTTGCATGTGTAACACGGGTAACTCGTGTGACACATGTTTGACAATTGTTTGCTCCCAAATATGCACGAGGGTTGAGGGTAGCCTAGAACCAGGAACCAGAAGAAAAAGAGCTTCACTCGAGCGAGAACCAGTTCGTCACATGGTACAAACCCTCGCGACCTTCGTACTCCCTTACATTGCAGGGTTGCCACGCGAGACGGACTTCAAAATTCCCCGACTTTTCCCTGACTTTACCCTGTCTCAAAACAAGTTTTCCCTGGCCACAAAACCGGCTCATACACAAAATTTTAGATTGCAATTCACGGGCTTTTGTGAATTACATTGCGATTTGAAACAAAAAAGAAAATGGATGATGCCAGGTTAATAGCACACTCAAGATGCATTGAGCTATAGATTCCTGATTTTAAAGACACTTATAATAATCAAACAGGTTAGACAGGCAAATTATCATATTCTTTGTCGTTCTTATCAAGAAACCATCGCCTTTGGTGTCGTTAATTAATTTCACTGACCAAGGTGAGGTTTCCCTGACTTTTTGCAAAATCACAAATTTCCCTGACTAATTTCAAAGCAGTAGCAACCCTGTATTGGGGAGTAGCCGGAAACACTACCTTCAAGAATTTACGTTGGCATCTTCCCAGAAACACATGTCTGGCGTGTTCGGAAGCACATCCTTATTACTCGTGTCACTTGAGTCACTAGTGCAACCTTTCTGAAAACGCCCCCTTTAACTCGTAGGTTCCGAGAGTATATATCACATTTCAGTTTCAATGATAGGTCGGAGTTATTTTATTAGGTCCAAGTTTAACAGAGTGAGGCTGTCCCAATAAAATTTCATCTCCATGTCTGAAAATTTTCAAATATTCCTTTAAATCAAACTCGAAGGCAAATTTATATATTAAAATTTTGTGACATTTTCCTCATCTCCAGTATCATTTACAAAACATTTTCAAATATTGTCTACAATGAACTAAGATTTTTAATTTGTTAATTTTCTTTTTTGGTGTCAATTTAATATTGTCAAAGCTTTTGCATAGACCAAACTCAGTAATGTTTAATGTAAATTTATGTAATTAATTAATAATCCATCCAAGATTTTAACAACTGACTCAGTGGTTTATCGTTTGAAGTGACATTCCTTGTTCACGTTCTGTGATGTGCGAGTCTGTCCAATCATGGGAGTGTAATAACTTTATATAATTTTGTTGCGTTGTTTTTATTACGTGTCTGTGTTCCTAAGGGCTATTGTAAATTTTAAGCTGTTCAGGGTCGGGGTCCTGCTTCCAAAACTATGAAGAATCTGTAGGTGGTGCCAAAATGTCATTGTAAAATTTATTTTAAAATTCAGAGGCAAAACAGCAAGGTCCCAAATTTCAATTTTTTGTCAGATTTTAGTCTTCCTAAAAAGTAAAAAGTTGCCAATTGTAAGGCACTGGGCACAGAACAATCAGTGGAGGATCCGGGGTTGCCTAGACCACTGAGATGAATAGTAACCATAGAAATACATAGAATTGACATGAGGTTGTATGATGCCACCTCAAGATGAGGTCACCAAATCCGCCATATTGGAACTGCCTTGAGACATGACGTCTCAGTAGACTGATTATGATGTGACGTCATGCCATTGTTATTAGTGACATCACTGTTATTGGTACATAATCTTTGGCCAGGATACAGGGCAGTTCCAAGATGGTGGATTTGGTTGCTTCATCTGCCAGAGCTTCGTGTCCGTCCTATGTATTTCTATGATAGTAGCACTTTCAAGAAAATAAGACAATGTCGCCATGCGATTGCCGAAAGATATCCCGATCCCTCCCTCAAAGTCCATCTAGACCACTCTTTCTGGATCTGCCAATTGAGTTATTGAACCCTTCGGAACACAGGCTACGTCTCCCTGTTGTTTTCTGGTTGTATGACAAAGCTTTATAAATAAATGGTATATATTGGATTATATAATATTTGTATTAATGTGAATTAACATGATTAATGATTTGTGCTTCTCGAATTACAGGATGATTTTTTAACTGCTATAAACTACTTACACCTGACATTGAGGTTTTGTTCATACGGTGCCTTAACACACTTCAAATTCTATTTGTTTAGCTGCTACAGAAAACCAGTTGAATACGGATTTGTTAAGTTTTGACAGTTACGAGGTTCTGTATTTTGTACATAAAATAAAAGTGTATGACCAATTGACACTTGAATTAGTTCTATTGTTTTAACTGGTTTCCCTGTCTTCCCGGGAGATCAGTTTTGTAAGATGGTTCAGAGAACAGTGGGATAAATGTATCTCTGGGACAGTGGGGACTCTAAAGCTGATCTACATGCAGGAACAGTGGAGTAAGATGACCTACATACAGGGACAGTGGAGTAAGATGACCTACATACAGGGACAGTGGAGTAAGATGACCTACATGCAGGAACAGTGGAGTAAGATGACCTACATACAGGGACCGTGTGAAAAGCTGATTTACATGCAGGGAGAGTAGGTCAGCTGATCTACATGCAGGGACAGTGGAGTAAGCTAATCTACATGCAGGGACAGTGGGCTCAGCTGATCTACATGCAGGGACAGTGGGCTCAGTTGATATGCATGCAGGGAGAGTAGATCCGCTGATCTGCATGCAGGGATAGTGGAGTAAGCTGATCTACATGCAGGAGCAGTTGGCTCAGCTTGATCTACATGCAGGGACAGTTGGCTCAGCTTGAACTGCGTACAGGGACAGTGGGTTCAGCTGATATGCAAGCAGGGATAGTGGAGTAAGCTGATCTACAATTCTCCATGCAGGGATAGTGGAGTAAGCTGATCTACATGCAGGGAGAGTAGGTCAGGCAATCTACATGCAGAGAGAGTGGGCTTAGCTGATATACATGCAGGGAGAGTGGGTCAGCTAATCTACATGCAGGGACAGTTGGCTCAGCTTGATCTACATGCAGGGACAGTTGGCTCAGCTTGAACTACATGCAGGGACAGTGGGCTCAGCTGATATGCATGCAGGGATAGAGGAGTAAGCTGATCTACAAGCAAGGACAGTTGGCTAAGCTGATCTGTATGTAGGGAGAGTGGGTTAAGCTGATCTACTTGCAGGGACAGTGGGCAAAGCTGATCAACATGCAGGGACAGTGTGAAAAGCTGATTTACATGCAGGGACAGTGGGTCAGCTGATTTACATGCAGGGACAGTGGGCTCAGCTGATATACATGCAGGGAGAGTAAGTCTGCTGATCTGCATGCAGGGATAGTGGAGTAAGCTGATCTACATGCAGGGACAGTGGGTTAAGCTGATAATTATACATACAGGGAGAGTAGGTCAGCCAATCTACATGCAGGGACAGTTGGCTCAGCTTGATCTACATGCAGGGACAGTTGGCTCAGCTTGAACTACATGCAGGGACAGTGGGCTCAGCTGATATGCATGCAGGGATAGAGGAGTAAGCTGATCTACAAGCAAGGACAGTTGGCTAAGCTGATCTGTATGTAGGGAAAGTGGGCTTAGCTGATCTACTTGCAGGGACAGTGGGCAAAGCTGATCAACATGCAGGGACAGTGGGCTCAGTTGATATGCATGCAGGGAGAGTAGGTCCGCTGATCTGCAAGCAGGGACAGTGGGCTCAGCTGATCTACATGCAGGGACAGTGGGCTCAGCTGATCTACATGCAGGGACAGTGGGCTCAGTTGATACGTATGCAGGGAGATTGGGCTCAGCTGATTTACATGCATGGAGAGTAGGTCAGCTGATCTACATGCAGGGATAGTGGGGTAAGTTGATCTACATGCAGGAACAGTTGGCTCAGCTTGAACTACATGCAGGGACAGTGGGCTCAGTTGATATGTATGCCGGCGGAGTAGGTCAGTTGATTTACATGCAGGGATAGAGGATTAAGCTAATCTACATGTAGGGACAGTGGAGTAAGCTAATCTACATGCAGGGACAGTGGGCTCAGCTGATCTACATGCAGGGACAGTGGGCTCAGCTGATCTACATGCAGGGAGAGTAGGTCAGCTGATCTACATGCAGGGAGAGTGGGACTGCTGATCTACATGCAGGGACAGTTGGCTCAGCTTGAGCCACATACAGGGACAGTGGGCTCAGCTTGATTTACATGCAGGGACAGTGGGCTCAGCTGATATGTATGCAGGGATAGAGGAGTAAGCTGATCTACAAGCAAGGACAGTTTGCTTAGCTGATCTACTTGCAGGGACAGTGGGCAAAGCTGATCAACATGCAGGGACAGTGTGAAAAGCTGATTTACATGCAGGGACAGTGGGTCAGCTGATTTACATGCAGGGACAGTGGGCTAAGCTGATCTACATGCAGGGAGAGTGAGGTAAGATAATCCCATGCAGGGACAGTGGGCTGAGCTTATACATGTATTGTAAGGCTGAGGTTATCCTTATGCAGGGAGAGTGGGATTAAGCTAATCAGTATGCAGGGACAGCAGAGTATTAAGGTGATCCCCATACAGGGACAGCGGGTTACATCAATCCCCATGAGCAGTGGGATAAGCTAATCCAGAAAGTTGGGCAAGTTGACCTACAGAGAGAGGCGAAAGTTGATCCCTAGGGTCAGTTGGTAAAAGTTAATCTGCTCCTGCTCAGAATACTGCAAACATGTGCCCACTGTCCCATACAGATCAGCTTAACCAACTGTCCTTGCTTGTAATGGTCGCCTTGGACCTTACGTCTACCCTATGCCACGTTGGTACATACCACCCACAATTGCATCAGGTTAATGGTCGCCTTGGACCTTAATAACCTAGAGAGTAAACTTTGTCTGTGATTGGGATCAATCAATTGATTGTATAGTGATTGATATAATTAAATAATTAATTTATTTATATTGTTGAAAAGTCTAGATAGTCTCGTTTAACTGATTATTTGACCTTGTATATAATTATATTCACTGAAATCTGGAATATATTGTTGTATTCTCTATGGTTCTATATTCATCCATGCAGATTGATTTGTTGGGTCTTGGGCAAGACATACAATTTTTAAAACTATGGCACATTTTCATATTGAAAGATAAATCATAATCCGCTCAAGTCAGGCGCATGCGCATAAAAATTACATCGAAGATATGCTATATGATCCAAGGAACTGTAACGAAGATTCCATCAATGAGCCAAGAAGACCACCACAACTAGACATCAAGGAGAGGCCAACAAACCTGCACGGTTTCCGGCCTATCACCTTCTACAGTTCTACAGTTCTACAGTGAGAATTCTGTAGAGGTTGTCTGCAGTATTTTTGAAATCAAATTCCAGGATTTTCCAGGTTTTTCCAGACCTTATTTTGACAAAATGAAGGCCATTCTTTTGGCAAGAATTCTGAACATTCCAACCTCCCCCTTGCTACTATACTCCATTGGCATCCAACCTCCCTCATTCTATAACTCCCAATAACTTCCGGTAACTCCCATAACTCCTGGTAATTCCTGTAACTCCAGGCAACTCCCAATAACTCCCACAACTCCGACAACTCCTGTCAACTCCCATAACTACAGCTAACTCCCTAATAACTCCCAAAACTCCCGATAAGTGCCGCTATTGAACTCCCTTAATTCCCATAACTCCCTGAAGCCCAAATAATACATCTTTTAGGCAACATAAGCAGATGCTGCAACTGTCCTCTGATCTTGTGTTACTTGCGTAAGCCTAATTTCTCAGAATAGGCCTAGAGCACAAACCATTTTAAAAGAAATGATAATAAAATTTACCTTACATTACAGTGGCGCATCCAGACAAGGTGGTCTAGGGGGGGCCCGGACCAGAGCATTTTTTAAGGATTTTTGACTAGGAGACCAACGCAACTTTGACGCGTCGTGGTACGCGACATTTAAGATCAGCAGCTGTACATGCAGATTTTTTATAATCGATTTATACATGTACAATGATCTGTTTGCCAAAGGATTTTGAACTGCTGAGCAGCCTGCCAATTTAGGTGTTCCACTAATTGCCAGAAACAAGTTTGACTAATCTTTTTTTTATCGAAAATCTGAAAAATTACGTAGGAAAAGTTATTGTAGAGATTACTAGAGAATGAAGAATATTTTTGATAGGCAAAACATAAGCCTGGTTTCAAATGTATCAAAGAACTATAAATTGAGACAACCAAATGAGAAATTGATTAGAGTGTCTGGAAAAAGTTGGTCTCCCAGTGATGCAAATTTGCTATTGACTGGGAGACCAAATTTGTCCACTGGGAGACCATTTGGTCTCCCAGTTACTATGTTAAAAAATGCACTGGCCCGGACACAGTTTCAGCATTCGCAGGCCTGTGAGGCTTCGTTTCGGCATCCGCGGGCCTGCGTTGCTCCATATTTTCTTCAAAATTTTATTTCCCTCTCAACTAATGGTCTGGGGGCTGGGATATATTGCCCGTTTTCAAAATTTTTCTGCATGTTTTGACTTTTTTCCTCCCGTCCCGTAGAATGTGGTGCAACTCAGAAAGAATGAGTCTCCTCCAAACGCCGAAAGAACGCATTTTGATTTCCCAGTGGCCATCCTGAAAATTTTGAAATGGAAGCGCCATTTGGGACTTTCAAGCTTAGATCTAATGGGGCCTTCTTGAGTCTCTCTGCAGTCTGGAATCTGAGCCGCGAATCTCTGGATCAGAGAAATACATTTTTTCTGGCCTGGATTACACTTGGACTTGGCCCACCATCGAAAGTCTGAGAACTTACTTCTAGTTCTATTTGAAGTAAAAGAAGTTAAATTGTTTAAATAAAGATCAAGGACTTACCTTGACATTAAAAGGCTTCGTTGGAAGTGGTCACATCACACATGAAGGCACAGGTGAACAGATGCCACAGCTCACTGTTCTATCTTCAATCTTTGTCTCTGCTAAAAGTTACCAACTTGTGCAGAACTTTGTAGAGCTTCATGACTGACATGAGGTTTCTGACGGACACTGACAGTACAGAACCACCTAAACTAAAGTCAGATGAACTCTCAAGTTCTTGCAAGTTGTTAAAATCTTCGAAGCACGTGCAGAAGAATGTCGTGGAAGGAATGACGCAACGTGTACTAAAAAACGCTAGGTGGCGCCAACTAACAGAACAGCAATAATTGTAGACACCTGTTGCGAGGAAGAAGAGTCAACAAATCAATCAGCATCAATTAATTTGTGAATCAAGAGATTCAGGACTACCAAGTAAGAAGAACCACTTCAACATGTTCAAGCTGGCCTATAGAGCTTATAGTTAAAAATGAGTTGTGACGAAAACGAAGTAATTTTCCAGAAACACATGAATATTAATTCAAACATTAATTGTTAAATAGACTTTAAATTGTGTCACTGAAAAGTCTTAGGACAGTAGCGTATCCAGGGGGTGGGAGGGGGGGTTAATTCAAACCCCCCCCCTCCCCCTGGGCAGATTTGTGTAAAAAAAGTGAAAACTGCGATATTCTTTAATACGATTTCTGGATCTGCCACTGTCTGAAGATGGGCTGTAGTCCATGCCCTGGGGGTTATTTGTGTGACCGAGAGAGGGAGAGCGTTTGACTTCATATTCTGTTACTATATGGTCTGGCCTTCAAAAAAAATCAGGGTAGACATCTGGCGGCATGGCAGGTTAGGAGAAATCCAAGATGGCGGCCAATATGGCCGCCGAGACAATAAAAATGGGTTAAATTGCTCACAGTAACACTACAAAGGCGTGTAATACATCAAAATAGGGGTTTTCTGGGATGCTGAATCCAAATAAGTACAGATAAAACCTCTTACTACCTTTTCTGTTGAGATATTCGAGATGGCTGCCAAATCAGGCCAAAATGGCTGCCGTGAATGGAAAAACACCTATTTTACGGAACAACAACCACTGCACAGGCATATGGTACATCAAAATAGGGGTTTTCAAGGTTGCTGAGTTCAATAATGCACAAATAAAACCTCTAGCTTCCTTCTAATTTGAGAAATCCAAGATGGCCACTGATATGGCGGCCAAAATGTCCTAGAAAAACACCTAAGTTGCCCCCAACAAACACTAAACAGGCGTGTGATACGTTAAGATGGGGTTTTCAAGGTTGCTGAGTTTAATAATGCACAGATAAAACCTGTAGCTCCCTTCTATTTTGAGAAATCCAAGATGTTGTTGCCCCAAACAACGCCTAATTAGGGTAATAAGGATACAGCAAAATAAGGTTTTTCCAGGCTCCAGAGTTCAAACAAGCATGCATGATAATTATTGCATTTTGTATTTTTAATAATTCAAATTGGCTTAATGTATTGCTGCTATGAAGGTCTGAAAAAATACATAAGTTGCTCACAATACACACCATTTAGGGTGAAATGCATCAATACGGTAGATTTTAGGGTTGCTGTATCCATGCAAATTCTTCATATTTTCCATTGTTAGATGGCTGTAACTAAATAGAACCAGTGTAGATACCTGTTCAGAGGTGTCTCAGTAAAGTTGTGAAAAAAAAGACTCGTCTGAGATAGGGCAACATCATTTTCAATGACAGACAAAATATCACTTGCATCATTTAGGACTTACTTTAACTATAGTTGAACACACATCTATTAAGAAAGAACAAGACAAATTGTTTTTTTATTTTGGTCACACTTTCACATTTTGAATTCATAGTACAAAAACTATGTGAATGACCAAGATACCTCGACGTAACTATTCACAAAGTTGGTCGACGTGAGGCACTATTGCAACTTCAAAATCCCACAATGAATACATAAGAGTCTGGTTGATGTACTCCATGCATTTTTTCCCAGGCATACAAGCAATTGCATGGTTCCTGTGGCACTATTCCTCACCAGATCCTCACTGTGAGATCTATTCCAATAACAGGGGCTACTGAGTGTCCACTCCTGCAATTATTATTTCCCAAAACAAAAATAATCCCAGACAGCATGCACCGTCGGTCCGTCGACGGCAGTGGTCGGATGGTTGGCAGCGGCAAGCCTCCGCCCAGCCGCTGGCGGTCCATTCAAGGCAAGCCTATTATGTACCAAGAGAACAGTGGTGCGTAAATGGCAAGCCATTGGAGGCCCACCGATGGCATGCCACTGGTACACCGCTGATGGCTAATCAAAGGCAAGCGATTATGTACTAAGGTAACAGTGGTGCGTAATCGGCAAGCCATTGGAGGCCTGCCGAGGCACGCCACTGATACACCGCTAATGGCTAATCAAAGGCAAGCAAATTATGTCACAATCTGATGGTGGTGTGCAATCGGCAAGTCATTGGAGGTCCGCCAATGGCGTGCCACAGTCACACCGCTGAGGGCTAATCAAAGGCCAGCAGATTATGTCACAATCTGACGGTGGTGTGCAATTGGCAAGCCATTGCAGGTCCGGTGATGGCGCACCACTGACACACCATTGATGGCTCATCAAAGACAAGCCAACTATGTAACTATATCTATTGGTGCTGCCCAATCGGCAAGCCATTGGAGGTCCGCCAATGGCCTGCCACTGACACACCACTGAGGGCTAGTCAAATTTATGATGGCGCACAATCGGCAAGCCATTGATGGCCCACTGATGGCAAGCCACTGACGTACCGCTGTTGGCTAATTGAAGGGTAGCCAAAAAACCGATGGTGGTACACAATTGGCCAGCCATTGGCGGTCCATTGACGGTAAGTCGGAAGACAAGGACTCATGAGTCCAGGGAAAACCACATGCTACTTCTACAAAATGTCTGCTGCAATGAAGAGGCATGAGGAAGTTTGTGACTTTGCGCGAATGAAAATCAACACTTTGAAGCTGAAAACGTCTTGTATTGTTAGGTAAGTAGTTTTACGAAACATCCAGGCATCCTAAGAAGCCAATTTCTACCTTTTTTTCATTTTGGTTATACTGCAGACTACAATCAGTCAGTTCCATGTGGCAGATTCGTTTTCCCTCCATTTTCGTATGTGGTGCTCAGTGGGCAAGCCATTAGCGGCCCGCTGAGGGCACCCACTTGAATATGGCTGGGGGGCTAATTGCAGGCAAGCCAATATTGGTTGGCCTACCAATCGAGGGTCGTGTGAAATCGGCGAACCATTGGTGGCCCGCCGATGGCATGCTGCTAATGTACCGCTGAGTGTTAATTGAAGGCAAGCCGATATTGGTACAAATCGAGGAGGCGCACAAGCGGCAATCCATTGGTGGCTCGCCAATGGCATGCCAAGGATATATCATTCGGGGCAGCCATTAGATTGCCAGAGAGGGCCTTGGCATATTTTGACAAGTTAATTACATATGAGTGAAGTTATATTGTCCTGCTTCCTTTCTGTGCTTCCCTGTACCTCCCCTTTTCTAACTTCTTTTCTTCCTCCTTCCTTGTTCATGTCGTTTCTGACCATTGCTTTTTTTTCCTTAAGGGGGCGACCATTTCATAATCAGGGGGGCTTAGAGTTTTCCTTGGCAGGAAATTATTTATTTCATTGTACGGGGCGGCAGTAATTATTTATTTCAAGTGAGCAAAATCCCCGAATATTCATTCCTAAATCACGCTACACCTTGTTAAGAAAAACCCCCACCGGAAATTATTTATTTCAAGACTGCCCAGAAAGAAATTATTTTTTTCACCAAAACTGAGCAAGAAATTATTTATTTAAAAGAAACTCCAAGCCCCCCCCCTCTGGATATTAAATGGTCTCCCCCTAACGAGAACTCCTCTCCCTCCCTGCTTCTTCCCTCACTCTGGCTCCTCTCGTCTCTGCCTACTCTCTCTTATATAATTGTATATGATAAAAATGTTTCATCGTTTGCACAAGAAATGCAGTATTACGTGTTATAATATTTGGTTTTTACAGGTTCATCACTTTGCACAGCATTTTGAAGAAAATATGCTGTGCTATGGGCCAAAGGATGCCGAAATGATGCCCGGAGTCCCTTAACTACCGGTTTGGATTCGCCAATGCTCATATTCCCTGCTTTTACTTTTTACAGTCTATATGTTTTGTAAATGAATAATTTCATATCAAAGAATACTTTAAAAGAGTTTTGTTGTATGAGTATATATCTATAGGTGGCTTAATCCACTCATTGTAAATCATAATCATAGTAGGATCACTATGTCAATTATTGATGCCCATTGGTGGGCTACTATGGTATGATGATTTGTTTGTTGAAGGTTTATCATTGGTCTGCAAGAAGGCGGACAACGGCCCACTGATGGTCCGATAATTGACAGGCCATTACTCAGCCATCCCGCCTTAGATTTGCTATTCTGTCATTGATGGTCCATCAACTGTCCGTCTACAGTTTGAAGGTTTGTATTATTGGCCCATCAGCGGTCCATACACGGCCCACGGATAGTCCGATTGTTGGCAAGCCGTGAGCAGTCCAACGATGGTACAATCGACAGTGTGTGTCTGGTAAATCATTTGTCAATTGGTGGCCCAATGACGGCCCATCGATGGTCTGATCATTGGCAAGCCATTGAAGGACCACAGTTGGGGTGCTGGCCAAAACGACAATGACCCGATCACTGGCTAGCCATTAGTGGTCCATCAACAGTCCATCGACAGAAATTAGAGGGTATATAATTTGTCAATCAGTGGCCAAATGACGGCCCGTCAATGGCTCGATCATTGGCAAGCCATTCAAGGACCACAGTCGGGGTGCTGGCCAAAACGACCATGAACCGATCATTGGCAAGCCATCAGTGGTCCATCAACAGTCCATCGACAGAAATTAGAGGGTATATAATTTGTCAATCAGTGGCCAAATGATGGCTCGATCATTGGCAAGCCATTCAAGGACCACAGTCGGGGTGCTGGCCAAAACGACCATGACCCGATCATTGGCAAGCCATTAGTGGTCCATCAACAGTCCATCGACAGAAATTAGAGGGTATATAATTTGTCAATCAGTGGCCAAATGATGGCCCGTCAATGGCTCGATCATTGGCAAGCCATTCAAGGACCACAGTCGGGGTGCTGGCCAAAACGACCATGAACCGATCATTGGCAAGCCATCAGTGGTCCATCGACAGTCCACCAACAGTTCTTTAAAGGGATATATAAGTTGTCAATCAGTGGCCCAATGACGGCCCACTGATGGTTGGATTGTTGGCAAGCCATCAGCGGTCCATCAATGGTCCATTGACAATTCTTTACAGTGTGTATCATTTGTCAATCAGTGGCCCAATGGTGGTCCGTCAATGGTCCGATTGTTGGCAAGCCAGTGAAGGACCGCAGTCGGGGTGCTGGCCAAAACGATGATGGGCCGTCGGTGGCTCTCTACGATGGTCCGCCGATTCGGCATCGGCGGACCGCTGATGGTCCGTCGGTGCAGTGCTGTCTGGGATCATTTGGTATCAGATTGTCACTTACAGAAAAAGTTCCACATTCTGATAATGCTTTGACTTCTCTGGTTAAACTGGGCCCAGCCCAATAGTTTCTGATCATAAAGGAACATGATCCACATTACGTTGCATTTAACCCTCTTTCACGGTTTAAAAGGTTTTTTTTTCATGTTAATACACTGTATATTGAAGATAATGCAAAGTTCTACATATTCTTTGGGCATTTAGCAAGTGCCATTAACACCACAAATCTGAAGGGACATTTGGTAATGAATTTCCTAATTAAGAATATCCTAATTAAGATGTTCCACTAATCAAAAGGTCTGTGGATACTTTGTATAGTGTCAAAATTTGAATCACAAAGTTCACAAAAATCCTGTGATTCCTTGTCGGAGAGTCTTGAGAGCTAAAATAGCTTGGCTGGACTCAGCAAAAAATGTTATGGAATATTTCAAACTTGAATTTATTGCTTTTTGGCCTTAATCACTATATTACAAAAACCCATTCAATGTTTTAACACTGGTTTTTCTTTTTATTAATTATGAAGCATCATTTAAGACTATACATTTTGGGCAACATCCCCCTTTGATTGGCTTCCAAAAGGTCAAAATAAGCGTTGTTTTGATGTATAACACACCTCCAGTTCCATGTGACCAATTCATCCATTTGGCACATTCCGTTCATGGCAGGAATGTTGCACCATCTTGGATTTCTCTCAAACACTATTATAGTCCCAAGGTCAACATGATCTATAAAGAGTTATGTGAAGTCAGTGACACTATTTCAAAGACGGATTCATGTATTCACAGCTGCATTGTTTCTGGTAAGAATATTCCTCTTCACAACTGGACTCGGATACCCAGCGGATTTGATGTGCTACATTTTTGAAAACTTTTTGCTCAGCAACAATAATTTAAAGCCTGTATCATAAAGGTGTGTTTTCCAAAGCTTCATTGAAGCCGCAGCCATCTTGAATTCTAAAAATGGAAAAAGCAAGAAGTTTCACTCGTGCGATTGTATTCAGCATGCCAGAAAATGCCCGTTTTGCTGTATCATATGCCCTCTAAATGTTTGTTGTGAGCAAAATATGTTTTTTTTTCAGGGTTTCAAATGGCAGCCACCTTGAAAGTCTCAAGATGGAAAAGTTTAAGAGGTTTCATGCACAAAGTTGGACTGAGTGATCCCAAATACACTTATTCTTATATCACACATTGTTAGTGTTATTGGGCAACTTAGGTGTTTTTCTAGGACTTTTTGGCCACCATGTCAGTGGCCATCTTGGATTTCTCAAATTAGAAAGGAGCTACAGGTTTTATTTGTGCATTATTAAACTCAGCAACCTTGAAAACCCCTATCTTAATGTATCACACACCTGTTTAGTGTTTGTTGGGGGCAACTTAGGTGTTTTTCTAGGACTTTTTGGCCGCCATATCAGTGACCATCTTGGATTTCTCAAATCAGAAGGGAGCTAGAGGTTTTATTTGAGCATTATTGAACTAAGCAACCTTGAAAACCCCTATTTTGATGTACCATATGCCTGGGCAGTGGTTGTTGTTCCGTAAAATAGGTGTTTTTCCTTTCACGGCAGCCATTTTGGTTTGATTTGACAGCCATCTTGAATATCTCAACAGAAAAAGTAGTAAACGTTTTTATTTGTACATATTTGGATTCAGCATCCCAGAAAACCCCTATTTTGATGTATTACACGCCTCTGTAGTGTTACTATGAGCAATTTAACCCATTTTTCTTGTCACGGCGGCCATATTGGCCGCCATCTTGGATTTCTCCTAACCTGCCATGCCGCCAGATGTCTACCCTGATTTTTTTTGAAGGCCAGACTCTATAGTAACAGAATATGAAGTCAAACGCTCTCCCTCTCTCGGTCACGCAAAGGACCCCCAGGGCAAGGACTACTGGGAGTAGGGATGGGTACCGAACTGGACCGAACCGGAGGTATCGATTTGCAACATGGTGTACCGGACCGAAGTATCAATTTTTTAATTAAAAGGTACACAAAACGATACTTTTGTGACTTTTCATACGTCGCGAATGACTAATATATCACAGATTAACCCTCCAAGTAGGTCTGATGACAAGCAGCACATGTCATCAATGGTAAATGATTTTATTTTTCACTTCTGAAATTGATAGACATTGTGTAGCACAATTAACGTTCTGTTTTAGCCATTTTCTATCCCACTGATACTTCTACAACAAACAAATTTTAATTTTTTCTCATGAGAGCTGTGTTCAGTATCGATTTTGGTATCGAAACCGGACTGGTACCGTTTTCAAAAGTATCGATATTGGACCGGACCGAATTTTAAGGAAAGGTACCCATCCCTAGCTGAGAGTGAAGCAAAAATGCTGAACGCAGGTGAGAAGACCTCTGTGTTCTAAAAAAGACTTGTGTGAACAGTTTGGAATGGCCATTGTTATCGAAGATTAAACCATAACCCACAAAATATTTATAGGCCTAGCCTTGGTTTGCTGTGAAAATGGTTGTTTGTGCAGCAACAAATAAATTAGCTGACCATTGCCACCTTGTCTGCACAAGCTTGAAATCTTCATCATGTTCATTGCAATGCCGAAAGCCAGCTGAAGTTGAATAATTGCAAATCATATAAATTTCATTGAACATAAAAACACAAAGCTATTTCTTCGCTTTAACAGTAAACTGAATGCCTTTATTGACTGTGTAATGTCCACTTAATAGCATAACAGACTTAACAAGGTTTAATTTATTATGTACATTGTACATTAACATAAATATTTTTCTTAATTACTACCATTACATCAACTACGATCTTGACATACTAATAAGCTTATAAATGGGACCACAACAAATCAACATTGACACAATTTCTACAAAATAGATAGGCCTAAGGATGAGCATTCATAACTGTCTGGCAGCTTAATTGAACATAAAACAAAGGTTTTAGTCTACATGAACATAACTACAACTAACTGGAATGATTAGCCTCATCACACATTTTCCTAATGATTATGTCCTATTATAAGTACTATGATCTCGACATACATCCTTTCAACAAGTTTGTTCGTCATGAAGTAATTGAAGTTCTACAGTGTACACGTATAAGCCTAGTTCAACTCCTACTAAATGACAATCAATTAATATGTATTTCTTTAACAGAATACATAACTTAAACAGTACATGACTCACATAAAATATAACAAGAACATTTTGCACATTTAAATACTAATTTGACATTTATAATTTCAAATTCTGGTGAAGTTCTGGCTTTACATCGCAAATAACGGTCATGAGTCTCTGAATAGCTTGATCACGATTGGCTGCAACGCTTCTGTTAATTTCCTCGATCTTAATACGAGTGTGGTCGCCGATCCTCGCCTCAGCATCTCCTTTTGAACCTAGCACCTGCAAAATAATAATAATATATATTATGAAACTTTATATTCATAATAGACTGTGAATTTTTTTTTAAGCACAATATTTATATATGAAAATGAGCTTTAACATTAAACATAACATCATTATATTGATCATAGAACTTCATGAACTTCAGCATAGTATACATAAGTTATTAAGTTATTTACATCAATTGTCCACCCATAGTTAAATTTGCACATGGCATAACAAAATGAAAATATCTAAAGCTTCATAACTAAGTGAAGAGTCAAATTATCTGAATTCTTTCACACAATTAAGAATTTAAAAAACTGATGTGTTAATTCTTCAACCGACCTTGGCTTCATGTCCACGGTATTGTCTTTCTCTTTCCTGTCTATAAACTTCAATTTCTGCCTGGGCTTCCTCCTTTGCCTGCTTTAAGCGGCGAGCTTTGCCTGAAAAATCAAAAGACATAGATCTATAGAAACCAATAAACATTTTGTCGTCCACATCAACGCTCCAATTATGCCAAATTACAAAGCTAGGTATCACCTATATTAATCTGTAAGTACAACATGATACATGCAAGAACATTTTCAGTGAGGCCTACTCAAAATTTGTTTAATCAATCATGAGTAGGCTTAATGGAAATTTTGCATTGAATCAATAAGACAATTGTCAGTTGTACCAACTAGTTTACTCAAGCTTCATTTCGGCACCTTTTGTCCAAACAATAACTGAAGCTCTGAAGTGAAGCACTGACAGTCAGACAGTTCAAAGGGGGAGTGGCACTTTCACAACTGTCAAAACTGTCAAATGTCAGATGACCAATTTGACAGCTCTGAGTGCAAAGAAAATGTCAAATTACCACCTTATATCAGGTTAGATCTGGCATATTTGGTATCATTTCAAAGCTAGCAAACACACTTACGCTTCCTGGCTTCAGAAACCTTTTCAGCAGCCTTCTTTTCAGCCGCTAAAAGCTGTTGAATCCCTGTGGATTGAGAAACAGGGGTTGCGTATTGAGCCGACATCTTGAAATGAAGATCATGTGATCGAGGTCAGATGACACACTTTTCTGCGCCGGTTTCTGCTCAAATTAGGACGGATTGTGGCATAAATTAGAATGAATCATGACGAAAATAATTTATTTTATCTATTCTGGGGACTTTTGGATGATTCACATGCTTTGTGTGGTCCGATTTTTGTACGAGAGTGACTCATGAACAGGTAGCCATAAGTGCGCAGATATTGATGACGTCAGTGCACAATTCTCAGTTCTCAGCAGCTCCTGGAAGAGAGTTCTGTTTTTGTCTTTTTTTCTGCAGTGTTTTTGTGGGAGCAGAGAGTTAGAGGGCTGCCAGGAAGACAGAGCAGGCGAAAGTGGATCAGCCCATTCAATTGCTTGCTCCAGGCGCCCATGTGCTGGCCCAGGAGCTGTCTGTACAGCAATTGAACTGAGGAAATTCTTTGTCAAGTTTGATCATCCATGACAGTTTGGAATAGGAGTCTCTTTATTGTTCTGCAACACCTGGACAGTTTTTCACCTGGTTCTTAATTAAGAAGTGATCACAGTCTAGGGCAGACATGGCTAATTCTGTAGACACCAACAACTCATGTGGGGTTAATGATCTGATCAGATTTAAACGTTTGCTTTTAATTGGCAGTGAGGGTTATGGATACAAAAATATTGACACTAAGGATTATGAGCTGGAAGATACCCAGACAATGTGCAGACTTCTGGAGTCAGGTCATGGAGAGGAGATGGTCAAAGGGATTATTTCCAGCGCGCAAGCCAACCCTGCCCGACCAGAGGCTTTAATTTTTGCTCTTGCCACGTGCGCTCGTTTAACGAAAGACTTGAAAACAAAGCAGGCTGCTTACAAGGCCTTCGCGGAGGTGTGCAAGACCCCGGCGCAATTATTTCGATTTGTTAATTATGCAGAAAAAGTCAGTGGTCAGTCGACTGCCCCCAGCACTGGATGGGGCAGGGCACACAGAAAAGCAATCAGTGATTGGTATAATAACAAAGATACCATGCAACTGGCTCTGGCGCTGACTAAAGTAAAACAATGGCATGGTTGGGCGCACAAGGATGTATTCCGTCTTGCACACATCAAAACTTCAAAAGACAGTAAGTTGATAAAATCACAATTGCGAATTATATAATCTTTATCCATGCTCTTTGTAACATGGCTACAGTGATGACTCGCATCATCAATAATGAGCGAAGTGACTCATTTCATACATTATAGTATTTTGAACAAATTTGTGGAGAGTAATCTGTGTAAAATATAAATAGTCACTTGTGTTTGATCTTTTAAAGAAGTAATTAAAAAATATGTTGGTGGATTTAATTTTTTTGCTCTAATAATGTGGTTGATGTTAGTCTTTTCTTTGAATGTTTAATAAAATTGATATTTTTAAATAAGTTAAAAAATTTGAAATATCTTTTGTATTTACATACAAAAAAATGCTTGCAAATTTTTCCTGTTTAATAGAAAATTTGATGTATTACTAATTACCTGCAAAACCAATGCATACCATGCATACCAAGCATACCTCAATCAGGATAATTTGATCAATAAGCATGTACTGCATTCACCATTGATCATCAGTGCATATGACTCATAAAATTAACAAAACAGTTTCTGACAAAAAATGTCAATAAATATATGTTATTTTTTTCTTTTTTGATTTACGACAACAACAGATCGATGTTTTATTTTTGGATTTTGATACATATTTTTCTTACTGCTGCAGACGTATAAACAACATTTTTCTTTTACGATTTAAAAAACACTTTATTTTTCCGTTTTCTTTCAGCCACAGCACTCATACTCAAATACATTATGAAAGGCCTGGCCAAGGCGAAAGACGCTTTTCCTAATGACAAGATGACGGAAGAGATGCAGACGCTACTGCAGTTCTTAGAAGCCGTTGATTTAGTGAAGCACTCCAAGGATCACCTGCAGGTGGCGCAACTTGTTGAACTTCACAAACTCTCGCAGGAGCACGTGCCGACCTGGATGCAAAGTTCCAAAGAGGTTCGTGAAAACTGAAAATTAAAGTGTAAAAATTTGAGTGTTATATTAGTAGCATAATTTATATCTACATGATCTATGTCCATCTTCTACTATTTGTAGTATGTGGGGGTAGGCAAGGTTAGCCCAGTGGTAGTGTGCTGGCTGCCAATCACTGGGTCCCGGGTTCGAATCCAGCTCTTGCAGGGTCGCCTGGGCCAATGTTGGACGGCTGTTTCAATCAGCCTCATTGCTGTGTCCTCCTCCTGTCCAAATTAGCTTACCAATACAAGTGTATAAACATATGTACAGGACGTAAAGCCCCAGTCATCCATCAGTTGATTAATTTTTGGCTTTTGCAATATTTGACCATTCTTCTTTCTACATTTATAAAATATTATTAAAAATAGGCATGTCTGTCAGAACTTTGTCCAAAGGTTGATTTTAAAGGTAGATTAAATCAATAAAATCAAAACGATATTTTCTTCAGGTTTGGGGAATTCTCCTTCGCCAACTGCCCCTCGGGGAAGTCATACCTCAATTAGGTCGTCTCACAGGGGTTGGCGTTCTGGACAGCCTTGTTCCGGACAACCAAGCTCAAGCTCTTCTCGACCGACTCAATTCCGAAGAGAGTGTCAAAGAATCTAGGTGAGTCTATGGATTTTGATTTATACTTTAATTCCAATAAAATGCAGGTTTGTCTTTATGTTTAAATGGCCAATAAATGTAAATGTTTGATTTCCTGATCGTCAATGACTGATGACATTATCGTATTATCTTTGTACTGGTGTGATAGGGGGGAGGGTTGGTCTAGTGGTAGGGTGCTGGACTGCCAATCGCTGGGTCCAGGGTTCGAATCCAGCTCTTGCCGGGTCACCTGGGCTTAATATATGTTAGACAGCAGTTTCAATCATCATTCCTTCCGCTCATTGCCTTGTCCTCCTCCTGTCCTGATTAGCTGCTAAGTGCACAAATACAGGAAAGAAACATGGTAAAGCCCCAATCATTCGTCTATCATTTTCAGTCTTGAATCTATGTAACTACTGCATTGACTACAAGGAAGTGAGGCCTAACTGGTATGCGCCAAACAAACGATCGTAGTGGATTCCTGTGAGGTGTTGGGACCTCGGCATTCCTGCACCTTTTGCTTAAATAAACACTGGATAGGGGAGACACGTAGGTTAAGGGTATACCCTAAACAAAGAGCTGCTTGTTGTTGATACTTTCGATGTGTGCTGGATAACCCTACCCCTACTGGAGGGTAGTAAGTAACTATCCGGAGTTTTTAGTGCTAGGAATTTGTGCCATTTTCATGATCTGACTATCGATTAATTGGTTATTTTGGAATATTTTCCTTTCATAATTGAATACTCTTCAGTTAATCCGCTGTTAATTGTACGGGTGGATGGTTGACTCAGTGGTAGCGTGCTGGGCTGCCAATTGCTGGCTTCAGGGTTCGAATCCAGCTCTTCTCGGGTCACCTGGGCCTATATTGGACAGCAGTTTCAATCATCCTTCGCCTCATTGCACAGTGTTGCAGTGCATCTCCTGTCCTAATTAGCCTATTAGCCTACTAGCTGCCAGAATACAGAACATAAAGCCCCAGTCATCCAGCCATCCATCCGTTCAGGGGCTCTCACCAATAAAGCTAAGGCTTTCATTGTTACAGAACTGAAATAGAATTGTAGAATATATTTTAAATTCCCTCCCCCACCCCTTATAGAGCATTGTAGATAGACGTTAAATTTGGGCAAAGATAAGAAAAATGTGGACAGATATCCAAAATAATGTACCTCATCTGTCATACATCTGTGCCTCTTTAATCTTAACTGGGCATTTAACTAATATTAGACAGGTAGTAGTTAATGGCACAGATAGAATGGAGGGGAGGAGAAGACTGAAGTACTATAACCATGTTTTGACTTTTTTTTCTTGATTTTTTTTTATCATAGTCTCTCTTTTTTCTGTCTTTTATCTTTTTTTCTGCTCTTTACCATCTTTTTTCATCGTCTTCACCCCTTTTTTCCCCTCTTGTTTTTTTACCCCTTCGTCTGTTCATCCCACTAAGTTCTGGGGTAGTAGTAATTTGTCAAAAAAGTCTGCCCACCAGACGCTCCCCTCATTCGCTGAGTTGAGTGTTTTAGCTAGATTGTTAGATACAGGACAGATAAGTAGGTGGGGGAATAGATAGGAATATAGATAATCATTAGCTAGACAAATGGATCATGTAGATAGATTAATAAATGAATGGACAGATAGGGAGATAGACCCATAGATTGATGAACTACTTAGATTGACAGATAGATAGATATTAGACAGGTGGATAGATAGATAGATCAGTGGCGTAGCTAGCATTTTTCTCTGGGGGGGCAAATGACCCTGGATTTCCCCAAAATGTTATCGACAACATGGGGTACGTTCGACAAGGTCCAGAACTTTTGACAAACTTTACTTAAATCTCAAATAAAGTATAGAAAACATTGAAAACACTTTGAATGATGAAGCTAGTTATTGCAATTTGTAAAATAATAGAAAAAGTTGCTAGCATCCAGCATAGGACATAATTTCATGATAGATAGGTTGCAATGTTGCATCTTTTAGAAACTCGGCAACAATAAAAAACACACAAGTTTTTAAAACTTAATAACTAACTTTTTATATATTGTTATGTAATTTTACACTGACATCAATTTACATCAGCGTTTTTAATGTTGTTGAGCTCAAGTTAAAACTTCTTTAGAAAAGGGAGCGAATTTTATAAAGTGGAGCTTGATAGATCTGTTATGACAAAGACTCCTTTCTGTCATTCATCAAACATGGAATCTGTAGACCTGTATTCACATAAAAAACCAAGGCAGGCAGAGACATCCTTGAAAAAGCCATTGGCCATTTAAGAACAAAAAGTTTTGCCAAAGTGTTGTGAGCATGAGAAATAAGCAGGGAAAAAACTTCACAAAGTTCAATTAATTCATGGCCATTAAAATAAGAAAATCTGTCTGAAATTCCTGTTTGATTCCGACAAGCAGTGCTCAGTGAAATTGGTTTTTGAATTCTAATTCTACTGAAATCTTCATTCTTGCTTGTTGCTGTTGGCCAAAATATTATTAAGACTTCGTAAGCTCATACGTTAGGAGTGAAATCATGCGGACCACAAAGACCAACTGGATATACATTACTAGTCCTATTCAGACAGATAATAAATACCTAAATTTTCACACTAATATGCACTATACAAGTCTCTCGTACCGGTTCCTGTTTCTTTGTCAAGTATAGTCATACTTCGAAGTTTCAAATAAAGTGTCCGCAAGAATTTCAACAGGATTTCCCCCAAAAAGGTCTTTGGTTCTTTCTATTCTTTTTCCCTCACTGTCTTTCCCTTTTTCCCATCTATTTCCCCCTCATTTCACATTTTTTTCTCAATTTCCCCATTTTGGCCCATTTCCCTATTTTTTGTCAATTTCCCCATTTTTTTGTCCATTTCCCCATTTTTCCCCAAAAAGTTGTCTGGGGGGCAACTTGCCCCCCCTGCCCCCCCACTAGCTACGCCACTGAGATAGATAGGAATATAGATAGACAAATAGATAGATTGATAGATGAATGGGCAGATAGGGAGATAGACCAATTGATCATTAGATTGATAAACTATATAGATTGACAGATAGATAGATATTAGATAGGCGGATAGATAGACAGACAGATAGATAGATAGATAGATAGATAGATAGATAGAAAGATAGATAGTTTGATAGTTTGATAGATTGATAGATGAATGGACAGATATATCAATAGATCGATATAAACTACATAGATTGAAAGATAGGTAGATAATATATATATGTCGATATGGATTAGGGGAAATGGATACGAGGATATGGATAGGGGCATATAGATAGGTATAAATAGATAGATAGATATATAGATATATAGATTGATAGACAGATAAATAGATAGATAGATAGATAGATAGATAGATAGATAATAATAGAACTGCTTACTATTAATAATTTAACATCGGCAACTTTAGACACATATCACTCTGCTTAGGTGCGGAAAACTTTAATTTCCAAATTTAAGTACAGTATAATTCAGATATAGTTCATTCAACAACAAAATGAACAATTTTGGAGCTTATGAAATCTATTTATAGCACAATTCTATATCAATCCATTAACTAGTTTTCCTGAAATGTCATTATCTCTGTACATATCATGCATATGTCACTGTATATACATATATGTAATATTCATTCCAAAATATGTGCGATATACTTTTTATGCATAATTTTGTCATTATGTAACACGGCTGCAATGGATATATATGTTTTTTGCTGTCCCTGTTTTTCGCTGCTGTCCGTATTTTTAGTGCCTGGGCCAAACTACTACATTGAAGAGTCTTGAGTCATTGGGCTCGCAATGAACAACAGCCTTGCATAGTTTTGGAGTCATACATAACTGAGCATTTGTACGACTCGAAAAGAGAAAAAGAATTAGCGAAATGTGCTAGCCATTTACTTTAGAGACTAGAGGAAAGTAGGAGGTACTCTGCATGCTCTGAGGTAGTACAGACAGAAGTTAGTACGCCGGTAGACAGTAGTAGTCCCACTAGTCTGGTATTACTAGTGCTGTGGGTTCATCACTGTTCAACTGTTACTTTTGAGATTTGAACATTTTGGAATTCGTAGACAGAGCTTTCTCAGAAACTTGTAATTTTCAAGGACAACTGTCAGAGAATAGTATGTTTTTCGTGAAATTACAAAAATTAACCTCCAGGCACTGTTTTAATGATAATTTTCAATCATAGATAGGTAGATAGGTGGATCAGTATAGATAGACAGATAGATAAATAGATGGATGGTTAGATAGATAGACAGATAGGTATATAGATAGATAGATAGATAGATAGATAGATAGATAGATAGATAGATAGATAGATAGATAGATAGATAGATAGATAGATAGATTGATTGATTGATTGATTGATTGATTGATTGATTGATTGATATACAGAAAAATTTAAAGATTGATTTTTTCATCTAACAGGTGCTGATCCGTTGTCATTAAAAATGTCATATATTGTCGTTATTGATTAAGTACTACGTATGCTAAATGTATTGCTTTATTCCATAAATCAACCCATTGCCGTGTCCTCCCCTTGTCCTAATTAGCCTCCCAAGTGCATAAATAAAGGACGTAAAGCCCCAATCATCCATCCATCCATAACCAACCCGATTATGCATGTATGTGTTAAAATGTATAGTTGCTAACCAATTCTGTCATCATCTGGTCATGTATATCAGTATATGGGAGGGGAGTGGAGGGGCTGTACTTCATGGAGACCCATATTATTTTCTGTATACTGATTCATTATCTAAGTGTGCATAATATGTGTGCAATTCTCCTACTGAATGGCAATTCTGCACTTCAAGGTATGCAGTATATGTACTTATAATCGCAAAAGATTTGGTATTTGGGACACATGCTGTACATTTTGTCAATCATGTTAATGAAAACATCAACTGCCCAGAAACTACCACTAAGGCCCGATTGCAGTTTTTGACCATTTATCACCAAATTTCGTATATGGTTCTTGACAATCATGATAATTAAGAAGGGTTGTTCGGCCTTTGTGGTATGATATAATCTCTGGCAGGGTCACACGAACACTGATGAACCTACATTGGACGGCAGTTTCAATCACCCTGCACCTCATTTCTGTGTCCCCCTCTTGTCCTAGTAACTTTGTCAAGTGCATAAATACAGGATGCAAAGCCGGCAATCACCCATTCGTTGGCTATTGCTCAGCTGCTATTGCTCAGCTGCTATTGCTCAGCTGCTATTGCTCAGCTGCTATTGCTCAGCTGCTATTGCTCAGCTGCTATTGCTCAGCTGCTATTGCTCAGCTGCTATTGCTCAGCTGCTATTGCTCTGCTGCTATTGCTCAGCTGCTATTCTGCTATTGCTCATCTGCTATTGCTCAGCTGCTGTTGCTCAGCTGCTATTGCTCAGCTGCTATTGCTCAGCCGCTATTGCTCATCTGATATGGCTCAGCTGCTATTACTCAGCTGCTATTGCTCAGCTGGTGATGCTCAGCTGCTATTGCTCAGCTGCTATTGCTCAGCTGCTATTACTCAGCTGCTATTGCTCAGCTGCTATTGCTCAGCTGCTATTGCTCAGCTGCTATTGCTCTGCTGCTATTGCTCAAATACAGGACATAAGGCCCCAATCATCCATCGATCCATCAATGTTCAGCTGCTATTGCTCAGCCGCTATTATTCTGCTCTTGATCAACTGTTATTGCTCAGCTGCTATTGCTCAGCTGCTGTTGCTTAGCTGCTATTGCTCAGTTGCTATTGCTCTGCTGCTATTGCTCAGCTGCTATTCTGCTATTGCTCAAATACAGGACATAAGGCCCCAATCATCCATGCCCGGTTGGAAGGCTGATTCAATCATCCTTCGCCTCATTGCCGTGTCGTCCTCCTGTCCTGATTAGCCTACCTGGGGCTCAAATACAGGACGTAAGGCCCCAATCATCCATCGATCCATCAATGCTCAGCTGCTATTGCTCAGGCGCTATTACTCAGCTGCTATTGCTCAGCTGCTATCGCTCAGCTGCTATTACTCAGCTGCTATTGCTCAGCTGCTATTGCTCAGCTGCTATTGCTCAGCTGCTATTGCTCAGCTGCTATTGCTCAGCTGCTATTGCTCAGCTGCCATGGCTCAGCTGCTATTGCTCAGCTGCTATTGCCCAGCCGCTATTGCGCACCTGCCCGGTTGGAAGGCTGATTCAATCATCCTTCGCCTCATTGCCGTGTCGTCCTTCTGTCCTGATTAGCCTGCCTAGGGCTCAAATACAGGACGTAAGGCCCCAATCATCCATCGATCCATCAATGCTCAGCTGCTATTGCTCAGCTGCTATTGCTCAGCTGCTATTGCTCAGCTGCTATTGCTCAGCTGCTATTGCTCAGCTGCTATTGCTCAGCTGCTATTGCTCAGCTGCTATTGCTCAGCTGCTATTGCTCAGCTGCTATTGCTCAGCTGCTATTGCTCAGCTGCCATGGCTCAGCTGCTATTGCTCAGCTGCTATTGCCCAGCCGCTATTGCGCACCTGCCCGGTTGGAAGGCTGATTCAATCATCCTTCGCCTCATTGCCGTGTCGTCCTCCTGGCCTGATTAGCCTGCCTAGGGCTCAAATACAGGACGTAAGGCCCCAATCATCCATCGATCCATCAATGCTCAGCTGCTATTGCTCAGGCGCTATTACTCAGCTGCTATTGCTCAGCTGCTATCGCTCAGCTGCTATTACTCAGCTGCTATTGCTCAGCTGCTATTGCTCAGCTGCTATTGCTCAGCTGCTATTGCTCAGCTGCTATTGCTCAGCTGCTATTGCTCAGCTGCCATGGCTCAGCTGCTATTGCTCAGCTGCTATTGCCCAGCCGCTATTGCGCACCTGCCCTGTTGGAAGGCTGATTCAGTCATCCTTCGCCTCATTACCGTGTCGTCATCCTGTCCTGATTAGCCTACCTGGTGCTCAAATACAGGACGTAAGGCCCCAATCATCCATCGATCCATCAATGCTCAGCTGCTATTGCTCAGCTGCTATTGCTCAGCTGCTATTGCTCAGCTATTGCTCAGCTGGTGATCAGCTGTGGGGCAAGCAGTACACCGAATGTACACAACACAGGACAAGAGCATCTCAAAAGAATGCCCGGAATGTGCAAAGAACACAGGGTGCTCAGACGCAAAGCAATGCTCTTGTTGCTCTAAGCACTGAATGCTAAGCATTAAATGCAAAAGCTCTATCAATGCTTAACACCCAATTGCTCCTGCCACAGTATTTTCCACTGCTACACAGTGTATGTTTATCAAAATTATATAAGACTTCAATATTAAATTGGATGTATTTAACACCAGGTGGCACTTTATAAATCCAAATGATAGTGACTCTGTCTTTCTAATTTAATTAACAGACCATTGTACACATGTCCACTGGTCAGCAAAAATTCTCTGGGCTGCCAATCTCAGGGTTTTGGGTTCGATTCCAGTTCTTGCCGGGTCACCTTGACCCAAGTTTACCGCAATTTTGCTATGCCTCATTGCTGTGTCCTCCTGTCCCAATCAACTAATTAGCCTGCCAAGTGCATAAATACTGGAGGTAAACAGTCAGGGAAATTACCAGCATATGAGGACAATTGCAATTCCGGCCAAGTCCTGGCCCTGACAGGATGATTGAGTGTGTTGGGTTGATCAATTGGGTCTCAGAAGAAAGTCTGATCTCTTTCAGTCATCCTCACCACAAAGCAGCATGACAGTAGTGGGACTTATTCTATCCCATTTCACGAAATACCGCGAAGACATCAGCAGCTGATGACAGTTCCCTAATTTCTCTGGAGCCTTCGGGTTCTTTTCCCCATTATGTAATGGATAGGTCTGCCAAAATTCATAGAGTTAGTTGACACTGTGATACAACTTTATACCAAGTTTGGAAGTGATAGTTGCAGTAGATCTTTTTAAATAGCCAGTCAAAGATGATTTTGAGCACTGCCAAAGTCATGGCTAGGCCATGACACTGTGAGAGTGTCATGGGAGGGTGATGACAGTGCTAGGGTGATTGTCATGTAGGGCTGAGGACATTGATTGTCATCAGCTGGTGATAATTTCCCTGACTGGTAAAGCCCCTTTCACCTTTCCATCTCCACAGCGTTACAGGGTTTAACTTAGCTCGGAGGTGGCGCGTGGGCTAGCAATCCATGGGTACAGCGTTCAAATCCAGCTCATGCCGGGCCACAGGGGCCTATCATGTTGGACGGCCGTTTCACTCGTCCATTGCCTCGTTACTGTGTCCTCCTCCTGTCCTAATTAGCCTATGGTTGTGCATAGATACAGGACGTAAAGCACCAATCATCCTCCAATCCATCTTCATGGCCTTACACCTCTCATCAGTGCTCATGTTAAGTTGTGCCGTAGTGCTCAAAATATGAATAGTTTCAGTTGTCAATGGTTAACAGTTAACTCCCCTCATCTTCTGCATTTTCTGCTTCCCAGGTAATTTGGGCAATAGTATGGCAAATCTCAGCCTTCTCAGCTGTCTGGGGTGGGGTCTGGTGTAACTAGAAGGGGTTAGTTAAATAGACAAGGGAATAGACCTGCACATTAAAACAAAAAGATAATAAAGAAAAAATAAGAATACTGGACAAAGGGGTTACAAAAAAAAGCAAAGAAGACTGAAGATAAACAGATAAAGGATTCAATTGATGCGTGACACTAATCTCCTAGGTACTATATCAATGAGTGTTGCTTTTGGTTTCATGAAGTGAAAGTTACATTTATGGTAAGCTCTTTATTTGTGTTGTTGGTAGATCTGGATCTCTGATTGGTGATGGTCTACTACTCTAATTACTAGGTCCAGGGTTCTAATCTAACTCTTACCTGGTCACCTAGACCCATATTGGACTGCAGTTTCAATTATCCTTCGCCTCATTGCCTTGTCCTCCTCCTGTCCTACTTAGCCTACCCAGTGCATCAATACCACTTTCTGGGTGATGAATACAGGACGTGAAGCATCATCCATCCATCCTTCCAGATTAGCAATTGTCGTCTATTCGGTGATTGTCTGTTTCTTATTATGATGTGAAGCTCCATGCCTATTCACATGATTCAGTTTCAATCGGTGATCTATGAACAGGCTCTGTGGGCGACTATTTGGCTTTAGTTAGGTGCCGTTCCTAAATCCTAACTTTAAAAAAAGGAAAATTATTTGGAACTTAGGATTTCAAGGACTTCCATACATTGGTACCATGGGAAAAAAGGTTCGCCACCTGGTTACCATTGGTTACTGCGTACATACAACAATCTTGAACTGATGGACCACATGGTTGTTGGTTGCCATGGAAACTGACAACAAAAACAAGGCTCCCCTAGAGTTTTAGTGCCATTCTGACACAACATTTTGAGGCATGCTTGTCATGTCAAACTATTCTTTCATCATAGTAATGTACATCTCTCATAGCATGTACTTGACTAAAAAAAAAGACAGAGGCTTATTTTGATGAATCACAAAATATGAACTTGTGAATGGTGGTAAAACATGAAGTTATACATTGTTGTAAGCTCAACTCTCTCCCAAGCTCAGCTTTGCCAGGTCTGCTGTTGTCTAATTAACCTACTCCACACCCAAAGCTCAGTTCGTTTAGCCGTGCCTTATGAACTCTACTATACTATCTAAGTCCAGCTCTCTAAGTCCTGCTCTCTGAGTCCAGCTGCTCTCTGAGTCCAGCTCTCTGAGTCCAGCTCTCTGAGCTCAGAGAGCCATTAATAGTGGATTCAAAGCTCCAGTCTTTTATCCATCTCTATCAGTCTATGCTCAGCTTTCTAAGCTCAGCTCTCTTAGCGCTTAGCCCAGCTGTCTAAACTTGACTCTTTAAGCTCAGCTTTATAAGCACAGCTCTCTAAGCTCTGCTGTGTAAGCTCAGCTCTCTATGCTCAGCTCTCTAAGTTCGGCTCTCCCAATCTCAGCTTCCCTGCTCTCTAAGCTCAACTCTCTAAGCTCAGCTCTCTAAGCTCAACTCTCTAAGCTCAGCTCTCTAATCTCAACTCTCTAAGCTCTGCTTTCTAAGCTCAGCTCCCCTCAACATGTTCAAGTCACATGCTCAGAGCTGCTCTTCTGCTCTTACTGGTCCTGGAGTGAAATGTTTTGGGTACAATGGCGTACCTGGGAGGAAGGCATGTCGTAAATTGAGCAAGAAAGAAACAACAGAAACAAAACAGACGTAAAAAGAGAAAGAGAAACAAAACACTCTTCTTCAGTTTGCATTTTTGCCATGCTGCATTCCTGCAGCCACGAGTTGGCTCTCCTGTTCTCTAGATACAAGGTTAGAGATAGGAGATAGATAGATAGATGGATAGATAGGTAGATAGGTAGATAGATAGAAGATAGTAGGATAGATGGGATATAGACAGACAGACATATGTTGGCTCACTCCTGTTCTCTAGATACAACGTTTGAGATAGGAGATTAGAGATGGATAGTAGATACATGGATAGACAGGTAGATAGGTAGAAGATAGTAGGATAGATGGGAGATAGACATATATGTTGGCTCTCCTGTTCTGTAGATACAAGGCTAGAGATAGGAGATGGATAGGAGATAGTAGAAGATGGATAGAAGGTAGTTAGAGGATGGTAGAAGAAGGATGATGATAGAAAATGGATAGGAGATAGTATGATAGATCTATGAGAGATGGTAGAAGATGGATAGAAGTTAGTAGATGCGTTATGGATAGAAGATGGATAGACAGTAGGATAGATGACAGATAGTAGAAGATTGATAGAACATAGTACATGGATAGAAGATAGTAGGAGATGGATAGAAGATAGTAGAATACAGATAGATAATTGATATATTGGTATATAGATAGATAGGTAGATAGATAGATAGATAGATAGATAGATAGATAGATAGATAGATAGATAGATAGATAGATAGATAGATAGATAGATAGATAGATAGGTAGATGCACCCCTGTAAGACCAGTTCTGGGCTCTCACTGGGATTGATTGATGAGATGGGAAGTCAGAGAGCAGGAGTCCCCAATATGTTACACGCTTACCCCATGTTCAATTGATCTGAAAGCTTGAAGCCACTGATTCTTATATAACAGACTGTTATGACTTGAGGGCATTTAGATTATTACTATTTATTGGAGAGATGAAAGGGAAAAAATATCTGGCTTAAAATACGTATCAAGTAATTATAAAGTTATCTCGGATTTACTTTGTTTTTGTTGTTGCTCATGATCATGTTGGTAGACATCAGCTTAGTGGTTGTTTCGTGAACCTCCACGAATGCGAATCCCATTTGGAGAACAATTCGTTAGATATTAGCATGATTATTGATCGAGCATCTCTCATATATATAATCATGTCATTTGAATGGGATGTTAAATTGGCATTGTATTGGGGTCTAAAAACTGTTTATGCTCGTCTGATACTGGGGAATATAAAAGGTATTTTCACATTGAGTAAGCGGGTGACATGTTGAGGACTCCTACATCATTCATTACGTCAATTTATCTGTCTGTTCTTAAGTCTGATTCCAGGTCACTCTGACATTCAACTTCATTAAACCACAGTTGGGGGAACCCAAGATTTTCAGTGGACCTTCATCTGTTCATGAGCTAACTCCCAGCCGGATGACGTTAGATGAGACGTTATATTGGCGGCCCCTTGCATCGGTGTAGGTGCTTGCAAGTAAAAGATCCCTCACATGGGGTAAATCATTCCGTAAATGTGTCCCACTCTCTCTCTCCCATCTCATCAATGAACCCCCGTAACGCGTAAGCATCCACAACTGGGCTTAGAGGGCTGCACTTCCCATATCTATCTATCTATCTATCTATTCTTAGAGGGCTGCACCATACCTACTAACCAACCCACATCTCATAATCAGCTGATGCTGTGGGCTGGATGAATAATTCTCCCCAGGGACTAAGAAATACATCTTGTGTGACTGTAAAAAGCATTTAAACTGTCAGCGATGAGTTTTGGTTATTGCCGAGTTATTGGATCACTCGAGATGTTATGGAAGCCACTTAGTAAAGATTGCGAGGAATGCTGTTCCCCCGGTAATTGGAATATGCTCAATGCTGAAGGGAGGGTAGAGATATTAGCAAGAAAAGTAGAGATATTACTAGGGTTTTCCAGGCTTCGTTGAGCCTCTTTAGCATGCTTAGCCAGTCTTTGACTCAGATAGTGTGCAGGTCCATAGTATCAGTGGCCAATGTCCCTGCAGGCAAGTAGGGTTGGTTTAAGGGTATCGTACTGGACTGCCAATCGCTGACTCCAGGGTTTGAATTCAGCTCTTGCTGGATCACTCGGGCCTATGTTGGACGGCTGTTTCAATCATCCTTCACCTCATTGCCGTGTCCTCCTCCTGTCCTAATCAGCTAATTAGCCTACCAAGTGCATAAATACAGGACGTAAAGCCCCAGTCATCCATCCATTCTTGCAGGCAAGTAAAAGATCCCTCTCGTGGGATGAAAGTGTGTGACGAGGGCTCCAACCCCATCATTCCGTCTCATGAACCATAGGTCCATAGGAGTGATTTTAGCCCAGTTGGTATTACTATGGGCTTCCAATACAGACTCCTGGGTTTGATTCTAGGAATGTACCGATACCAGTATTAGTATCGGTGGTATCTGCATCCAAAAAGCAATATCGGTATCGGATCAGAGGCTCTGCTCAGTATTTAACCAATGGTATCGGTATCGGAATTGGATCAGATATCGGTGGTATCGGATATCGATGGTATCGGCAAAGAAATCGTATCAGTATCGGATCGGAAGTGGAAAAGTGGTATTGATGCATCCCTATTCGATTCCCGCTTTCCTCGGTTTACCTGGACAGGCTGGACCTATGTTTGTCAGCAGTTTCAACACTTTCCATCATCCTCAAGTAAGGCATTGGTCATGGTAAATCGGAAATGTGGTCATAGAAAGTCAAGGAAAAGTCATGGAATTCCTGTCGTAGGATTTTGTAGGAACCCTGCATCTTGCTGCATGTCTATATCTGAATTCTCAAGGGACAGTTCTATTGATAAAATTAAATGATTTTGCATGTCATGCCTTGACATCTATTCATCTATATAATAGATCTCTCACTCATTCAAAGATCACGATCCATCAGCAGGTATTAATGCGGACAGCTAGACTGGCAGATAAAGATCAACCTGCCACCAGGTGCCACAGAGGTGGCTCCGCCTATCTCATAAATAATCTTCCGAATAATCTGCCCATCCGTCTGTCAATCTATCTCTGTTTACTGAAGTTTACTCATCTATTTCTCTGAGATAGGGTTAAATTGGTCCAGTGGTAGCATGTTGTGTGGATGCAGTGGCCTAGTGGATAAGGTGCTCAAGGTCGTGGGTTCGAATCCCAGCCATGGCATGGAGGAGTTGGGCAGATCCTCCTGAAACCACTGCCTCACCCCACCCAGGTGCAATGGGTACTTGGCAATAAGGCAACCACAGTGATGGTGCTGAAATGAGCTCTTAAGCCCCTGCGGTTAACCCCGTGTTCGAGGCTGAATACTCCCCAGGGAGTTGAGAAAGACTCTGGATTGGCTTGCTAAGGATGTAATTGTAAAGTTGGCAGAGTATGTCTATATGATGTAGATACCCACTACGTTACATGCGGGGCTGCCAATTGCTGGGTTCTGCGTTCGAATCCAGCTCTTCTCAGGTCACTTCAGCCCATGTTGGACGGCTGTTTCAATCGGCCTCATAGCCGTGTCCATCTCCCATCCTCCTCCTGTCCTAATCAGCCTACCCAGCAAATAAATACAGTCCTGACGTAAAGCCCAGTCATCTATCCATCCTTCTTTGTTTCACTTTGAGAGAGTGGAGGATGGTTCTGGTGGTAGAGTGCTAGGCTGGGTCCTGGATTCAAACCCAGCTCTTACCAGGTCACTTCGGCCCATGTTTGATGGCTGTTTCAATCATCCTTCACCTCATTGCTCTGCCGTCCTCCATCCGAGTTCATCTACCAAGTGCATACAAACAGGATGTAAGGCCCAATCATCCATTCATGATACATCTAAATAATCTGCCTATCTATCTCTCAATCCATCTCTGTTTACTAAAGTTTACTCTTCTTTCATTCTGAGATCACAATTGGCCACATGTCGAGGTTGCACCAACAGGTATTTAGACAGAGCAATACCTCGCATACCTATGGTACCAATATATTTCGTACAAAGTATCTTGTGTTATTTCAGCTCATTTTGCTTTGTATCGACTCATTGGGGTGGACTTCAGGTGCTCCAGGGTGGGACATGTGTTCAGCACATTGTTGTTAACACATAGTTGTATACTGTATAGCACCATGTGGGAGGCGTGTGTATTAAGCATGTTTAGAGAATTATAGAGTACTAACTTCGTACTATGCTGTCTTACGGTCATATACTAGAAAATGAGAGTATTTGAGTATTAGTACTAGACGCCATGGCAGTGTGATGCTCTTCTTTCCCATGGTCACATGGCCATGTTCAAATGAGAAGTTAAATTGGCGGCCCCTGAGTTCCCCCATGGCCTACTTGGTAAGTGCGCTTGTCAACTGGCTTTGAGGGCGTGGGTTCAAATCTCACCTCGGGAACTCACTTTAGTCCAAGCCCATGGGACATTAAATGGAGGCGGGTTGTATCTAGTGTTCTATGCTGGGGCAACTGAAAGACCCTGGGCATCCCTGAATAAATAGGGTATGTGCCAGACTCACAGTCTTCTCATCTCATCATCATACGGCGATCGCCTGCCTCGATATAGCCCACTAAGGTGCTGCAGAGGCGTAAGACACAAACAAACAAACAAATTGGCGGCCCCTTGTATCGGTGTCTGTGATGGGCAAGTAAAAGATCCCTCACATGGGTTAAATGTGTAACATGTTGAGGACTCCTGCTCTCTCTCCCATCTCATCAATTAACCCTTGTGAGCGCCAAGAACTGGTCTTAGAGGGCTGCAATTACCATATCAATCTATCAATCTATCTATCTATCTTTGTGACAGCTTTTAGAGTGTGGCAGACAATCTTTGCAGTTGTTTAATTATGTTTATCTCCTTAATCAACTCAATGAAAATGTTTGTTTCTGCAGTAGATCTATATAATCTCTTGAGTTGGTGGGCAGGGGGGTCAGCTCAGAGGAAGCATGCTGGCTTCCAATCGTTGGGTCTATGTGGCCTGTGTTCCCAATCATCCATCCATCTGTTGATGTGATGCCACTGTGATGGTGTCATTACCTTAATATTTGCTAGTCATATTTATGAATTTCTTTTTTGTGTTTTTTCAGATTGAATCCCTTAGATTATTTGATAGCCTGCAAAACGTACGAAGCGGGAAAAACGGAAAAGTCGAAACCGAAATGGGTGACGAACGTTGCCGTGGTGGAAGCCATGAACACTGCATTCTATTCCTCTTTCAAGGTACAAAAGGAAATAATTGATAACTACAAAACAGTGAAAATATGTGTGGTGGTACTAAAAGAAAGATAAATCCGTAATTTTGCAATAAGGCCTATTCATAATTTTGCTCAACAAGACTGTGGGAACATGGATTATATTTGTGATGAGATGAAAATGAGCTGAAGCATGAAGGAGACATATTTATGCTACAAATGGCTGCCAATTTCCTTTTCTGTGCTCTTGAGTGGTACATCATGGAAATTGGGTCTAAATCATAATATTTATTTATTAGCTACTTGGTTATTGTATACAGGACATAAAGATCCCTATCATCAATCCTTAATATTTATAATAAGTAACTGAAGCTCAGCCAATATAATTTTAATTGGATGAAAGTTCTCTTTATGTAATTATTTGGAAAATAATCATAAATGAAATAGAGTATAACCAGAAGTTTCACAGAATGCTAAAACACAAATTTTCGTTTTGTTTTCAGAACTTGACGCCGACTGGGAAACGCTTCTTAGTTGCTGTCAATGTCAACAGCCAGCGAATACACGGGGGCGTTGTGGGGACACCCAGCGTACGACCCCTAGTGGCTGCCTCTGCCGTTGCCATGGTGATCGCCAGGTCCGAGGAGCAGTACCAGCTCGTAGGATTCTCCCAGACGGTGGCGCCAGCTAGGTTGTCGGCTCAGATGTCGCTCCAAGAAGTTTGTCTTGCCATTAGTGAGGTTAGCAGTCTGCAGGTTAGCACAACCAGAGTGCCGACCCCTTTCCTTTCCTTCCTGCTTTTATGTGTTAAATGTGTCTATCTTTATTGTTGTGCATGGCTGGAAAAAGTAGGAAATTCGGGCATATCATTGCCTGGTAATTTTGAAATTTCAATGGAAATTTTTTGAGAAAGGTCCAAATTTTTAATGGAGGTGTGTTCACATCTCCATTTATGCAGTCACAATGAGAGAATGGAAGTTTTGGAGGGAAATTTGAAATTGGAGCATTTTAGAATGTCTTTTGGGCTGAGAACACTACACCACCTCCATTTTGAACCCTTGGGTTCTTGTTTACGTTGATGTAGTCTCTCAATTTGTGACAATTCATGGGAAATTTTGTCATACTTTATGAAATTCACATTTTTTCCAGCCCTGATTGTTGTCTGCTGGCTCTTGTTACAATGTCCAATCCTTTCTGGGTGTTTGCTGTGCATGAGTTTTTGTCAAAGTATTTTTAATAATTTAAAATGAACAAATCACTAGTTACTCATAATTCCTACCAGGCTGCCACGATATTAAATATATGCAATTGGCACATTTAGATGTTTGTGTAGTAATAAGTTGAATTAAGTTCTATGTATTATATTTTCACATTGATTAACCATTCATCACACTTGTATTTTGATACAAAATTAAAGGAAAATTTTTTTATCAAAATACATGTGTGATGAATGGCTACATTCAAAAATGGGCTTCTTGTGAACAAGTATCAAAGTAAAGTTTTGTATGAATGACCATTGTTCAACTATGTTCATAAATTTATAACACAAAATTTAATGTTATATTTTCCTCAGGTGCCAATGGGTGGTTCGGACTGCTCCCTGCCCATGTTGTGGGCCGCAGAACACCAGAAAGACGTGGACGTGTTTGTGATAGTAACGGATTGCATGTCTCACGAGGGCCAGATCCACCCCAGCGAAGCCTTGAAGACCTACCGCAACAAGCTAAACATACCACACGCTAAGTGAGTCACCAATTTCTAATTTATCGATATAATTATTGTCCACTCTCATCCACGGCCTAAGTCGTCCAGTGAAAAATTTAACAACTTGTTGAAGTCTTCGTAACAGATATAACAACTTGAAAAGCCAATATTATTTTGATGATAAAGCTTTTTTTTTAAACGAGAGAAAGTTGCCCTTTCTATATTGTAAGAAGCATTGGTGGGCAAGTTAACAAAAAAATGTTAGCTGAGTTAACAGTTAATGAGTTAATGAAATCATTAGCTAAGTTAATGAGTAAAGTTTTTTGCATGGTTAACTGAAGTTAAAGTTAAAAAGTTAAGTAAATTTATAATGGAGGTGTGTACACATCTCCATTTATGCAGTCACAGTGACAAAATGGACCGTTTTGGCGGGAAATTTGAAATTTCAGCATTTTCAGAATGTCTTTTAGGCGCTGTCTTGGCTATTTTGTTTGGAGATGTTTGGGTCAAGAGATGTTGATAACTTGATTATAGAGCATGCATCTGGTATAGGAATGAATACCAGGCATGTTGTTATGAGGACGTGACTTCCTTGCCATCTTGCTTGGATCCACTGGGGGCGGCTGCACACATTGTGTATTGGCCGCTGTGCCTAAACTATTGTACTTGTGTATATGATATTTGGCACATGAATGGGTCTTACAGCATATATGTGCACTTTGGTGTTCATATTTGAGCAATTGGTAAAGTTTTTGTAAAATATTGAAAATTAAAAAAAATTTTTTTTTTTTCATTTCCAGAGCTGAACTCTGAAACGGTTTTAACTATGGGCGTGAAATTCTACCATCATATGCATTGAATACCCTTAATCACGTTAATGTTTTTTTTGGGGGTCTAAATGCTATTACAAAAATTATTAACAGTAAATTCAGCAAAAATGTTATTTTTCAATGCTCCATGATTCCGTCAATTTTGGAGTTACACTACGGAAATTTTTCATTTATATATGTCTAAATTATCCTACCTCTTTAAATGACTAAATTCATTTGGAGGGCCAATCTTAGGAAATTTTCATAAAAACTGGGAAAAATGAGGATTTCTGATATTTTTCTCAAATTTTTGTTTCTCAAAAATTGATGGTAAATAATAAATTGGTAAACTTCAACAAATATTTACTTAATCCTATTAGGAAGTAACTTTAGTATCCATATATCTATATAGTTTAGTGTACAATTTTGCTTGAAATGGATTATTTTTAGAATTCTGAAATTTAGCACACAATATGAACAACATCTGCTTCTGGCCACTCAGGGAAAGTCTTTTTCAGGGGATATGAAGTAAGACACTACACCACCTCCATTTTGAACCCCTGGGTTCTTGTTTTCTTTTACTTCGATAAAAACATGAGACAATATCTGTGCAAATATTTACTGCAAGTACCAGAATGAGGCTCGTCAGTCTCAAAAAGAGGCACAGGTTACATTTCCAGATGGATAAAACTCAGACAATGTCTGTCTGGGTTTCACTATTTAGTTATCTTTTGTCTATTCAAGTCTTTTTCATGCAAAAATGTGTCTTAGCTACTTTTTAAACGTAAATTGGCTAATAAATTAGCCGACTTTATAAACTAATGGACTTGTAATTAAGTAATGGAAGTTATTAACTTCTGTTGACGTGAAAAAAAAAGTCAACTTAGTTACTATTAACTGAGTTGACTTTCTTACCAGTGGTGGCCATTAACTCGTTAATCGTAATTCTTCATTTGTCTGAGAAATTCGAATGTATGAGGTTTTTCTTGTAGATTTTTTCATAAAAATTGTGTTGTTTTATTGGACACTTTTTGGTAGTTCCAAGATTTTTGGAGGATTCTGGGAATTTTCAAAATTGTGTGTTGTCAAAAAAGTAATGTCTATAACAAATATGACATTATGTGATTGAATGAACTGAACAAACTTGTATGTATACTTACAGATTAGTCGTGTGCTCTTTGTCGAACGAAAACTTCGCCCTCGCGGACGCAAAGGATTCTGGGATGTTGGATGTGGTGACCTATGACCCTTCCGTCCCGAACATCATTCGGAACTTTGCCAACGGACTTTTGTAATGTCTTCTTTTGTGCGTCTTGACGTCAATTTGCTGTTCCGCTGTTCCGCTGCCTCCGCGCTTGATTTGAGTACGCAGCTGTGCCGTAAAATACCGATTAAATACTACACGATGATAGTTGTAGTATATGATAATTTAACATTTATGACGTACTGCGTGTACTATTAGGGTGTGTCAATTTTTAATTTTTATGCAATTTCAAAAAGCACTAGTGTCTAAAATGTGCATTTGGACATGGAGAATCCAAATCTGTTCTCGAAATTGTGATACGACAATTCTTACCTACTTCAATTTTGGTCCAAAGTTTCGATATTTTTTTCGTTTTCGCCCATTTTCGCTAATCCGCGGTTCTCTATAACTCTGTCAATATGTATCATACAGCATTTTAATTACCATGGTTGAAAAGCTCTCGAAAAGACCTTCATTATCTTGATTCCCAATGGCCCTTCAGCCTGCACTTCTTGGAATGAAAATGACGCAGATTGTCTAATCCTATTTAAAAATGACTTTGGAATTTTTTTCAATGACAATTGCAGTGATTCACATTCTCCAAGTTCCAGAATGACCAAATACAAACATTTTTTTGATTTTTACCATGGGAGTGCCTGGCTTGTGTGTGATGAAGTTTTAATGGTAACGTCGGTTGAAAACTCGTAAAATGAGAGATGGGGTCTGTTGCTTTTCATATCATATCTTCGTCAAAATTTATTGCAGGGTAACATGAGTGGTACCATATGAAAGACAATACTCTTAGCATTCTCATGATGTTGTCCTATATGTAATTCTTATGAAGTTAAAATATGAAGTATAACAGCCCCTCCAAGATTTGTTCCAATAATTCCGACAAAATTTTGCATTAAAACTTCCAGGCTCATAAAGTAGGATTTTCCATGACCAAGAATTAAAAAAATATTCTATTTGCTCATTCTGGAACTTGGAGAATGTGAATCAAGCAATTATCAGTGAAAAAAATTCAAAAGCCTTTTTATGGGATTAGACAGTCAACAACATTTTCATTTCTGAAAAGTGCCGGCCAAAGAGACATAGGGAGTCAAGATATTGTCATAGACCATTGATGTTGGTATTCAAAATGTAGGTCTTTTTGAGGGCTTTCCAACCATGGCAATTAGAATGCTGTATGACAAATATTGACAAAGTTACAGAGAACCGCGGATTTGCGAAGATGGTCGAAAATGAAAAATATAATGGAACTTTGAACCAAAATTGAAGTAGGTAAGAATTGTCGTATTGCCATTTCGAAAACAGATTTAGATTCCCCAAGTCGAAACGCATATTTAAGGCACTAGTGCTTTTTGAATTTGCATAAAAATTGAAAATTGACACACCCTAGTGTACTATGACATTTGTCATTGTTTCAACATTGTTTCAACATTGTTTCGTTCTTGAACAGTGTTCAAAGTATGATGTATTTAAAGTATTTACTTTATAATATTATTGGCTTATTTTTTTTACGCACATGTACCCACGATTTTTACTCCGAGGATAGAGTACATTCTGTTAAACCACGTTGAAGGGAAGTATGAAATTGCGGCCTTTCGCTGTCAGATATAGATTTGATGGAGTAAATCTACAAATGTATATTGTTTGTTTTTTTGTCTTATCTTATCTATGATGATATAATTTTGTTGGAAGATAGTTTAAGATACACCTTTGGTGTTTGATTTTACATGTTTTACATTATATACACAAATCTTTGTTAATTTACAAAAATGATTAGAAAACGTTGAAAAAAAAAAGAGGAATTATGATCTGTAACTGGCACAAAATTGTGTTCTCACAAATAATTTACTGGAAAAATCATTGTGAACCATTTGGTCACAATAACGCACATTTATATTTCACTCGGTTATATTTTATAAGAATTTTTTGCAGTTTTCAGTTTTATATATTCATTAAAAATTGGTCACAACCGTTCCTTTAATACTGTTTTATAAAAAAAATACAAAAAAAAGTCAGCTAATGTAGTGTGATTAATTATAACACAAACTGTAAGTTATTTAATACTCAATACAATGGTGTTTATTTTAATTTTATTAAAACAAATGTAAATATAATTTATAAAGTAAGAGTATTTTTCTGGACTCCGATGTCAAAGCTTCCACATGTGTAATGCAAATTCGCAATTTTCAACAAGATTATACAACACAAAAATGTTCATTTTCAAAGTCCCATAATTATAATACCGTATATTATTTGCAGTTAAATATTATGAGATCGATATATGATGAATTGAAGGTGATCTGAAGATTTTTAAATCTGACAAATTAACTGTAGGTGTATGATTGTCCTTTGTAAATTATTGGGATAGACATTAAGTATAAGGACTTGGGTTTTAGATAGTCTTTTGTGTAATCCCCGTTAATGTGTTACTGTTAATTGCTTAGTCAAGTCAGTGTTGAAGCATTTGTACTGTTAGCTTACGCTTAGGTTATTGCACTTAAAAGAGTTTAGCTGCGTTGCTAATCGTGTCTGTGTAGTTTATTTTTACTGACTAATGTGTGGCGATAGCAGGGCTCGGCATTTTATTTGAAGGGTGAATAATCAAATAGTGCTTAATTGGTAAAAAATTGTTGAAATGAGTATTGAATTGTTAAAATTGAACATTTCGATCTCCATGTACAGATTGTATGAATAATCGAAATAGAAAACATTTGCGGTAGACAGTTTATTCGGACCATGTGTTTCTTCTAAAAGTTTTTATAAGCCATAGTCCTGTTTTGTTATATAAATCAGGACCTAAACTTATTTTACTCTTGATTAAAGAAATGGCTTCAGTGGCGTATTTAGGGCCTCCCCCCCCCCCCCCCCCATGGCCCAAAATGAACATGGAAAAGATAGGAAAAGCCGCGGAGCGCTCCGTATTCACCCCATGTAATTGCCCCCCCCCCTTAGACACATTGCTGCAAATGTATAACAATGCATTTAAGTGAATGCCGAGCCCTGCTTGATGAATTTAATTAACAGATTAAGTATAAGTTTGCTGCCGTTAGCACTTAAGTTAGATTTGTTGTTATATACTCGACTTTTGCGTATAGTCTTAGGCTCTGTTGTATACTTCGAAAGGAATTCGCTGCCGCTCTCTTGATAAAGGAGTTGTCCCATTTATATTAAGAATATTTCTAAGGAGCATTGTGATATGGAGAGCGGCAAATGCTACAAGCTTATCATTTTCAGCATTCCTACTGTTTTTTTCCATCTCTCAAAGTTTATTAACTGTTGTTATTGTTTTTGTAACGAAATTGTGAGTGCTCTTGTTAATCAATGAGGTTTGCTTCATTCACACGCTAAAGCTATAACTTAAAGAATGTATTCCTTTATTTTGCTATTCATTGCCACCAACTCCCAAATTCCTTCAGCTTATGACTAAAATAATAATTACAACATATTTTTACTTATCGTTTTGTAATTTATTGGGTATAGAAATATGAAAATTATGAAAAATGGTCATGTATTAAATTTCTTCAATTTGTGTTTAACTTAAATTTTCTGTTTTATTACTAAACCATAATTTATTATATCTTTTTATATTATTTATAACCAGGCCTACAATTATTTATTTTACCAGGAAAAATAACATGTCAAGTTATAATTATTATTTTTAACACCTTTATTTATTGAATGTTATGTATAAGTATATATATAAACACAAAGGTAGTTGTTTATAAGGTGTCATTAATTATATAAGTTAATGAAGTAGTTAATTGAAAGAGGGTTACCTTATTTTATATCTGTATATTCCTTATATGTAAATTAGGTAACAAAGTTGTATAAAGAAATGTTTAATTATTTTGTTATCACGTTTTAATATTTACCTTTGGTTTTAGTGTAACAAACTAAGAACTGACTAGCCTAAATAATTTCTTGATTGTATCTTGTAATTTAATATCGCAGAAATTTACAAAATTCCCTCTTTAACGTGCTGGAAAAAATGGTAATTATTATTTTTAAAGTTTGCTAAAAGTGTGAATAGTATTTATTTGAATTATTCTTTTTTCTAAGAAATTGGTTCAAACGGCTATTAAATTAATTTAGACTTAATTGTTCCTTGAATTGTCCCACTAAGTTGTAAATGCTGTGTTCTGTTAAATACTTTATGCTTTTGCATTTTGAAATTTAAAAAAATATTTGACAAAAATGAAAAATCAATTTTTAAAAACCGAGTCTTGAATTTTGTAGGGCCTATTTTGAATTTAATGATAGATCATTTATGATAATGATTAACTGTATTATTGATACACGTGCAGTGCAAAATAAAAATGTTAATTTTTGGTTTCGTAATTTATTTGATTTCACAAATCCCATTCGCTGTAAATAGTTTACAATTAAGTAAAGAAAATGTATTGTCTGTAATAGACATTTCGAATGACGCAAATTAATTGACAAAAATGTTTCAAAATGGTGTTGTTGTGGACTGTAGATATATCTGCACAAAATGTAATACACAAAATATCAATAGCTCATATATTGATGGTACAGTATAAATATAACACCTATTGAAAAGATGAATAATAATTGTATAAAATTGTTAGTATACTGAAGATGTTCACATTTTGCAGGTTAATTTGCCGAACCACAGTTAAGACTTTCCTTGATTGCTTCATAAGAATCTCTGCACTCAAAAACCATTTCTTTTTGCGCAATTATTTTTTGGGCGATGTGAATCTATGAACAACTATTGCAGAATAAAGGCTTATTAAGCTAAAATATGTGCGTTACTTATTTTTGAAATTTAGCAATTTTGCCGAGGTTTTAAATAATGACCTTTTTCACAAGGTTTTTTTCATGAAAATGGTCCGTCTGTACTTCTGTAGTTTTCTATGACACAAGACAAGTGCAACGGATGAACTATGAAGTTAAAGCAGAGAAATTTGGGCAAAAATGTAAGAAAAGCAAGTTATGATAAAAATGTCTTTTTTTTTTCTGTTGAAAAGCCGATTTCGCTGCTCTGATTGATGCCATCCTTTGGTCATGCCACTATGAAGTTCATATATATATGCCACTATGAGGCATCCCGGTGGCACCGTGGCAGACTGGTTAAGGGTTAAGGTTCTCGTCTGCTCGGCTGAAGGTCTCCCGGGGAAGGTCTTTGCCTGCATTAGTCTAATTCGAACCCTCTTTGAGAACCCGAAATAATCATGTCGTTCTGATGAGACGTTAAATTATCGGCCCCTTGTTTCAGTATTTGTGCTGGGGAAGTAAAAGATCACTCACTTGGGGTAAATGTGTAACATGTTGATTGTTGAGGACTCCCGATCCCGCTCTCTCTGTCTTCCATCGGTCTTCATCAGTTACTCTTGTGGGTGTTAGAACTGTCTTGGAGGGCTATCTATCTATCTATCTATCTATCTATAGTTTTGAGTGTTAACAAATATGCACACCAGAGGACAGTAACATTATTTTTAAAATATAATTTCCACGAGATGTCTCTGTGTGTTGAGAAATGACCCAGTTAGAGAGGTGACCCAGTTGCACGACGTTCCAGTCACTGTCAGTGTGGCACTTGGTCTGGAAGCACGTGGCTGTCAAGTTCCTTCACAAAGCTTAAAGAAAATGCCTGGAATAAACTTAGGAGATGCTTTTCCCAACTTGGACTTGGACACCACTGAGGGGAGGATCAAGTTCTACGACTTCCAGGGAGATTCGTAAGTTGTCATCAGGGTTTGGTAATAAAATTTCAAGTTTGCATCTTCAAGATTATGATTCTGAAAACATGAAATTGAAAAAGGGGTGTGGCACTTTCTCTTCAAACTGCTTTTTACCGTTCTGGGGGTGGGAGTTTTGCCCAAGGGTACCAACTTTTCACACGTGTTCCAAGGAGGGGGACCAATTTTTGACAACATGTCCAAGGGGGGGGGGGGGGTAAGAAATTTTAACAAAACAAAAATGTTATAGAACGCGCATAGTATATAATATACTCAGTTTGACCACACATTTTCACGTGCTAAAAATACACATGAAACCTAGGGGTGGGTGGGGTACTAAAAATCCGCATGGAACTCAAGGGGGGTATCAATTTTTGACGGGAAGTTTTGGCAAAACTCCCACCCCCCCCCCCCCCAGTCATAAATTCTGAACGGTCCCTTATGTATTTTTGGGTTCAAAAGGGGGGGGGCAGGTGTCCCCCAGACCCCAGTGCTCCCCCTCCCCCCCCCCCAGCTCTGCTGCCACTGTATATGCAAGTTGCAAGGGCATGGAGCATATTTATGGATACCCTATTATAAAATGTCATTGGACCCAGTTGTCAATGCTGGGGTGGATTCAGATTGCTGAGATTGGGGTTGGCAGGCAATGGCATGGTCATTCAATTCCGAGATGGGAGTCTGAGGGTCCGTCGGTCCGAAGGCCAATCCACTCGGATTCAAGATGTCACAAAAAATAAAAATTCCAAGAAAAAAGCCAAAAAGCTAAATTTTGTCATCCAGTTTACGATTTTGTGATGCAACCAAATTAACTGAATAGGACAAGACCTTCTCACAAATTTAACAAATTGTATAGGGCATGATAATTTCCGTGTTCACACTTGAAAATAACACCACGGCAAGGACGTATGGTCCCATTGTCTTATTTTGCCACGGGCCTGAAATGCCGCCAGTCCCCCCCTGCCCGGCCTCTTTAAAAATTCCTAGATCTGCTCCTGCAATCAATTAACATGATGAGCCCCTGTCCATCTAATTTATTGATATTTGATTGTCAATTTTAATAATTTATGATGAATGTGTGAAGTTAATCAAATATTGACTCCACATGACATTAATTTAGTACCAGAGTTCTTCAAACAAAAACCGAAGAGTTCGTCTATAGCTTTTAAAGAAGCCAACTAATACTAATATTTAATGATAACACTGAATAATTTTAAAATCATTGGTCAATTTTGAATGGTAAGGTGTTTTAAAAAGATTTAACATCAATCCAGCCTAAATCAGTCTTTTTTGTGTCCGCAGGAAAGTCAGATTTCTCCTCTTGCCAAAAAAGCATAAAATTTATAGAAAGTGATCAGATATTTTAACATATTTATTTGTATAGGCCTATTGTTGAACTCATTGAGTCACATTCCATATCAGCAGACAGCGGGTGCTCTGGTGCAGCATGTTCAGTACACATAGTTTTAAATACTTACGTGTGTTCAGCTGTTTAGTCTCTATCTGTTTAATAGGACATTCTACATGTTCTAGAATACTAGAAGTGAACGTGATGTGCGTGTCTGCATAACCACCTTGGATATTTTGAGATTATTATCATTAAGATGCGGTTAACAGGTCAAGTTTCCTGGCATGAGTACAAGCAAACAAGTACTTATCATACTCATATTTGTTGCTCTTCACACTGCACTTCTAAAATTGAAGTCTGCAATTTTTACGTTATAAATGCCTACTCATGAATCATGATATATGTATCTGATAACACTCCAGAATTTTCTAACTTATCAATGGTGTAAAAACAGACGATGTGTTGTTAATAAGGAACTTCAGATTTTTGTTGGCCTTTTCAGGCCGCATTTCATTAGTTCATCAGCTCATTAGCAGATTGGCAGTCCCATTGCCGTCAAAAGTTCTATACATGTTATATAAGCCGGATTTTCTTGGCAAATCAGACCAAGTCATTAGCATTCATTAGTGGTAAAAGTTAAGAATTTTGCAGCTTAGTGAAAAAAGAAAATCGATTAAAATTTCAATGAACATTGTCAGAACTTTACGTCATTGTTATGATATGATTATGTCTGTAAGTTGTTGGCAACATGATTTATAATCTCTGTGACCCCAAGTTCGAATCCAGCTCTTTCCTGGTCACCTGGGCCTATGTTGGACAGCAGTTTCAATCATGCTTTGTCTCATTGCTGTGTCCTCCTTCTGTCCTAATTAGTCTACTAAGTGCATAAAGACAGGATGTAAAGCCCCAATCATTCATTCATTCTAATTAGTAGCTTTTGTTGTCAAGTCATTATCAATTTTTAAAAACATGCAATTTTCCAGATGGGGCATCTTGTTCTCCCACCCTCGTGATTACACCCCAGTGTGCACAACAGAGTTAGGCCGAGTGTCACAACTGACAGGGGAATTTGCCAAAAGGAACGTCAAACTGATTGCCCTCTCTTGCGACTCCGTTGCTGACCACAAGGGCTGGACTAAGGTAACAACAACATCTTTGAAACTTCATTGAAATTCGACAGATGTACCTTAAGTTGTGAAAAGGATGTTAGTGAGGTGAATGACTAGCCTACCCAGTTGATCCGTAATAAATGAGGCAAAAGTGTACATTCTACTATGGTCTTTCATCATGTTTACTGAAAATGTGGGCATACCGTCCGTCTCAAGTTGATATATCAGGGTAATTCCGTGTCATTTCATCAAAGTTCAGAAAATTTTCCCACTCGACCGACTCAGAATGCCTCCAAAATTTACCAGGATGAAGGTTTCTTGCCTAAAAGCACAAATCTCAAATAATGCTGTGATATCTTTAATAGTTTCTCTGAAAAAAATTCATGAAAAATTGGAGTTTTTTCCTGAAATTTTCTAAGTCCAGAAATTTGACAGCGTGTAACTCAATCAGTGTAAAACCTAGAGACTTGTAATTAGGCAACATGTTTTAAATGTAGCCTAGGTGTAATAATGCATTGTTTCGGCCACCTCAATTAATTTGCCTCTATTTCACAGGTTGTCGAAAAAATCTGAAAATTGCAGTTTATTAACATATTTGTCCCCAAATTTCTCTGTCGATATAACAATTGGAGATTTAATATCATGGTTGAAGAATCTTTGCTATGACTTCTAAACATGTGTGCAGTGTCAAGCTAACCACACAAATATTCTTTGAGATGTATGGTCTGAAAACTGAAAAATGTGTAAAATTGGTCAACTTCTGACCAAATTTTACAAGGTATAGTAGCCTATATTTAAAAAATGAATACATCGACCTAAAGAACAACATCACATGTGTTCACAGAAAAAAATTCAACTTGGTGTCTTTTGGCTTTATATCTACATACATTTTTTAAAATTTGTTGTTTGTGTATTAAACAGGCATTATCCGAAGTTGTAAAAAAAATTTACAAATAAATCTGCTAAGTGAGTAATTTTTTTAATGCATTCTGCTATAATTAAAAGTTGTCTTTGTGCATTGTTGTGGTTTGAATTCATCAACATTGTTCATATTTCAGCTTTATTGGTTTATTGTTGTCTGAGTCCATAATGCACTTTCATCCAAATTCTGCCATTGAGGTTCTGGTAGGGCCCAGTATATCATGGCATATTTGGTACCCAGCACAAACCATTTTATTTTGCCTTTGCCAGACAATGTGGATTCAGCTATTGTACAAGAACATCATCCTCTGCTTTGATGCATTCTCGTAATTAAGAAAACCCATAATAATTACAAATAATTTGAGATGTTTAATTAATCTATAAACTGACCTACTCTACACAAAGCAAAACTATGGTGATTAATGCCGAAGATGATGTTCATTTAATAATGCCAAAAACAAATCAAGATTTTTTTGTAATGCATCTTTGTCTTTGACAATATAACAAAGTTAGTTTCAGGTAGCTGCAAAACTTGTTTTCAGTGTAAGAATATCATATCAAAATGTCATTGATAACTTGCAATGCAATAGTGTGTATAAAAAAGAGCACAAGAAATTGTTTGCATGGTGAAAATGTATCAATATGACAAATTTGTAAACTTAAAACAAGAACTTTTTGAAATTTTGTGTAACAAAAGAACCAATAGATACCAACTAGACATTTTTTCTGTGAACACATGTGATGTTGTTCTTTAGGTCGATGTATTCATTTTTTAAATATAGGCTACTATACCTTGTAAAATTTGGTCAGAAGTTGACCAATTTTACACATTTTCAGTTTTTCAGACCACATTTCTCCAAGAATATTTGTGTGGTTAGCTTGATACTGCACACATGTTTAGAAGTCATAGCAAATATTCTTCAACCATGATATTAAATCTCCACTTGTTATATCGACAGAGAAATTTGGGGACAAACATGTGAATAAACTGCAATTTTCAGATTTTTTCGACAACCTGTGAAATAGAGGCAAATTAATTGAGGTGGCTGAAACAATGCATTATTACACCTGGGCTACATTAAAAACATGTTGCCTTATAACAAGTCTCTAGGTTTTACACTGATTGAGTTACATGCCTTCAAATTTCTGGACTTAGAAAATTTCAGGAAAAATCTCAAATTTTTCATGAATTTTTTTCATAGAAATTATTAAAGATATCACTGTATTACTTGGGATTTGTGATTTTAGGCAAGAAACCTTCATCCTGGTAAATTTTGGAGGCATTCTGAGTCGGTCGAGTGGGAGCCATTTGTTGAATTGACACGGACTTACCCATCAATGAAAAATGGAAAATATTCATAAATTTTCTCAAAAAATCTCTCCAGATTTGTCTCTTAGAAAACTGGTTAACATCAGATTATGAACCATGATTTAAAACTTTTCAACTTGCTAGACTCTACACTTTCTAATATAAAATCTATCTTTAATACAAAAACTTTTCAATAATTTTAGGACATCCTTTGCTATGCTGGTGCCTCTGGTGACAAGCTGCCCTACCCCATCATTGCAGACCCTGACAGAGCCATCGCCAAGCAACTGGGAATGATCGATCCAGATGAGAAGGACGAGACAGGAATGCCCCTGACTTGCAGAGCAGTGAGAAAATCTTTTGAAAAAATTGAAAATATTATAACTGTGTAGCATTTGTGATAAGCAGTACCTTCTCTGGTTATCAGGATATGGCAAAGGGGAGGGTTAGCTCAGTGATGCTATTGTTGCGTCCAGGGTTCAAATCCAGCTCTTGCCGGGTCACCTGGGCCCATGTTGGATGGCAGTTTCAATCGTCCTTCACCTCATGGTCGTTTCCGGCTCTTGTCCAAATTAGCCTACCAAGTGCGTAAATACAGGAGGTAAACCCCCAAACATCCTTCCATCCTTGAATGTGGTAGACCAGGTAGGGTTTCTCATACCTACAAATCACCCCTGACAAAAATTTTGCTGCCCTTTCTCAAGAATGATTTGTCATAAACTGCTGAAGGCTTTTGAAATTTGAAAAAGAGACTCGTTAAATTAGACAGATTTGGCTGAGGATTTTCTGGCCTGCAAACAGTATGCATGTGTCTCTGTATTATCCAGTAAACGTGATAACAGACACGTATGCACACTTTTTAAAAATTTTTGGAGGATGGCTTCAGTAGGGCAGATTCTACCAGTTTTGACCAGTTTCAACTGTGACTGGCTGCAACTATGGCTGCTTAAGTTATCCTCTGTAACATCACACCTAAAGTGAAAAAATTCTTAAGTTCTTAACTTGCTACCTTTGACACGTATCAATGGAATGCCGAGATATGTAGTCCTATGTCAATATCTAGATTTCCGGGGAATTATTGATTCTTTTTGAGTGCAGATAAAAACCATCATGACTTGCTTCATTTCTAGATTTAAGGTTAAAATGTAAGTGCAAATGAACTATGGTGTACCTACTTAGTGGTGTAGCAAGCGGTGTACTTGGTGTGTGGTGTACTTATTGGTGTACTTAGCTTTTGAGTTAGTGATGTTCTTAGCAGAACTTAGTGCTAAGCGGTAATCTGTACTTTATGGTGTAATTTTCAGTTTTCAGTCTTTTCTTGTACCAAAGGCTTCTTTTTATCTACATGACACCAAATTTTGTGAATATATAGGAATGTGCCAACATTTTACAGTAAATTATAGCCAACCCCATTTGATGCCTCACCTGTATTTCACCGCTCCATAAAATTATCATTTTCCCCAAAAAAAGGGGTTAAAAAAAGATATAAAAGATAAAATGGCTTAGAAGGGTGTCACATGAATGCATTGCGAAGACCAGAAGTAAATAAATATATTTCAATGGGACTTTTCATGTTCAACACTCTAGTGAACCAAGTGAACTGTGCGCATATGATGTGGCATTTTGCTTCTAAATTTTTGTTATTTTGTTTCTCTGCTCAAGCGAAATGGGTCATCTCACCAGCGACATAGTATTTTGCTCACATTTCACACCCGGTGGGTCAATTGACTTGGGTTGCATGTCACAGATACAGGACTTCTTGCATGCTTTATTCATAATATAATATGCATATGTTCTATGCAGTATTTGACTTGTCAATATCCATTTTGCCACTTAGTAATGTAAGTGAATAATTGTGAATTAGTGAAAAGGAAGATTTTAATTGGATTGTCATAAAGAAACATAGACTGCACTGCAGCAAACCCTTGATGCGACAGCTCTGGATACTGTTCCATCAGAAGCGCGACCCTACTAACAGAGGCGGCGGAGCGGGGGGGGCACTGGGGGCACGTGCCCCCCCACTTTTGGGCCCAAAAATACATAAAGTGCCTTTTTTCCTCTAGAAATAACCGTAGACGAGGTGCCCCAGGGCCCGGTGCCCCCACTTTTCGAAGCGTTCCGCCACCTCTGCCTACTAATGTTTTTACAAAAGAAAAGGGCCAAAATGCCGCCACTTAGAATCTTTCGATTTGTAGCCCTTAATACGTTCATTATCTTGATGCCGAGGATTTGCTTAGTTTGTCTTTCCGTTATCGGTATCTGTGTATATAGAACATACATAGACTCTGTACTCTGCAGTTGACCTCGCCAAGGAATAGTTATATTACCAATCACTGCAACATTGTACTTGTTCAATTGATGTCAATTCATTATATATATATATCACAATCTTAACTTCTGCAATAGTCAAGTAAAATTTATTTAAATTCAGTTTGGAAAAAAACTAAGTTCTGCAGTATTTGGAGAGTTTTGTATGTTTATCAATTCATTATGAGGCACTAGAAAAATCTGAGGCTTATCTAGCTGGAGCCTTATTTGATGAAAGATGCTTGAGTAATAAGTTACAGATCCAAGTTTTTTGTCTTAGCTGGTAATTTACGAGCATAACAATAAAGCATTCCATAAAACAATGTAAAGACCAAAAAATCCTATAATTTGCAATATTTATAGGACCTTGGTAAAAAAAAACCGGTAACTTGATTCCATTCTTTATGAGACTTTTCAGATTTCATTCAAATGATAAGAAGGTCCCAGGCTTCCCAGAAAGAACTTAGGTGTATATAAGTTATTAGGGTGTTGACCTACATAAGCTCACTTAAAGGGAGAATTCCTGAAAGGTGCTCCTTCACCGTACTCAGAAGTGCTCAGTGCTCAGTTCTAATAAGTGGTTCAGGTTGGTTGGCCCTGGACAAGTTGGTTGAGTAGGGTTCTTTACTTCATGAAATGTGGTTCTTTTCAAGAACTTAGATAGATCTATACATCAGTACATAGTTTCTTAGAATAGCCGACTATTATATATTCTTGAAATTCCTGAACCATTTACTGTCTGGTTGGGAAAAGTGTTTCGTTAAATATTGTGTAGAGAAAGGCACAATATAAAGAGTTGATATGTGTAATATTGTGCATCAATGGTTGGTAATTTACCGGCAGCAAGGCAAATATGTCTTGCCAAAATCTGGTTTTCGTTATTTGAATGTTAAAATAACATTTTCGATAAGTGTGAAAAATTTATTGGAATATATTTTTACAAGTGTTTGTAATATTTACTTTTCTGTCTAAGATATCAGAGTAATTGGGGAAATCTTCAAAACTTACTATCATGAGCTTCTTCATGTCTTCCAATATAATACAGCTGTTATTTTAAAAATTATAATATATCATGTATATATATATATACATGCAGTAGCTTTGAATTACATTGTATTAATTTCTCTGAGTGTTGAGTGTTGACCTAACATGTGTGATATGTTCCACAATTTTAGCTAGAGGACAGTGTTCCTGCAGTGCAGATAATGTCCAGTGTTCTAGTTTATTGGGGGGAGGGTTGGTCTAGTGGTAGCATGCTGGGCTGCCAATCGCTGGGTCCAGGGTTTGAATCCAGCTCTTGCTGGGTCACCTGGGCCTATGTTGGACGGCTGTTGCAATCATCCCTCACCTCATTGCTGTGTCCTCCTCCTGTCCTAATTAGCCTACCAAGTGCAAAATTAAAGGACGTAAAGAACTTTACAAAAAAATAGATAGTTCATTTGAAAAGTTTTGATTAATGATTTGTGCCATTTTTATGGGCTACCCTATTTATCCTATAATAGAACAAAACAGCACAGTTCTCTGCGACAGAAGAGAGAGACAATCTAAGTTTAATTTGCTCTGTCCCAATATTAAAATTGTTTATCTTATTTATATACCAAGTAATTTAATATGCCTCATGGATATATAATGATATGATTGAAGTAGGCTTTCAAAGTTTCTCTGTTGGACTATAGTGTCTGAATGATGATGATATTTAAACTTCAGTAAAAAAACCAAAATGAAAAACCATAAATGACTGCTAAAAGATACGCATCTGCCATTTCACAAATTCTCTTAAGGTATTAGTTTACTGTTTACATAATTTATAAGGGATGTCTTGTCTTCTCAAGTGTGAACAAGCCTGGAATACCATATCTACCTGGTTAAGTGTTCACTCTCTATTTAATTTAAAGGCTTTGTTCAGCTGTTCAGCATGTTCAGATTGGCAATACGTCCAAAAAAATCTTGTCCAGTTGCAGTGAAATAAATTCTTTCTGGGCAGTCTTCTGGTGGGTATCCCTTTTCTGGTTTTGTTTGATTCCTATATAATAGGATATTTAAGGTCGTTGCAAGCTCAAAAGTCAAAACAAATATTGTCGCCATTAACGTGAAATAAATACTGCCAAAGGAAAACACCCTGCCATACCAATATCTATTTACACCTGAAATGTGGTGTGAACTGCAGAAATCTTTTGAACTTTATCTGGTCAATATTTATTTGCAGGTATCTATGTCAACAAAATAGTTTATATCTGTAGAAAAATCTTTGAAGGTAGTAGAAGTAAATACACTATTATTTAACTTGGGTAGCCAAGCTAAGTCAGTGACTTGTTTACAGTTGGGCCCACGGCGCCTCCAATGTATGTCTGATGCGAACGACATGATGGCCAACCTGGGGATTGGACCCTGGTCCCTCACTTATTAGGCGAGCACTCTACTGACTGAGCTGTAGCATGTATAGGGGCTGACTTTGAACATGATCTACTGATAAAAATTGAAATATCTGTTGAACTTGATCAAGCAACTATGGTAGCTTTTCAATTTCAATGGGATAGTGACTAAGCAAATTTTAGATTGTTACAATGTTGCCCCAGTTTGGTCACCTACATATGTGATATAGTAACTAAGTACACAAACTTACTTATCATTGATCAGAGGGAGGCTTTATAGAATACCTTATTCAACATGTTCAATCATACTACAAATGCTTCCAAAGTGTGCCTGTTCTAAAACTTTACCTTAGTTCGAATTCTTGGTAGGCCTATTCTGAATACAGTGAATAGTCACATGGTTATCAAAATGTGTAACATTGTTTTAGAGTTGTTCAATAGGTCGTGCATACATGTCTTGAGATTAGAATTATATCATTACCTATTCATTATTCATTAGTATCAAAAAGGCAAAAAAATGTTCTGCTCAAATTACATGAAGTATATGGAACACTCTTTGACCGAGTATAATAATTATGATGTTAGTAGGCCTAAAGATAGAGAATAATTATTCTTCTGATAATGTTATTTTCATTTCTTCACTGATTGTGTCATTAAAACAAGCTTCTGGATGAGAATGCCTTGTCGTATTTTGTAAACCAATTATATAAACTTGTAGTTCATCCTGTGATGTCAATTGTTGGAGCTAGACAGGAAAGAGAGTAAAAAAAAAGAAAGAATGAACAAAATCCAGTCTGACCGAGGAAAAATCCAAATGAAAATTTCTATTTAAACACGGAAAAATAGACTTGTGAATGAATGACCAGTATGTGAAAAAAAGCCTAAACTTATTCGTTTGCGATTATGATGATTGTGCGTTGATTACATCAAATCGTCTTCTGGTGCATGATTCTTCTTAAAACTACATAGATGAAAAATATGTTGGATCTAATATTATCTAAGTGTCAATGACATTTACAAGACAACATTTTTCTTTAATTTCAGGTCTTCATTGTCGGCCCTGACAAGAAATTGAAACTGGCCCTGTTATATCCCGCCACCACTGGTAGAAACTTTGAGTAAGTTTAACACGATCGATGGCCTGTGATTATACATACAAAAACATCCGATTTTGTGCTGCTTTAATTGTTGTACTTTTGTAAACTTTCATTTCACAGTTTGTTTTGGTAATATGAAGTGTTAAAAATTTCTGTTATTTTATTTGTACACATTGAATTAGTGCTTGACACAGTGAATCCATACCATTTAGTTTGTGAAGAATTTAGATATTGTATAGCTAAACAATATTTTTGAACTTCATGAAAATCTGAAGAATATTTTGTGTGCGAAAAGTTCCAGTAGTTCCAAGGGATAGCAATTTTAAGCAGTACAATATATCACAGGTGCTTTATTTCAGACTTTAAAAAATTTCCATATACCTGTACTTATAATTATATGTACAAATACAAACTTAGTATATTTCAACATTCCAAAGCATAGAGCGAATTGTCTGCTGCTAGTGCCTACTACTATGACATAAACTGAAATACGTGTATGTAAAACTTCTAAATTTTCTTACAGCGAAATTCTTCGAGTTATTGATTCTCTCCAATTAACGGCTTACAAGAAAGTTGCTACGCCAGCTGACTGGAAGGTACGTGTTTTAGCACCAAATTTAGCACTCAAAATGAGGAAAACGAATATGTCTCAACAATATTGTTGTGGCCTATTTAACTAACACTTTAATGCCTGCTACTCAGTGCTACTATTTCGTTATTTATGGTTTGTACAGTTTTAAGTCTGAGTGATTTTCATGGTTTGTGATCACAGCACTTGCACCTTTTGCTGTTTTCTTCTTAAAGAGTTCTTTTCTACAGGCCAACTAGTCTTAATTAATATCATTGTGGTTGTTTATCGGATCTGAATTGTTGGAAAGTATAATGCTGTAATAGTCTTGTCCGATTCTCTTAAAGGTAGTAAGTCCGCCGATTCTATGTAAAATTTAACTTGTTGTTATAGATCATAAACTGATAGATTTAAAGTATAGTATACATTTCCAATCAACAGAATTGTGTGTTTTCTACAATTAAGTGAGTTTAATTGATTGTAAAGCCTTAAATTACTTAAGGAGAGCCCTGCATTGCTTGATTTGTAAACAATGCAGGACTTTTTCACAGCATGAAAAACTATTTGTTTACATTTTTCAAGGAAATAAACTTCTTATACTGTCAATAGAACAGCAATTAGGTACACTTTTCAACTTGAATGTGTTAAATATGACTGAAATCTATCCATAAACAGTCTATTAAAAATGCGGACTTACTACCTTTAAATGATTATATTGTAATTCAAAAATTAATTTACTTCTTTCGACAACTTATAAAATAGGAAGTAATAAGCACGAATAATTTATATCATCAAATGCAATTTACATATACCGGGTAATAGTTATACCATTTGACACCTCTGTCAGCCAATCGCAAGCCAGCATTAAACTGAAATAAATCCCATATTCTTTGTTGTCCACTTATTCTGTAATGTTTATATGTTTGAAGTGTTTGTCTCATGGTATAAGCCAGTTATTCTCCATGGGATTTTCGTTGGACTGCGTAGGGGGAGGGTTAGTCTTGTGGTAGCGTGCTAGCTGCCAATCACTGGGTTTGGGGTTCGAATCCTGCTGTTATCGGGTCCTTCAACTCATTGCTGTGTCCTCCTCCTGTCCTGATTAGCCTACCAAGTGCATAAATACTGGATGTAAAGCTCCAATCATCCATTCATCTCTGCACTGTGTGAAACACCGAAAAATATGTTAATTCTTTTCTATGCCCTCTTCTTATTCAAATTCTTATGTCTTAATTCTTATAAAATATTTGCTTTATTTTCAGGCTGGTGACAAATGTATGGTGATTCCTTCCTTGAGTGACGACGATGCCAACAAACTATTCCCAGCAGGATTCGAAAAGAAGGAAGTGCCGTCCGGAAAGGGATACATTCGACTCACCCCTCACCCTAAATAAATGATTTAAAATTTTAAAAAACTTGCACATTTCAGTTGATGTTTGGTTAACCATAGATTGGAATACAAAAAATAGGAGAAAATGTGATGAAATATTTCCTACATCAGCATTGGCAAAGTAATTAAAATATTTTAAAAATTTATATTTTCAAATGTTAAACTGCCAAAAACAGGAGGAAAACTGAGATTATTCTGAGGAATCTGCTTGAATGATCCAAATTTAAAGAATATTTCACCTGTCTTGTCAAACAGGCTAGATGAAATTACAAACGTGAATATTTTCTAAACCTGAAGAGGAATCCATATGCCTATATGCGATATGTAGTCTGACAGAACTGTATGCATTCTGAATGCATAAGAATCATGTGGCAAACCTATAGCAATTGATGTTAGAATAATCGTTTCGAGGTGATAACCGTAAATTACATTCCTTGAAAGAATTTATAAAGATCTATACTATCCGTACACATTTGTTTTGTTACTTTTTGAAGGTAGATGTTTTTGCTTACATTTATTTCCATAGTATACAAAAAGGTATTCATCATGAAGACACCATGGAATTGTCGAAAAGTGTGCTTATATTTTTCTGATGGAATATCTATATTTTGTTGCTGGTGCTTAACTTTGTTACAGAGTTTAAAATGTTATAGCGAAATAAAACCTATTTTATAAATACATTTTTAAGTCTCTTTTTAAATTTTCATATTTATGTATGAATGGACCATAATGATATATATGTGAAGTAATCGAGTTTTGATAGTTGCTTTACATTTTCAGAGATATATTAAGAGACTAAGCTATTAAATATTGAAATTTTATCTAAGATTAAAAATCTGGTTCTCCCTACTGCTGTCACTGTGTCAGATTGTGAATTTCATCAAATATGAGCTGTCACCGTGAAATGCTATTAAAATGGGTTTTCAAAGAGGTTTATAGGCATTAAAAGTCCTTTTTGAAGAGGAAAATGTTAAAATGCATTACAAAAGTTGTAATTTTCATCAAAGAGTGGTCCTGATGAAATGGCATTAAAGATAAGTTGTCAAGGAGTTTCTTGGCATTACAAATAGTTTTTGAAAAAGAGAATATGTGAACGCGAGATAGGGTTAAAAATTTGGATTTCCTTGCTTGGCCAAGTTGTGATTTTCATCAAAGGGTTGTCATGATGAATTGGCATTAAAAATAAGTTTTCAAAGGAGTTTCTTGGCATTAAAAAAAACATTTTTCAAAGGAGTTTCTTGGCATTACAAATAGTTTTCAAAGGAGAGAATGTGTGAACACCTAATGAATTCCAGATTTAGCTTTCCATGTATGCCAAGTTGTTATTTTTATCAAAGACTTGTCCTGATGTAATGGCATTTAAAAATAAGTTTTCAAAGGTGTTTCTGGCATTAAAAATAAGTTTTCAAAGGTGTTTCTGGCATTAAAAATAATTTTCAAAGAAGAAAATGTTTGAACACTTGAATTAAAGATTTGGCTTTCCTTGCTTGGCCAAGTTGTGATTTTTATCAAAGGGTTGTCATGATGAATTGGCATTAAAAATAAGTTTTCAAAGGTGTTTCTTGGCATTACAAATAGTTTTTGAAGAAGAGAATGTGTGAACTCAAGATTGGATTAAAGATTTGGCTTTCCTTGCTTGGCCAGGTTGTGATTTTCATCAAAGAGTTGTCATGATGAAATGGCATTAAAAATAAGTTTTGAAAGAGGTTTCTTGGCTTTACAAATAGTTTTTGAAGAAGAGAATGTGTGAACTCGAGATTGGATTAAAGATTTGGCTTTCCTTGCTTGGCCAGGTTGTGATTTTCATCAAAGAGTTGTCATGATGAAATGGCATTAAAAATAAGTTTTCAAAGGTGTTTCTTGGCATTACAAATACTTTTTGAAGAAGAGTGTGTGAACTCAAGATATGATTAAAGATTTGGCTTTCCTTGCTTGGCTAGGTTGTGATTTTCATCAAAGGGTTGTCATGATGAAATGGCATTAGAAATAAGTTTTCAAAGGAGTGTCTTGGCATAACAAATAATTTTCAAAGAAGAAAATGTTTGAACACTTGATGAATTAGAGATTTGGCTTTCCTTGCTTGGCCAAGTTGTGATTTTCATCAACGAGCTGTCCTGATTTAATGGCATTAGAAATAAGTTTCAAAGGAGTGTCTTGGCATTACAAATAGTTTTCAAAGGAGAGAATGTGTGAACACCTGATGAATTAAAGATTTGGCTTTCCTTGCTTGGCCAAGTTGTGATTTTTATCAAAGAGTTGTCCTGATGAAATGGCATTAAAAATAAGTTTTCAAAGGAGTTTCTTGGCATTAAAAATAATTTTCAAAGAAGAGAATGTGTGAACACTTGATGAATTGAAGATTTGGCTTTCCTTGCTTGGCCAAGTTGTGATTTTCATCAAAGAGTTGTCCTGATGAAATGGCATTAAAAATAAGTTTTCAAAGGAGTTTCTTGGCATTACAAATAATTTTCAAATGAGTTTCTTGGCACTAAAAATAGTTTTCAAATAAGCGAATGTGTAAACACTTGAGTTAAAAATTTGGTTTTCCTTGCTTGGCCAAGTTGTGATTTTCATGAAAGAGTTGTCATGATGAAATGGCATTAAAAATCAGTTTTCAAAGGATTTTCCTGGCAGTTTTCAAGGAAGAGAATGTATGAACACTTGGTGGACAAAATGTTTGGCTTTCCTTGCTTGGCCAAGTTGTGATTTTCATCAAAGTGTTGTCCTGATGGTGTATGGCAGCAAAAAGAAGTTTTGAAAGAGGTTTATTGGCATTACAAATTTATGTTTGTTTTTTTTAACGATAAAATGTCTCCACTCTTGAAGGATAAGATATATTTGGCTCTCCTTGCTCCGCCACATGGCAATACCAATCATTCTCCAAGAGTTTTATTGGCATTTCAAGGTTTTCAAAGACGACAATTTTTAAAATCTTGAGTCTTGAATCATTGGGCTCTCTTTGCTCAGCCAAGTTTGTGTTGTCACAGTTGACTCATGGCATTAAAAATAGTTTTCAAAGTGTGAAAACACTGAAGGTTTTGCTCCATTTGCTCATTCAAGTTAATAATTTAAAAAATGAAATGAAGTGTTCTCATAGTTGAAATTTTCAAGTGGTATTAAGAAATTTAATGGTTTTCAAATGGCTTATTAACTCCTCATCAATTGACTATTTTGAGCTCCCTTTGCTCAGGGAAGTTGTGAATTTTGTCAAAGTGTTGTCACACTTGAAATGGCAGAAAAAATTATTTTCAATGCCGTCTCTTGGCATCACAGTTTCTAAAAAGTAAAACTGTGCAACCATTTGATGCATCGACGGTTTGGCTCTCTTTACTTGCCATGGCTGGGTTGTGGATTTCAAGTGTTTTCTCAGCTTGAGTGGTATTGACAATTTTTAGAAGAGATTTACCAACATTACAAATTGTTTTCAAAGAGAAAACTTGTCCAATTCCTACAGAATGTGTATACTGACAAATAAACTAATACCTTTCTTTGATTTATCGGTAAGATAAGTGCAGTGAACAAAAAACAACAACAAAACTTTTAGTTAATCGCTGAAATAGTCAGTTCAGTGCCAGTGATATCTGTCTTGTTCACTACTTAATTAGTACCACTAGGGGGACTCATGGCCCGTGTTGGTGATTGTAATACTGTTAGCTGCTGCCCCTGGTGTCAATTACCGTTACACTGTCTACAGGTGGACTGCTGTTTCATTGCCACTGCTTTTTCCAGCCTTGGCAGATCAGAACATAATTATTATGCTATCATATGTTGCCGCCTAGTGGCGAGTGTGCAATTCCGTGAGCTATGCGGGCGGTCCACATAAACTGATTATCAGGAACTCACAAAATTTTGTCCGGAAGAAACCAGGATGTTTCTGAGTATGCTCATGGCATTGTCCACTTTTTTACTCAATGTGATTGCTGAGTCTCAATGGATTACTTCAACGTTGATTAGAAACTTGGGGAATGTGCCATGAAATTGGAATTATTTTTTTGGAGCTGCAATGCTACAGCAAACAAAACTTTTGTGCCGGATGGCAGCAGCATGCAGTTCTCATTTTCACCAGACTGCATTATAGTTGAGTTATCATTTGTTCAATCTTGTTCAGGTTTGACTTTCTCTTTCCACGAAAACAACATAGTGTCACTATGCCATTGTTAATTTTCTTATAGCAAACAGTTCAAAATTAACATTCAACTTGGTGTTGCGATGTCACTGGCTTAAAAAATGTATATATATATATACATATACATATCTTGCTGAAATCTGCATTGGTGTCAACAAACAAACTGATCAACTAATATAAGTTATGTATCTGTTAAGAAGATTCAACATGTAGGCAAAGTCAGTTTGCAGATCAAAAAGAAGAAAAAAATTTTTTCCAGTGGACTGCCAGTCTGCAAAGAGATATGAACTTTTTGTTGATTGCAGTTAGATTAATGATAACTGTCATAGCAATAAGTATGAGCTGTATGTTTTGTTTTCATCAGCTTCAATGTTATACTTGTTGTCAACTTGTCATTGTTTTTTTTTTTGGGTTTTTTTGTGAGAGACCAACACAGGATTGCAACAGGTCAAGTGTGAATGCTTTTAAAGTTTCACAGCTTTTACACTTGACATTTTACAGCAGGATTCTTCTAAATTACAAGCAACCAGAACTACTCCATATATGGCATTGGTGCATAATGCTGAAGCTCACTTTGTGTTTCAGGTAAGTTTATTTTGCTTGTATGATTTATTAGAGAGACTTAAAAGATTGTGATTATTCAAAATGGAGAACTTTCAGACATCAGTCGCTAATCGCATCCATAAGATACAGTGGCGCTTTTATTTAAAATGAAAATGGAAGTGATGGGAAATGCTGTGGAGCGCCACATATTCGCCACATGTTATGGCCCCCCTCCGCTCCCAGGCCATTTCTAGATACGCTCCTTGGCCCTGATAAGATACACAGTATTTCAAGTTCTCAAACTTGGGTGAAAGTACACGTGCACCAGGGGGATGCCTGGCCTATGGTGGTGAATGTGATACTATTAGTTACTGTCCCCTGGTGTCAATTTATACCATGACAATTATGTTGCCATTTGTGCAATCCTGTTCTATTTGACTTGCCCCTACCCCCCTAAAATGGACCATTAGCCCAAACTGGGCATGGGTTCAAACCCCTGATTCGAGAACCCAGCATATTTTCAGTGGACCTTCGTGAACAAGATCCCAGCTGGATGTCGTTCGGTTGAGTCATTAAAAATTGGTGGTTCCTTGTAATAAGTTGTATCAGTGTCTGTGCTGAGCAAGTAAAGAATTCCTAATATGAGGTAAAAGTGTAACATGTTGGGGTCTCCCGCTCTCTCTCTCTCTCTCTCTTCCATCTCATCGCTCAACCATCATGAGCGCCCAGAACTGGGCTTAGAGGCTTCTCTTAGCGAACGACATGACTATAGGAGTATAGGGGGGCTATGGATTTAACCCCGGGACGAACTTCTTTTTTTTTCGTCTGCGAGGTGTCGACGAACAATTTTTTCTGCTTGCAGACGTGTGACAAACATCGTTTTTCGCAATTTTAACATTATGGTACCCTAGGTACAGGTGGAAACAAACTTTTTATTTTATTTTCATGTGCTGGACAAACTTTTCTTTTTAGTGTAAAGTGGGAAACAAATTAGTCCATGCCCCCCCCCCCAAGATCATCTGGTCGGTCCCTTACCATGTCTATCTATCTATCTCGATTTGAAATACTTCTGTTGGAATTATTTTGACAAATTAATGGTCAAATGCTAAGATAATATGTCATTAGTACACACATTTTTTTACTAAATGAGCTAGAACATTGCAATTTTAGAAAATTGTGTGTGATCCTGTCACAGTTGTGAAACGCCAATAGATGTAGAAAATATGACACTTTTTTTAAGTATCAACTTTATTATTTAAGTAAGATAATTAAGAACCCAGTACCAGTAGCTGAAATATGCAAAATGTGACCTTTTTTGCCCCATTCCTTGAAAATCCAAATACATTCTTTGAACTCATCATGTGGAGCAGATCAAAAAATAATAAATAAATGATTAAATCAAATAACAGAGCAACAATAACTATTTACATGGCTATAACAATGTATTACAGTATCAAATATATGAAAACTGAAGATTCAACATATATTCAAAACAAAAAAATTAGAACCATCATTATTGGAGTCTGAATGCCAAAAATAAGACATACGGCTATCTGTATTATTATTATAGTTTGTATGAAGCGTAACATGAGCCCTTTATTCATAAAGCGTTCGCAGGTGATGTTCAATGTAAAATTTCTTTGTCTTTCACTCATTGTGAGTGTAGGCCTGCATGCGTTTTCATGGCTCATTGTGACTATTGTTACCCAATTTATTTGTGGTTTGGTATGAGTATTTGTGGCACATTTGAATTATCCGTGACTCCTTGGTAGTACTTCTGACTCATTGTGAGTAATTGTGCTCATTTGTGGTTCATTGTGGTTATCTGTGTGTCATTGTGAGTATTTTTGACTCGCTAGCATGAATTCAGTGGCGTCAGTTCCTATGGGGCTGGTGGGCATCTGACTAAATGTGGCCTATTGTGAGTAATGTGACTCATTGTGAATATTTGTGTCTCATTGTAACTCATTGCAAGTATTTGTGGCTCATTGTGAGGCAAGTATTTGTGATTCATTGTATTTGTGGCTCATTGTGGCTCATTGTGAGATTTTGTGGCTCATTGCAAATATCTGAGTCATTGTGAGTATTTGTGTGACTTATTGTGAATATTTGGCTCATTGTGAGTAAGTGTGTGGGTCATTGCGGGGCAAGTATTTGTGACTCATTGTTAGTGTTTGTGGCTCATTGTGAGTATTTGTGACTCATTGTGAGTGCTTGTGTGACCCATTGTGACTAAATGTGGCCTATTGTGAGTAATGTGACTTATTGTGAGTATTTGCATCTCATTGTGAGGCAAGTGTTTGTGACTCTTTGCATTTGTGGCTCACTGTGGCTCGTTGTGAGTTTTTGTGGCTCATTGCGAACATCTGAGTCATTGTGAGTTTTTGTGTGACTTGTGAGTATTTGGTTCATTGTGAGTAAGTATTTGTGGCTCATTGTGGCTCATTGTGTTTGTGGCTCACTGTGAGTTTTTGTGACTCATGAGTTTTAGTCTTATTGTGCATATATGTGGCCCATTGCAAGTAGTTGTGGCTCGATCATTGCGAGTTTTTATGGCTCATTGCAGGTATTTTTGAGGCACATTGTGATTATGTTTGACTCATTGTGAGTATTTGTGTGGCTCATTGCAAGGCGAGTATTTAAGGTTCACTGCATTTTTGTGGCTAATTGTGACTATTTGCGTATTTAATTGTGACTATTTGTGTATTTCATTGTATATGTGGCCCATTGGCTATACATGTACCTATGATATTGCTACAGATTACATGCATGTCTCATCAGTCTTCATTTAGCAAGTCGTTGTCGGCTTCATAATATAACTAGATTTTGCTACAGCCTTTTTACATTTGTTATTGTGATGTATGGGGAAAAAGTATGGAAGAGGCAGAGGCTCTTCCTCCTACTTTTCCTCCTCCTCCTATTTTTCCTCCTACTCAAAAGCAAATGGATCTTTATGGCGATTCTCCGTCAGACACAAGATGTGGAAATTGATTGTTGGTGTAGTCATTGTTTGATGTTCCATAATGTTCCGTAACTTTCATTCTGATCCCGGGGAGATTATGTAGTGGATGACGACTTGCAATTCCCCCAGCGGCCATTGAATGTGCTATCAACCGAACACCATTCTTGATTGTGTTCGACTGTTATGCAGTTGAAGAATGTCCTTGTCTTATAAGAGAAGGGGAAACAGCAGGGGGAGTCCTCGGGTACAGTGCCACCTGTTGTTAAAAACATTGTGCTCGCGGCGCTGCCATCGACGCATTGAAATGGTGCGGCAGGTGGGGCTGGAGTCACGGGAGCTTCCATTGCTACACAGTTGCCCCATATGTTAGAGCTGGCCCTGTATATGCTATCACCTGGACACCAGGGGCGGCTGTGTCCCGCTGATGTGCATTCGGAGTACAAGACTTCGTTAAAGACAAACGGAAAACAGCAGGGAGTTTGTTCAGGAAGAGTACCACCAGTTGTGACGCGATTGCTGCTCTTTGCGCTGTTCAGGAATATGTTGCAAGGGAACACCCCACTTGGTGGCGCTGGTGCTGCAGTGGGCGACACCGGCCTCATACAGTTACCCCATACGCCATTAGACTCGAAGGTTTCCGAAACAGGGCACCAGGGTTGTTTGTGCTCAGCTAAGGTGCATGTGCTGTATGATGTCCCTCTAAAAGTGAAAGGAAAACAACAAGGAGTCCCCTGGAGGGCGTTACCTCCGACGGTATACCAAACGTTGCTCTTGGAACTTGGTGCAGCGCAAGGGTAATCAGGCCGAGCAATGGGAGTAGGTCCGCCCGGGATTGAAGTTGGGCTCGCGACTGCCACGCAATTGCCCCATCTCTTGGTGTTTCGGTTGTAGACTGATTCCACTGGACACCACGGTCTGGAATGGCCAGCGCTTGTGCATCCACTATAGGCGACATCATTGTAAACGAAAGGGAAACAACATGGCGTACCCTCGGGGACTGTTCCTCCGGTCGTGACAAACTGGAAGCTCCTTCTGCTCGATGGACTGCACTGGAATGCACTGCTGGGTTCACCAGGTGCTGGTGTCGCAGCCGTGTTGTCGACACAGTTACCCCAATTGCCGTCGTAAACACTCTCGACCGAACACCAGAGCCGACCATGCATAAATGATGTGCAGGAATGGTACGTGTTAATCCCGAACTTGAACGGAAAACAACATGGCGTCCCTTCGGGGACCGTACCTCCTGTTGTTATGACGTTAAAATCCGAGACGCTGCCCACGAACGTAGAGCACCAGTACTGAGCGTTAGTGAATGTCACACTGCTTGTGAGGCACAGGATCAACGTGACCAACTTCCGCATCTGAAACAAGAGGTATTATTTTAGAAAAAAGTTTTCTACATTTTGTCATGTCAAGCACCCCAAACTTCTAGTCAAGTTGGTGTCAGCAGAACCACCAATTGATCTCATTGTGTTGATTTCTATGGACTGTACAAACAATGTTAAATTTCAATACCAGACAGGACACACTGTACGTCGATCAATAACAGCTGTAGATATAAAATGGCATTGTCCTGCCGCCTATTGTATTTGTATAAAGTATTAGAGTGAAAAAAAAGCCCATGGCATCAGGGCTAGGTGTTGTCTGTGAATATGTACATAAACTTAAGTTACTGTCTCTATTTTTAGAAATGTATCACTTATCAGTCATCGCCATAATAAAGAATCCTTAGCCCATGAACTTTTGTGTTAGTAGGGCCAACAGGTTTTTTTTTGTGAGCGGTTTACTGCGCAATGAATATTTCCCTGTTGAGGTAATTCAAGCCCACCCCCACTTGTCTAATAATCGCCTACTAACTTGCTTCTTCTATTTGTGGAACCTGCAGCCAGAATGGCAATGTCACTGCGTTTTCCGCCCACGTTGCTTACAAAAACTGCACTCTAAAAAATGTCGGGACAAAATTGTCTGAAATTTGGTTTTTCAAAAAACCATTTTGAATCTAAAAAACCAATTTTGTCTGAAAATTTTTAGAGTGTGGACCGAAGGTCGATTAAGCCCTCCTTCAGTGTATCCTTTTGAGAATATGAGATCCTGTCGCCCTGCAGTGATATCGCTGAATTTTATTTTTTAAACCAAAAGAATGACGTCCCTTGTACTTCGCCAACTTTTATTAAAGTCTATTAAGGAATATAGTTAAACAAAGTCACTGTTGCACCAAGTGTAAACTCATTAATTTTATTTATGCAGAAATGCCGTGATTAATGCGGAAACATTGTGGTATCTTTCGTAAACTGGGTCGAAAACCAGTAGAGCATTTCGCAGTGTAGAAGTAAACATAACCAAAGCATGGAGCTTTCAATTTTTTATTTCCTGTTTAGCTCTGGTTGCCATACAAAGTATATTTTTGTAACTACTGCACAGTCACATGTGCCTGAAAAAGTAGGTGGTATTTTTTAGCTTTTCATTCAGAATCACTCAACTGAGTTTGAGTTGGATTCCGTCTACTTGTTTACGCAGTCAATTTACTTCCCTGTTCATTGCACTGTGAAAACAGCTGTGTCACTTGCACGCAAACAACAGTTACAAAAAAATTGTCATTTACAGTAGAAGACCATCACTTTATGGTAGAAGACCATCACTTTATGGTAGAAGACTATCACTTTATGGTAGAAGACTTTCACTTTATGGTAGAAGACCATCATTTATATGACAGAAGACTATTGTTTAAACTGGAAAACAGCTGTGTCACTTTCACGCTAACAACTGTTACAAAAAGATTGTCATTTACAGTAGAAGACCATCACTTCATGGTAGAAGACTATCACTTTATAGTAGAAGACAATCACTTTACGGTAGAAGACCGTCTCTTTATGGTAGAAGACCATCACTTTAAGGTAGAAGACCATCATTTATAAGACAGAAGACTATGGCTTAAACTGGAAAATAGCTGTGCCACTTTCACGCTAACAGCTGTTACAAAAAATGGTCATTTACAGTGTAAGACCATCACTTTATGGTAGAAGTCCTAGAATACCATAAATGTATGGTAGAAGACCAAGAAAATCATCACTTTATGGTAGAAGACCAAGAAAATCATCACTTTATGGTAGAAGACCAAGAATACCATCACTTTATGGTAGAAGACCAAGAATACCATCACTTTATGGTAGAAGACCAAGAAAACCATCACTTTATGGTAGAAGACCAAGAAAACCATCACTTTATGGTAGAAGACCAAGAAAACCATCACTTTATGGTAGAAGACCAAGAATACCATAACTTTATGGTAGAAGACCTAGAAGACCATATATATACATTTATGGTAGAAGACCAAGAAAACCATCACTTTATGGTAGAAGACCTAGAATACCATCACTTTATGGTAGAAGACCTAGAAGACCATAACTGTATGGTCGAAAACCAAAAATTCTATCACTTTATGGTAGAAGACCAAGAATACCATCACTTTATGGTAGAAGACCAAGAATACCATAACTTTATGGTAGAAGACCTAGAAGACCATCACTTTATGGTAGAAGACCAAGAAAACCATCATTTTATAGTAGAAGACCTAGAAGACCATCACTTTATGGTAGAAGACCATCATTTATATGACAGAAGACTATTGTTTAAACTGGAAGACCATCATGTTATGATAAAAGACCATACTTTTACAGTAGAAGACCATCACTTTATAGTAGAAGACCATTTATATGATGGCGGATCATTTTACAGCAGAAGACCATTATGTCATGAAAGAAGACCATCATTTTTCAGTAGAAGATCATCTTTTTGTAACATAAGACCATCATTTTATGATCGAAGACCATTTAGACCATTTTACAGCAGAAGACCATCATTTATGATAAAGAACATCATTTTATGATACATTTTCGGTCAAAGACCATCACAGAAGACAACTACCTTCTGTTAGAATACCATTTTATGACAGAAGTCCACATCTTTATGATTACAGACCATGGTTTTGTGATGGAAGACCATTATTTACACTAGAATGCCATCATTTTATTATAGAAGATCACCACTTACAGTAGAAGACCGTTATTTTATGATAGAAGACCATTTTAGGCTAGGAGACCAACGTTTTTAGATCGAAGACTATTTCACAGTAGAAGTCCATCCTTTTGTGATGGAAGACCATCATTTTATGATACAGGACTTGTCATTTTATGATAGAATACCATATTTTTATTGTTTTATGGCAGAAGAAGATTTTATGATAGAAGGCCAATTAGACCATCATTTTAGGGTAGAAGACCATCATTTTATGATAGAAGTCCTTTTTACAGTAGAATACCATCATTTTGTGATAGAAGACCATTTTATGATGAAATACTATCATTTTATGATAGAATAATATCGTTTTGTGGTTTTGTGGTAGGAGTCAATCATTTACACTAGAAGACCTTCATTTTATGATAGAATACCATCTTTTTCAGGCAGAAGACCATCCTCAGGCAAGAAGACCATCACTTTACAGTAGAACAAATCATTTTATAGAAGACCTCATCTTACTATAGAAGACCATTATCTTATGGTAGAAGACATTTTGTGATGGAACACCATCATTATTTTACCAGAACACCACCATTTTATGATAGAAGACCGTCATTTTTTCAAATCCCAAGATCAGGTGCCACTGTACTATAACATGAGGAGTACTGATATCATGTTGCAATTCGAAGCTTAACATCTATTCAAGAAAAGATCTTTTGATGATTAAAAAACCCTCTTCAAGCAAGTATCATTGTAGCCATGATTTTAAGTGATTTACAGCTGTTTTTGCAAAATCAGAGATATTTGAATATGTTATATCTTGAGAACTATTAGAGATAGACACATGGGAATAGTGTCAACATGTCCGCAATACCCAAGTTTATATTCAAGTTTCATACACATATGGGGTACATTTATATCTAATAGTTTCTGAGTTATTTGCGAAAAACATGGTTTTTATCGCGGCCATCTTGGATTTATGCTAATTTGGGGGTGTTCCACCGTTTGGATTTCCATGACTTTTAGTATGTCTTTCTTGACATAATTAGGGACCAAATACCACTGGAACCATTTCTGTTGCTATTTGTTCCGGGTTACACCCAATATTTTTATATTATGACTAGACTATGACTGTCTACACATCCTAAATCCTATGCCCTCGGGAAGATTCTCACCCTTCCACTCCCTCCACTTTTTACCCTTACCCTTCCATAACATTACTTCCCTGTTCACTCTGAAAATAAATCACTTTAAATTACCTAAATTTTTAAAACTTCATCCAAGACACTGCTTTGTCCTTGAATGTCATTATATGTGCAAGTTCAAAGTGATTTTCAATGACATATTACATTTTAAAATTTATCTGTGAAAGATGGGTCATTCCATGTCAAATCGGCCAATGGCCCCCACCGCACCATCACCGCTGCTTATGAAACTTTGTGTTCACTTAGTTTACTGTGAGAAAATAACATATTCATTTAATATTGGTACTTTGGCTCAATATGAATATACAGAGCCAGATATATGGCTCTGTTTCCAACCAACTAAGAGAAATTCTCTTTTCAAAATATGTCAATTCTAGAAATTTTAAGAATTTTGCTTTTGGTGCTTTGTCATTTTCTGAGTTTTGAAACCCAGACCCTTCAAATTTTGCACAATACTATGTTGCCATGAAGTCTTTAGGTTACTGTAGTATGAAAAAAAATCTGAGACGGTCAGGTGGACATTTTTGGAAAATTGGTTGATTTGGCATGGCATGACCCAAATAACTGTTACGGTTTTACTGCTAAGTGAGGGAAAGGGAGAGCTGGGGAGTGCAAGTGCATGTATTTATTGGGTTATACTATTCATATAGGCCTATGTATTAATACTCCTACTTTTGTCAATACAATTGAAGAGATTGCACTAAGAATCCCAAATCCAGAAGGTGCTTCCCTTGAAACTGTAAAATAATTCGCGTTAAAAAAAAATAAAGTATGAGTTTGTGTTTTCTGATTATGTTTTCTGGGCTGTAGAAAGTCAGAAGGGTACTGCAGTGACTTTCTGTTTATGTTCTATAATTTCCTTCGTGTCCCCACTGGTGCTACATGAACAAAATGCTTTTGAAACATTTCTTGTCCAAATTTTGATTCAAGAGAAAAGTAATTTTTTTCTTTAGATGGAAATGCAGCCTTCGAAGGGCATAATGCCAACAACTGGAACAACAGAATCTCAAAAATCGAAAATGAACGAATTCTGTTCAGAATCAGAAACTTGACAAAATTCAACAGTTGGAAAAATGGTACGAAATTTCATAGCCAAACATTTTCATGTTCAATCTTTGTTTTCCCAATTACTCATCAAATATACATACATGCTAGCTTGGTCATTACATTTTTAAAAGGTTTTTGAGGGGCTGAACCAAGATAATATATATTTAAATCAACTAACTCTCTGGAAAATGTTTTTGTTTTGAGTCTGAATGAGTCATGTGCGGATTCTTCGAGAGATAGGTTTGGGAGAACTCCTAAACACAAAAGATGCAGTTTTTTTTTCATTACGCGGGACACCACAAAATAACAAGATTAAAATCTGCTGTTCATATAAATCAAATGTAAAGTGTTTAAACCCATGCAGCCACTTATTTTGAAAATTTCCTTTCATTAATTTAAGTTTTTGTTATTATGCCAGCTTTTATCCAAGAAGTCCCGAAATGGAGATTGGTCTTGGGATTGTCCTTTATGGCAGAAGATTGTAATATTCTTAAAGAAGTCCACATTTTATGATAGAAGACCAGTGGAGAGAACATCATTTTACCGAAGAAGACAACCATTTTATGATAGAAGAACATCATTTTACATTTACAGTATAGAAGTCCATCTTTTTATGGTAAAATACAACCATTTTATGATAGAAGACTCATTTTACACTAGATGACAATCATTTTAGGATAGAATACCATTTTATGGCAGAAAACCATCATTTTATGATAGAAGACCTTATTTTTACAGTAGAAGACCATATTTTCTACATTACAAGACCATAATTTTACTGTAAAAGAATGTCATTTTAAAGAAGTCCACGATTTTATGGTAGAAAAGACCGTAATTTTATGGTAAGATGACAATTACTTTAGCTTAAATAACAAAGCTGATTTTACACGGTAGGATCAATCAATGTGAGTTCATCGAGTTGCGTAGCAACTATTTATCGGGGTTGATCAATGTCGTTGAAGGGAGGCATTACCCATCCGCGTCCTTTACATTTTACAATTGTCTGAGGCATTTGAATATCTTCTTTTATACCATGGACTTATTTCATTTTACTTTAATGACTTGTTTGTCAAATAAAATGATGAAAGAAACCTACTAAAGAACGAAAAACACTTTAAAAAGTATGTGGTAGCAATAAAAGATGATTTTATTGCATTAAATTTAACGAAACTCACCTTATTTATTTTTGTGATGGCAGTCAAGGTGCAAATCTGTTCAGTAAGACTCCAAGCTAATATAGTGTTGAATCAAAAGACTACCTCTGAAATCTTGAAAATCACATCAGCGTGTGATTTCATTGGCCCAAGAAGATCGGTTTAGATCATGACGTTATTTTTCGCTTCCAACAAATTCTATTTTTAAAGTGTGAGCTGGTGCTCAGTGGTGTATTTAGGGGTGCATTGGGCTAAAATTCCCCTCCCCATTCCCCCACTGGCTCAAAAATAACATGGAGAAGATAGGAAAAGCCGCTAGCAATCACGTATTCGCTGCTTGTTGGGGGGCGACAATTTACTATTGGGGGGGGGGGGTTAAAGTTGATTTTTAATAAATAATTACGGTTTTGGTTAAATAAATAATTTTTTGGGCAGTCTTGAAATAATAATTTCTGCTTGGAGTATTTGTTAACCAAGGTTTTTCTTGATTTTGGAATAAAGATTTGGGGACTTCCAGCTCTGTAAATAAATAATTAATGCCACGATTATCATGAAATAATTTCCCACCGAGGAAAAATCCAACCGCCCTTGATATTGAATGGGTGCCCCCCTCAGGTCATTTCTAGATACTCCTCTACTGCCGCTTGACTTCCTTAGTTACATACCTGTTAAGAATTTATTTCCTTCTGTATTTTTTAACAGTTTTTGATGGCGCATTCGCAGTACAATACTCCAGTTGTATAAAGATTTTCTGGCTTATAGCCAGAAGGATACTTGAGGGATTGCCTTTGGCTCTTTGTGATGTTATCCTGTATCAAGATAAGTAACCCATATAGTAGGGTAGTCCAAAAAACTTTTTTTTAAATTTCCCTAATTTTAAACTTGCTTTCTGATCTTGCATAGATAGAAATTTAAGTGTAATGTTAAAATTTCAACAGAATTGATTAATATTAGAAGTTGCACTGAGCCGTTGAGTTTTAACATGAGATTGTCCATTGGCAAACTGTAAAATATTGGTATTCACCTATCTTTCACAAACTTAATGTTTTAAAAAGTATTTTAATGTTTATATACATGTATTAACTTTTGATATATTTTTTTCTTCATTGTATTTATGATTTTATTGTTATTGTTGTTCACTGTCAGGAGGACTAGTCTTGAAAAACAGTTTGTCTTCTGAAACTTGTATCCTGAACAAATATATTTCAAAAAAAAAATAATAATAATAAACATTTGATTATTTTGATAAAATGACCCATCTTAGAGGCACAACGATTCAGAGGGTTTTTGCCACACATTGAATCTTTTTTGACATCTGCGTCGTGCTGCACCTCATTTCAGGGAACTATTTAGAAAAAATGTTCGAAAAAATAGTGGTTTAGTCCTTCAAAGATAACCAAACCTCTATAGTTGACATTGCTAGCAGTCAAACTCGAAAATGTACTCTGTTTTGCCACCTTTTCTTCCATGAAAGTATTCCATTTTTATTAGCTAGAGTGTTCTGCATGGGCAGGTACAAAATCGTAAGCAAAAAATAAAATCCCACAAAATCAAAAATTTGAAATTGGAAATTGACGAATACATTATTAAAACAAACAGTCCAACACATGCACAATTTCAGCCAATTTGATAAATATTTTGAGGTTGCACAAAGCACTTGAAAATTATAACGTAATTCCCCGTCCACGGAAATAAAAAAATTGTCAATTTCCACTTTCTAACTTTCTTTGACATGTTTATTTTCTGGTTCTCTTGTAACCCTGTGATGAACTTTTATTTTTTGGAAAATTTTTAATTTTTGGTCGGATTTATCAAACATTTAAAATTTTTGTTTAGATTTTTTGAAAAAAATTTTAAATTTTTGGTTGCATTTTGCCAACCTTCAAGACCTTATTATTGTTATTTCATACAGGAAGTATTTCAAACATTTCACAGTAACAGGCTCCGGTAAATATTCATGTAAAAATGCTTAGTTGACACGAACATTTATGATTACATTGTAGTTTATGGCATTTGAATTGTAATACAAACCAACCGCCGTGACGAGAAATGAGATAGGACTATTACTTGCTACTTGCTGGTTCAATTTTCATTCAAAGTTTCGAATTATTTTTTCATTTTCAACCGTTTTTGTAAATGCAGTTCCCGACAGCTTTGTTGATTTTATCATACACTTATACAGCACTCTAATTGCCAAAGACCTTCAATTTGTATGCCCACATTAATGGTCCATTATTAAAGTGGGTCATCAAGTGGGAATATTAAAGTGGGTCATCAAGTGGGCATATTAAAGTGGGTCATCAAGTGGGCATATTAAAGTGGGTCATCAAGTGGGCCATTAAAGTGGGTCATCAAGTGGGAATATTAAAGTGGGTCATCAAGTGGGAATATTAAAGTGGGTCATCAAGTGGGCATATTAAAGTGGGTCATTAAGTGGGAATATTGGAGTGGGTCATCAAGTGGGCATATTAAAGTGGGTCATCAAGTGGGCATATTAAAGTGGGTCATCAAGTGGGAATATTAAAGTGGGTCATCAAGTGGGCATATTAAAGTGGGTCATTAAGTGGGAATATTAAAGTGGGTCATCAAGTGGGCATATTAAAGTGGGTCATTAAGTGGGCATATTTGAGTGGGTCATCAAGTGGGCATATTAAAGTGGGTCATTAAGTGGGAATATTGGAGTGGGTCATCAAGTGGGCATATTAAAATGGATCAAGTGGGCATATTAAAGTAGGTCATCAAGTGGGAATATTAAAGTGGGTCATCAAGTGGGAATATTAAAGTGTGTCATTGAGTGAGAATATTGGAGTGGGTCATCAAGTGGGCATATTAAAGTGGGTCATTAAGTGGGAATATTACAGTGGGTCATCAAGTGGGCATATTAAAGTGGGTCATCAAGTGGGCATATTAAAGTGGGTCATCAAGTGGGCATATTAAAGTGGGTCATCAAGTGGGAATATTAAAGTGGGTCATCAAGTGGGCATATTAAAGTGGGTCATCAAGTGAGCATATTAAAATGCGTCATCGAGTGGGCATATTAAAGTGGGTCATCTAGTGGGCATATTAAAGTGGGTCATTGAGTGGGCAGATTTGAGTGGGTCATCAAGTGGGCATATTTAAATGGGTTGATTAATGAAAGTTTATGAGAGTGACATGCATAGTTTTTGAGAAGCTTAAAGCATCCATGAATTAATAGTATGATGCTTCAAAGCCAGTGGTTGCTCAAACAACTACTCGTAACAATTTGGTCACACAATGATAGGCCTATGTTATCCAGAGTTTATTCTGAATGCTTGGTTACACTTTTTTATATTGAAACAGATACTCCTTTAGCTCGGGAACACCCTTGGGTAATAGTGTGTAATATAATAAAACCCACTCAGGGTGGTGGATCAATTCATGGAAACCACTTCAAGTGCTTTGTCAGTGAAAATAAAACTAAAATAATAATGTTGTTAAATCTACTGCTGTCAAATTTGGAATATTATTCATTGCATTCTTGAATGGAGACAAATAACAAACTAAGGAAGTGAACAGTTGTGACATGTGGGTGTGAAGTGAAGGTCTTATATAAAAGTGAGAAGGAAAGGTGTGAAGCGACAGTTTGAAGTGACAGTGCGAAGTGAAGTTGTGAAGCAAAGGTGTAAAGTGAAGTTGTAAAGTGAAGTTGTGAAGTGAAAGTGTGAAGTGAATTGTAAATTGTAAATACTCTTCAGTCATGCACTGCAATGCAGGCACGAAATTCGTGGTGAGCCTTCCACAATGATACAGCTCAGGGCAGCCATAGAACGGCGCCCATGGGCAGAGACTAGAGGAACATTGCCCAAGGTTCCCATGCCATAACATTCTCCAGTGGCGGTGACCGCTGTGTGATGATGAATGATGAGAAGACTGTGAGTCTGGCACATACCCTATTAATTCTGGGATGCCCAGGTTCTTTCAGTTGCCCCAGCACAGAACACTGGATACAACCCACCTCCATTTAATGTCCCATGGGCTCGGACCAAATTGAGTTCCAGGAGTGGGAGTCGAACCCACGACCTCAAAGCCAGACTGGTAGCACAAACAAGCACCTTAAACCATTAGGCCACGGAGAACTCAGTGAAGTGAAGTTGTGAAGTGAAAGTGTGAAGTGAAAGAGTGAAGTGAAAGCGTGAAGTGAAGTTGTGAAGTGAAGTGAAAACTTGAAGTTATAAAGTGAAGGTGTGGAGAGAAAGTTTGGAGTGAAGGCGTAAAGTGAAGGTGTGAAGTGAAGTTGTGATACAAAGGTTTGAGGTGAAAGCGTGAAGTGAAGGTGTGATGTAAAGGGGTGAAGTGAAGTTGTGAAGTGAGGGTTTGAAATGAAAGCATAAAGTGAAAGTGTGAAGTGAATGTGTGAAGAGAAAGTGTGAAGCGAAGGCGTAAAGTGAAGGTGTAAAGATAAGTGAAGATATGAAGTGAAGGTGTGAAGTGAAGTTTTTAAGACAAGGTGTGAAGTGAAGGTGTGGAGAGAAAGTGTGGAGTGAAGGTGTGAAATGAAGATGTGAAGTGAAGTTGTGATACAAAGGTTTGAGGTTAAAGTGCAGAGTGAAAGTGCAAAGTGAAGGTGCAAAGTGAAGGTGCAAAGTGAAGGTGCAAAGTGAAGGTGCAAAGTGAAGGTGCAAAGTGAAGGTGTGAAGTGAAGGTGTGAAGTGAAGGTGTGATGAAAAGATGTGAAGTTGTGAAGTGAAAGTATAAAGTGAAAGTGTGAAGTAGGAAGAGAAAGTGTGAAGCGAAGGCATAAAGTGAAGGTTTCAAGTGAAGTGATGGTGTGAAGTGATGGTGTGAAGGGATGGTGTGAAGTGATGGTGTGAAGTGATGATGTGAAGGGATGATGTAAAGGGATGATGTGAAGGGATGATGTGAAGGGATGGTGTGAAGGGATGAAGTGGTCTGGCACTAGGAGTTCCTCCGCAAGCCAGCTCATGGCTGCCCCCAAAAGCATTCTACATTAACTTGGGTCAGGAAAAAAGATGGCTGCTGTGGATTTTTAGCCAATATTAATATTTCATACAGGAAGTATTTTAATGATTTTACAGGGATGGGCTAAGTTGGTTTCAAAATGCTTAGTTGACATGAAACTTTATGATAACAGTGTATTTATGGCTTTTAAATTGTAATGCAAACAGACCGTAGTGTCAAGATAACAATCTCACGCTTTGAGATGTTTTTCTCTGAGACCATCGCCTACAGTTGTTTTTTTTTAATACAAATACCATAGGGTGTGTTAATTTTAACTTTTCATGCAAATTCAAAAAGCACTAGTGCTTGAAGTGTGTAATAGGACCAAGAGAATACACATGTGTTCTCAAAATGGAGATGTGACTATTCCTTGCTAGTTTAATTTTCGTTTGAAGTTTCGCAATTATTTTTCATTTTCAACCATATTCCCCAATGAACGGTTCCTTATAATATTATCGGTTAATTTTTCGTGCATCATTGTTTTAGCCATGCTTTGAAAGGTCTTGGAAACACCTACAATTTACATACCAAAATTAATGGTCTAAAATTAGATCTCAATTGCTAAAATATAATGGCCCTTCAATAATCACTTTTTGCGAATTAAAAAATGTTGAAGAATAAGTAAACTTGTTCAGGAAAAGGTTTTTTAAGGGCACATGCTGGTCGAAAAATGGGCTTATGCTGCCCAGAAGAAACTGTTGTAGCTAGAGCTATGAAATTTTACACAGGTCTTCAGGGCACCAAATTATGACCCTCCGTGAAATTTTAGGTTGCCATGGTTACGGTTGCCATGGCAACAAAATTTTTTACATATTTTTAAGTATTCGTCCTTACAAAAAATTCATCTCAAGACTGAGCTATCAGAGTAACCAGAACTCCTTAATTTTTCTTATTTTAGGTGTTCGGATCCGCAATAAGGCTATTTTCAAACTGAAAATATGTTTTTATAGTACTTTTCAGAGTTCGCGAACATGGGACTACCGAGCTAATTCATGATTTTTCAGATTTGAATCGCTGTCCCACGGCCTGTAATCCAAATAGATCACTGAAAATAGCCTTATTGCGGAAGCAAACTTGTTGGTAAGCAGTATGCAAAATTTCATATTGATATCTCCACCGGTTTTTGAGATGAATTTTTTGTAAGCGCTCAAAGTCAGCAAAATTCGCAATTTTCGGGAAAAGGCAAAAAAAGGAAATAAATAGTTTTCCTTCAAATACCCATGCCAACCTTGTATAAAAAATGGTCTGATATCATGGGACTCACTCTTTTACACAAGCAGGCCAAGTTTAGTGTGAATATCTTCAATACTTTTGCTGAAACTGCATCAAAGTTTTTGAATAATCCTATTTTCCGAGTTATGAGAAATTTTGAGAATTGGCCCTGCTTCAAAATTATGTTGCCTTTTTTCACTCATATCAGATGTGCTTTGTTTCTTTCATCAGGTTTATCATTATATATATATAAAAAAAAAATTTTTTTAGAATTTTTTTTTTTTCAATTATTTCACGTCAACGTATCATGTGCAACCATAGTGCCCTCTTTTGGGAGGATTTGGTGGCCTTTAAAAAGGCCGAGAGATTTTTTGCACTGATTGACTTGGGACAGTGCACACCCCTTGCAGCCCTGGCGATGACTCTAGTGACCTCCAGCCTGGTACAGGTGACCTTCCTGGGATTGAAGTGTGTCTTCGCGTCGCACCTTCAGCACAGACTTCTTCTTCCTGTGGGCCTTGCTCTCCTGGGAACAGTCACGCTCGGCTTGGTACAGACGTGTGTGGTCGCGACGCTTGGACAACTCCTCCAGAGGACGTCCAGACTGTACTCCTAGGCACTCAGCTGCATCTACCAATCCAGTGGACCCTTTGTTAAATTGCATGAGAGCCAAAGCAGTTGCCGTTTCCACTGTCTTCCTGCCACAGTACTTGGACTTGGGTGCTCTTTGCCACAGAGTGGAGTGCAAGGACTCGTTCGCATTCGACGTCTGAAGTTGCATGCAACGTTTCAGCAGGTTTCTGTCTGCGAGTCGCTCAAAGAGGGGCACAATCAGCTCGCAAAGGTCTTTCGGAAGTGGTGGATCATGCTTCACTAGTCCGTACACTTCAGCTGGGTCCTTCCCCTGTTGTTGTGCTTCTTTGTACCAGCACCAACTGCCACAGAAAGTGTGGTGAGGGTCATCCAATGTCGACAGGCTGTGAAACAGGATGGCCCACACAGAGTTCCGACTGGCTTCCACGTCTGGAGCGTTCTCCACAATCGCCTTCCGGTAGTATGAAGAAAATTTCTTCATCCTTTCCTTGGTCATGCGACCTCGTCCACTCATCTTGATCGAAAGGCGAGTTGCATCTGCAGCTTCAGACGACAGAGATCGCTTTGTCTTCTTTGAAACCTTCGCCTGGCTGTCAACTTCCTTCACCAGCCGTTCTAGTCCTTTATACATCCGCTTTGCAACGTGGTTGATGCATTCTTCTTTCTGGATCTCTCCACCATAGGGCTTCAGGGTGTTCAGGGCCTCAAGGACGGCTGCATCCCCATCACCTATCAAAGCGACATATTTCATGCCGCAGACATCCACGGACCTCCCCCACAACATCTTCGCTCCAGCCACTTCCATCGATCCACTGGAGCCCTCATGGTTCCTGTCGCAGTTCGGTGCATGTGCCTCCATCCAATCCTCCTTGTCCGAGCCCTCCAGTTTGCTTCCTGCGAGTTCGCATTCAGCACAATACTTGGACAGAACCACAAAGTCCAGCACCAGTCCTGTGAGGCTATCTATTACGAAACAGGCCCCAACTGATGATGTATGTCCCTTGATGTGCCACGTTCCGTCATAGCTGACCGTTATCTCCTGTGGGCCGTCTGTTGGTCCATGCAGATCTTCGTAGGCACTTCTTACAATATCATGGGTATTCGCCAAGTGTTCTGCAGCTGGTCCATGCAGTAGTCTCTGATGCAGTTGCTTACTGATAGAGTGGTACGTCTTGTGGTGGAGTCCACCTTCCACATTCATTACAGCCATCATGCGAACTAGCTCCGATTGTCCAAGCCCAACTTCCTTAGCTGCCAGCACACTCCTCCTGTTGACTTCAAACGGATGCCTCGAGGTGTTGACGCTCTCACCATCTTCGACGATCTGGGGACTTGTGTAATCACTCTGAACAACACCACAGTGCTCGCAAGAAACCTCGAACTTCAGCGCAAAACCACGTCGAAACCCCTCCAACGATCTGAACTTCAGCGGGGACTTCCTGCACTTGGGGCAGACCGAAGCTTCCGTCATGGACTTCACCTTGCTGCTGTGGAATAAGATGAAGCTGTCATCTGAAAATAAAATATACATGTGATTAGAATTAAATATATTATATCAGACATACTAGAATTGTCAATAAATTCAATTCATCAAATAAGAGCTGAGAATGTATAGAATTATTGATTACCTAGATTTATAGTGCAACCAGTGATCACAGCATCAGTGAAATAACATGACAAAAAGTCAGTCTTGCAATGAACAAAGAAAAGCAACACCATTTCTTTCTTTACAACAGGCTACTTTAAATTTATTTCTTACATTAATGTCATATTATTTTAAATAAATTTTCAGTTAGTTTTCAGCATTGCCGAATGTCATTTCATGCAGAGCAAATGTCACAATCATGTGGCAAAGGCCACTCCTGAACTAAGTGCTTCAGAGTGATACGAAAGACCCCAGCACCCTCCTCGTACTGTTTGTCGTACAGCCCGGCCGATGATGCACCGAATCTCTTCCTCACAAGGTCCCTGATGAGTTCGGGAAAAACGTAAGTCGGGGAATAGCACAGGGGCATCTCCTCTTTACCAACTTTGAACTTGTACCACAATGTTGTGAACAACATTTTGTAGACACTCTTCCTTGATTTCAGGTGGAACAAAATGTGTATAAGTCCTCCATGTGGGGGAACTCCCACCTCCCGAATGAATGCTTTTAGCAGGTCAAGCCTCAGCTCAGTCATCAAGTCACTACAGAAAAAAAAAAATTACACTATATATCTATCAATCTCATCATGCTACTGTCATAAGTGATGTGAAATGTGTAAAATTTAAGCTAAGCAGAAGAATGAGCTGAAGTGCATGCAAAGTATTGTCAAAGGAACAATTACCTGAAGTCTTCATCATTCATAGTAGGCCTATTTGATGCCATGATCACTGGTTGCTAGCATGAGAATTGACAATCTTGTGGATGGAATGTCAAGAGGGGCTCTGTCACTAAATGTTTTTTTTTTCTAATTTGACAACATATTATTAAAAGGTGAAATTAACATGCCATATTTGCATTTAATCAGCATTAAAAAATATTTTTTGACAGGTATTTACCTTCTTGACACAAGGTGGCTTCCCTATCTGCACCTTCATAGGCCTCCAGTTTTCGCTTGAAAGTTGAATGGAAAACTCTTCCATGGACTTCCTGGCAATTTTCCTTATTCTCTCCTCCATTTTCGGCATCCGACACGACTTTTCTTCCTCTCTTTGACCGTCTTTTCTTTCCAAACGAACGACGAGTATGGAACTTAGGCATCTTGAAAGATCGCGGCTATTCCAATACACGTGGGTTTGTTGACAGTAACACGCTCTCTGATTGGTTGGTGTAATGATATGCACGAGCCGAAGCCACGACGAAGAAAGCCCGCGAAAATCCGAGCGATCTCATTGGACGCCGAATGACGGACCTCGTTCGGGTTACGCTTCGGCAAACATCGGCGCTATAATTCATGCGAGAAATCGGCGAAATTATGGGATGGCAGGCCGACAGCCAATGAAAAAAATTCATATTTATTTCGGGGGAGGAGCCAAGCGAGTGGAGAAGACGACAATATGGCGTCCACGTGTTGTGAGAGCGCCGTTAGAGCAGTGCAAACTAGCCCTGTTTTCGCCGTGAAATCTCGATGACGCCGCCATTTTTTAGATCCAGGTGACATGTGAGCGCGACAAGGTCAGTTTGAGGTTCGATTTAAGTGGTTTATAGGTGGATTTGCGCAAAGATTTCGAGCGATCTGGACGTCATAATACCTCTAGATTACGAATCTGTCAAAAGCCCAATATCGATTTCTGACGAAAAAATTGAGATTTTTCGACCCGCGTGTGCCCTTAAATCTAATTTAACTGCCCATTACAGGGGTTCTCATTCTCAAAATGGCAGGGTGACCAAATACAATTTCTTCCTTTTTTTTATCATGAGAAAGCTGCTTTGTGAGCAGTGAAATTTTAATGTTGTATCCTTTTTTTATCATGAGAAAGCTGCTTTGTGAACAGTGAAATTTTAATGTTGTATCCTTTTTTTTTATCATGAGAAAGCTGCTTTGTGAGCAGTGAAATTTTAATGTTGTATCCTTTTTTTTTATCATGAGAAAGCTGCTTTGTGAGCAGTGAAATTTTAATGTTGTATCCTTTTTTTTATCATGAGAAAGCTGCTTTGTGAGCAGTGAAATTTTAATGTTGTATCCTTTTTTTTATCATGAGAAAGCTGCTTTGTGAGCAGTGAAATTTTAATGTTGTATCTTTTTTTTTATCATGAGAAAGCTGCTTTGTGACCAGTGAAATTTTAATGTTGTATCCTTTTTTTATCATGAGAAGCTGCTTTGTGAGCAGTGAAATTTTAATGTTGTATCTTTTTTTTTATCATGAGAAGCTGCTTTGAGAGCAGTGAAATTTTAATGTTGTATCCTTTTTTTTATCATGAAAAAGCTGCTTTGTGAGCAGTGAAATTTTAATGTTGTATCCTTTTTTTATCATGAAAAAGCTGCTTTGTGAGCAGTGAAATTTTAATGTTGTATCCTTTTTTTTAATCATGAAAAAGCTGCTCTGTGAGCAGTGAAATTTTAATGTACCCTTTTTTTTATCACGAGAAAGCTGCTTTGAGAGCAGTGAAATTTTAATGTATCCTTTTTTTTATCATGAGAAAGCTGCTTTGTGAGCAGTGAAATTTTAATGTTGTATCCTTTTTTTTATCATGAGAAAGCTGCTTTGTGAGCAGTGAAATTTTAATGTTGTATCCTTTTTTTTATCATGAGAAAGCTGCTTTGTGAGCAGTGAAATTTTAATGTTGTATCCTTTTTTTTATCATGAAAAAGCTTCTTTGAGAGCCGTGAAATTTTAATGTTGTATCCTTTTTTTTATCATGAAAAAGCTGCTTTGTGACCAGTGAAATTTTAATGTTGTATCCTTTTTTTTTATCATGAGAAAGCTGCTTTGTGAGCAGTGAAATTTTAATGTTGTATCCTTTTTTTTTATCATGAGAAACTGCTTTGTGAGCAGTGAAATTTTAATGTTGTATCCTTTTTTTTAATCATGAAAAAGCTTCTTTGTGAGCAGTGAAATTTTAATGTACCCTTTTTTTTATCACGAGAAAGCTGCTTTGAGAGCAGTGAAATTTTAATGTTGTATCCTTTTTTTTTTATCATGAGAAAGCTGCTTTGTGAACAGTGAAATTTTAATGTTGTATCCTTTTTTTTATCATGAAAAAGCTGCTTTGTGAGCAGTGAAATTTTAATGTTGTATCCTTTTTTTTATCATGAAAAAGCTGCTTTGTGAGCAGTGAAATTTTAATGTTGTATCCTTTTTTTTAATCATGAAAAAGCTGCTCTGTGAGCAGTGAAATTTTAATGTACCCTTTTTTTTATCACGAGAAAGCTGCTTTGAGAGCAGTGAAATTTTAATGTACCCTTTTTTTTATCACGAGAAAGCTGCTTTGTGAGCAGTGAAATTTTAATGTTGTATCCTTTTTTTTATCATGAAAAAGCTTCTTTGAGAGCCGTGAAATTTTAATGTTGTATCCTTTTTTTTATCATGAAAAAGCTGCTTTGTGACCAGTGAAATTTTAATGTTGTATCCTTTTTTTTTATCATGAGAAAGCTGCTTTGTGAGCAGTGAAATTTTAATGTTGTATCCTTTTTTTTATCATGAGAAAGCTGCTTTGTGAGCAGTGAAATTTTAATGTTGTATCCTTTTTTTTTATCATGAGAAAGCTGCTTTGTGAGCAGTGAAATTTTAATGTTGTATCCTTTTTTTTATCATGAAAAAGCTGCTTTGTGAGCAGTGAAATTTTAATGTTGTATCCTTTTTTTTATCATGAAAAAGCTGCTTTGTGAGCAGTGAAATTTTAATGTTGTATCCTTTTTTTTTATCATGAGAAAGCTGCTTTGTGAGCAGTGAAATTTTAATGTTGTATCCTTTTTTAGAGTTGCTTGCTTGCAAGCGCAACTCTATTGTGAGAGGCAGGATGAGAAAGCTTGTTAACACTCTAGTGGTCACACTTTTTCACCAATCTCGTTCAAACTTTTCATACAATTTCAACATAATTTTATCTTGCTTCTATCAACTTTTGGTAGACTTCCATGACATTAAATTTTTTATTTACGAAACTAAAATGTTCGTTTTTGGCGGGAATTTCAAATGTCTAGCTGCAGTGATAGCAACAGCAGCAGCAGCAGCCAGATCCAGTGTTTACAAATTCAATAGAAGGAATGAAGGAATGGTGGAAGGAAGGAAATAAGGAAGAAAGGAAGGAAGAATGGAAGGAAGGAAATAAGCAAATAAGAGAGAAAGGAAGGAAGAAAGGAAGGAAAAGAAGAGAGGGAGGGAGGTAGGAAGACAGAGGAGGGAAAGAGAGGGAGGGAGGAAGGAAGAGAGAAAGAGAGGGAGAGAGGGAGAGAGAGAGGAAGGAAGGAAGAGAGGAAGGAAGGAAGAGAGGAAGAGAGGAAGAGAGGAAGAGAGGAAGGAAGGAAGACAGAGGGAGGGAGGGAGGGAGGGAGGGAGATATATAGATATATATAGATATATATAGATATATATAGATATATATAGATATATATAGATATCTGATATATATAGATATATATATATAGATATATATAGATATATCAACACATTCTCCACATATAATGAAATACGTACTTTATGGACTTTTGTCACCTGAATATAAAGGATGTATTTAATTCTGAAGGTACATCTACAAGATAAAGAATGTTATTCATTTTCTGATATAGATATGTCTGTGGTACAGTTAAATGCCAAAAATGGACCTGCTTTTCAGTTGATTTGGCCTCATTGATCATACTTTTCCCCATACAAATCGTGCAGTCAGGTAACATTGTATTTATGATGAAATGCTAAGGCTTTAATACTGATTATAGCTAAAATGTCCGCAGATTCATGTCGAGGTTCATGTAATTGATTGGACATTTTCAATGGCGTACATTTCGGGGTTTAGAGTAACAAAATGAACATGGGAAAGATAAGAAAAGCCACAAATCATCCCGCATTCCCCCATTTTTATCCCCGGCCATTTATAGATACTGTTTATTCTGGGATATAATTTCTACTAGTTATAAAATGTTAGTGACTGAATTATTCCTCCTCCCTTCTCTTCTCCTCCCTTCTCCTCTCCTCCATTCTCCTCTCCTTCATCCTCCCCTCCTCCCTACTCCCTTCTCCCTTTCTTCTTTCACTGATCCCTCCTTCCTCCATAACAAAAATATACCGAATTACCAGATAAGATGCCCCTTCACATCTTTTCAGAAGACCTTCAAGCAGTCAGAGAGGTCTGGGAGATCACCATGCCTCTATTTAAGGGCCTATATTCCAGGTGGGGGGGGGGGGGCTTACAGGAATTTCTCATTAAATTGTGACAGTGCTGCTAACTTTGTTATGTATGTATGATGATGAACTCACTTGGGGCCTTAATTCAAGGGAGGTCATTATTTTGCACAGCTCAGACATGGGAAACCAAACAGGAGGCTATAAAAATACTATTGTTTGTTTTTTGAACAGGTCTACTCAAGACGGCTACCTGGTATACAGGGCCTTTATTCTGGGGGGGGGGGGGCTTTATTTGAACATATTACTCCAGGAAAGCCCCACATTGTTTGCTTTCTAAAAATAATGCGGCTGAAGGCATTAAAAACGATTAAATCTTGCAAAATATATTTGTGAAGAAATACTGCCTACCTACTAGAGAACAGAATTTAGTTAATTTGACAGTCATAGCATGTCAAACATGATTTAAAGCTATCAACTATCAATAAACAAGGTTTTTTTTAATAGGCATGCTTATATATCTTTAAGTGATAAAATATAGGCCTATCCCCATGCCACTGAATTCAGTGACTGAAATCCAAAATATCCCATTATTATCATCATAAAGATAAAGAATTTATATGCACTAATAACAAAGTTTATCATTTTAAAAGCATTTTATCCTTACAAAATGGTAAAGTTATCATTATTGTGGTATGGTTAATCTGAACACCTAAAAAGGTAAAACCAAATTTGGTGAATTATGGCTGAAAAAGTCTGAGGTTTGATAATAATTAAAATATGGCAAAATTAACTGGTCTCATTACAATTCTGAAATAGTTATAAGAACACACTAAATATTAATTTTGAATATAACTTACAAATATGTAACTAGGTCAGCTATTCTTATCTAATAAATGCTATTATACATGTATTACAATGGAAGGGGTGCAAGAAATGACAATGAGATAAGACTTCACCCCTATGATAGTCAGATATAATGACCTGAGCAATGATGCGTTCAATGGATATCACTAGGGTTAGGTAATCAGTAAAGGGTAAATTCAAACATTGTTTCAGTGAATTTACTCAATTTAGTTTTTAAAAATGCACTATGTTAAAAAAATTAAAATATGTTTTTTTTTTTTATAAGCAATGATAAAGATATTTAAAAAGGCCACTGTAATAACAGGCATTATATTTTCAGAACTTCAATTTTAAATATAACATTTATGGATAAAATGAACCCCCCCCCCATTCCCCCACTTGAAAAAGCAGGCATATGCTATGCAGTATGGATGGATGGATGGTTGGGGCTTAATGTCCTGTATTCATGCACTTGATAGGCTAATTAGGACAGGAGCATGAAGACTGTCCTTCATTTTATTCAATGGGTCAAATAATGAAATACAGTGTTTATTCGTATTTGCAATAAAGACCATCTTTCATTTTCATCCTGATTTTAGGGAATGAAGACCAGCTTTTATTTTGCAGAATTGTGTAGAAATAAAGACTGGTGTTCATCCTCAACTGTTGTGTGATCTATATGTGAGAATGAAGGACGTCCTTCTTGTTCCTTCAGAATGAAGACCGGTGTTTATAGTCAGGTGCAAAAAGTCCATAAAGTATGTATTTCATTCTGGGGTGGAGAATGGGCTGAGATATATAGATATATAGATAGATAGATAGATAGAGCCTTACAGAAAAATAGATAATCAAATAGGACATCTTTATATTTAAATATTCTATCTACAAGCAACTCTTAAAGTGCTTGCACGTTATTTTTTTATCATGAGAAAGCTGCTTTGTGAGCAGTGAAATTTTAATGTTGTATCCTTTTTTTATCATGAGAAAGCTGCTTTGTGAACAGTGAAATTTTAATGTTGTATTTTGTCTAAAACAGAAAATATCAGAGAGAGGCTGTTTTATTTCAGTTAAGAGTTTAAATATAAAGAGGATGTGATTGTTCCCATGTGAAAGCTAAGAGTTTTTTCTGTCATGAGGTACCACTCCTGCCATGTACATGTAATAAATTCTGATGAAGATATGATATGAAATACAATTTATTAACACCTCTCATATTTTAAGCATTTTCCACAAAATTTAACGTTGAAACTGCATGCGGCTTCTCATAAGCCAGGCATTCCCACGGTCAAGAATCTGAAAAAAATTATTTTTATATATATTTGGTCATTCTGGCACTTGGAGAATGAGAACCACTATACTTACCTGTGAAATTAAGTTAAAATCCTGTTTTCAACATGCTTAGTCATTCTGCAACACCTTTGTTCATAAAAAGTGTATGCTGATGAGCTTGTAGGTCTTAGGAGTTAAAATATTATTTTAGACCATTAATGTTGGTATGTAGGCCTAAATTGAACGTCTTTTTGAAACTTTTCCTACCTTGTCATTCTTATTATTTAAACTCCCAAAAGGCACAACTTCCCGTACAAGAGCAAATATTTGAGTTTGCAGGGAAAAGTTAAAATTGACACATCCTAACATACACTTACAAAGATTTTTCACTTGCTAATATAATTAGAAGACCAGGATCGTTACAATGCTGTACATAGTGAAATTAACTGTAATGCACCCTTTGTTCATCACAAGTAGGCTACAATCTGTCTATATCTTGCCCCCACAGTTCTCGGGCCTCCTTGTTGCGTGGGACGTAACACTAAGGTGAAGACCTCTTTCCTTAGTGGTCAACATGAGACAGTGCGCATGTACGGTCTGTCCACTAACTTGCAGGGGAATATCAATGCATGATTATGTCAAATACCACGTTTCAAAACCGGATCGTACGTCAGCCGGTAACCAAGGTGCGCGTCCCTCAGCGGGTAACCAGGCCAACATTGAAAAGTTTGCGACTGGAATACCAAGATTTCAATGGACAGAGAACATTTGGGATGACTTTACTGACCCTGACCTGACCTCCTGTTGCTGACTTCTTGTTTCATTCCTTCAGTTATTATCAAAATTTTAGCCTTTGATTAAGTTTTGACAATGCTAGATACCCTGGTCTGATACCCTAATTCGGCCGGATATCAGATATCATGCAAATTCCAGTATCAGACTGAATACAAGGTACTGTGCCCGATATTCGAGCATCCCTAGCCCTCAGGGGGCCTGCCTCCAGTAATCGTCTAATCGACCATACCTTACCTTACCTGTTGGTCTTGGGATATACTAGGTCTTGGAATATACCAGGGACATACGGCCCAAAGCCATTGTATAACTTTAAAGACGAATGCGGGTATTCTCAGCGCCGCAATGCGGATAATGATGTGACGTCACGAAAAACAAAATAAAAGGTAGGAACGCCACCAGTCAGTAGACCTGTTGGTGGGGTCCTCTGCCAGGTTATATTGTCGCGACATTACTGCTGCAGCCACAGAGATTCATTGCTTCTGCAGCTGAGCTGCATTATGTGAATTCGTGATGGCACAATCATACAAATAAGGAGTCAAGGGAGCCTAATATGATAATGCCGCAGCATGGAAGACGGGACTTGTAACTACTCGATTGGTTGACAATACCCAAGCATTATTTTTTTTAATTTTTTTTTTTTGGATAATTTTTTTTTTTCGGAAAAATTTTTTTTTTCGGAATTTTTTTTTTCGGAAAAAAATTTTTTTTTCGGAAATTTTTTTTTTTCGGAAATTTTATTTTTTTTTCGGAAAATTTTTTTTTTTTTCGGACATTTTTTTTTTTGGGGGGAATATCAAACAGAAGAAGAAGAAGAAGAAGGTAGTCACGTTGTAGTCACGCGTGAAGAGAAGCAAGTGCCAGGATCATATTATGGGATGTCTGAATCACTTTTTTTTATTGAACCATCTGGAGCACTCCACTCGCCTGATAGCCATAAGGGACGAGACACCTCGCTTCGCTCGGTGAGCCGGTGGCTCTGTCCCGTCTATAAGAACAAAGGTGAGTACATTATTAGTTTGCAATGATACTGTGTGTGAAGGTTGATGGTTTTCTGGCAGAAAACATGGGGTCAGCTGACTCAGCTGAAAGAAAAGATCAGTCGGCAAAAATTGGCATGGTGCCAAGCAACTGTCACATTCAGGGCCCGGGAAATTCAGTGATTTAAGTACCCAATGCTCAGTATTTCAGGGAGGGCAACTTGGCCTTAGTGCTGCATTGCTCATCATGATTGAGAGATTGAAATACGTCTCATATTTACATTAATGTGATCTAGGCCTAATAATTTTATTTAACAAGAAATGGAAATAATATAGAAATGTTGTGGAATTTATAGTTTCTTTCTGATACATGTATCCTAGTGATATAAGTCATTCTGGTCCCAATTTATGTAAAAACATCACCTTGCAAACACAAAAAAGATTTGCATGCTGGTGTTATTAAACGGTTAATAAAAGAAGTACACTTTGTCTCATCTCACATGCGAACTGACGTTTGACTTTAAATGTACAGGCCTAAGGGGGGAGGATGAACCCCCTTACCCCCCCCCCCCTTGAATCCGCTACTGATTTAGAGATTCAGGAGTCTTGGAGTCAATTTTCCAGAACTAAAGTCTGTTCCATTGTAACATGACTACGAATGCTTGAATAATGGGATCGTGGGAAATTTTAGTACTGTACTACAGACTAGATTTTAAAAATGACAGGAAGTTTTTGGATTTCAATCAATTTCATGTATAAATTAAGTTTGTGTTCACAAAGTGAAAAACTGCCCTATCAAACGGTATCATAAATCTTACAATAGTCATGTGCTTATGGTTGACTCAGAACTGGATCATTTCTGGATCAGTCGAATTATAATTGACAATTTGACCGCCAGTTCTGGACCTGATTTGAAAATTCAATAATTCCTAAATTGCAGAATTGTTAATTTTTGTCCTTCACCTTTCTGTCTATGCAATTATCAGGTTTTTAAAAACCTTTGTCATAATATTTTCAGGAACTTCAACAACTTGAAGAAAAAAAAAACCATCAAAGAAATTATGTATCTGGTGCTGATGAAACTAAGAAGCTGAGAGAAAGCCGTTGGAGAGTGATACAACAATTACCAGTGAAACTGATGAATTTTAATTAATTTTAATGTATTATTGTTTTTATTAACTGATTCATTAATTGAATAATGGACAAATGGCATGGGGTCTCATTATCCAACAAAATTCACACCAATATATAGATTGTGAATTGTTACTGTATTATAATAAAGTGGATTTGTAATTAGTTGCCTATGAAGTTGGTTATCCAATATAAGTCGAGACGATATTGGTCACAAAAATATTGAGACACTTCTGAATTAATGTTAGTAGCAGGGCTTTGGAGTCGGAGCCGGGAGTCGGAGTCGGGAGTCGGAGTCGTGGAGTCGGAGGTTTTCGGATTGAGTCGGAGTCGAACTTTGATTGTCAGCTGGAGTTGGGAGTCGGGAGTCCAGGGCTGGACTGGCCCACCGGGACACCGGGAGAATTCCCGGTGGGCCGATGGTCTTGTGGGCCGATTGGAAAGAAAAGAAAAAAAAACTGAAAAACTTGGTTCCCGTTTTTGCAACCCCAACATATTTGGTATCATTAGAATCGTCTTGAAAATGGTATCTAAATCATATACTTATTCCAGACCATTACGCATATAATCTTGATTAAGTTGGTTTCAATTATTTGTATTTTTTCCATTACCCTAAAAGTGCCTATGTGGCCCATACAAGATCAGTGAATTAGCACTGTCTATACTCAGAGGAAATTTCAAATTTTCAATATAATTTTCAATACCTGAACCTGGGCTATTAGGCCTGTTATAAAAAAAAAGAAAGCAACCTTTAAATCCCGGGGGGGGGGTACTCACTCTATAAGGGTGTATATAGAGGCGCCGCTGGATGGTTTAGGTTTTTTGGCCTTTTTGGATTAAAATGGTTTTGGTTTTTTGACAATTCAGATTAATTTGGTTCTGGTTTTCGCAACCCCAACATGTTTGGTACCGTTAGGATCGGCTTTAAAAGAGGATTAAAATGGTTTAAAAACCATGGAGATTAAATTGGTTTGCAAAAAATTTTAGTGAAGGATTAAAATGGTTTGTGGTTTTGGCGCAGTTCCGGATTAAAATGGTTCTGGTTTTCAAAATTGCCGAGGCGCATCCGTATGCAAAAGTCCGCGAAGTACCCCCCCCGGCTTTAAATGCTACAAAATTGTATGTCACCCGCCCCATCCCTTATTTAGAGATTTTGACACAGCCTTTGTTGTAACAATAATGAGCATTGGAGAAGGGAATATAGAAATCACATTAAAAGATTGTTCTAGATAATGGAGCCTTATAAGTTCAACCAGTTGATTCTTGTGACAAGTGGTTATGGATTTTTGTAGTAAAAACCAATAAAAGCATTGGCCTATGTACATGTCGCACCACTTTAGTTTGGCATTGCTTTACGCATGAAGAAGAAAGTTTGTCTCTGGAGTGTAATCCATGGCCCAGCCCACACCCCCCGCCGCAGGACCGAAGCATTATAAGATTGACCGCTAACTGGGCCGCTGTCCACTGAAATTTCCAGGGCCGATTTTCTCTCCCAGTCCGCCCCTGTCGGAGTCGGAAATTAAATTGGTGACTCCTGACTCCTAAAAATAATAAATATAATTTACAAAAATATAGTTACAAAATTATGAAATGAATCCGGAATTTTAATTAAAATTTCCTAACCAAATATTCATGTAAAAATTCCTGTAAAAACTTTGTGGAATTAATTTTTCTCCCCTGTTAACCAAGTAATATTTTTATGCAATAATGCCGATAATCAGAGTCGGGAGTCGGAGTCGTAATTCAGGAGACCTAAGGAGTCGGAGTCGCTTTTCAGAAAGTCAAAGGAGTCGGGAGTCGGAGTCGGTTCACTTATTACCCGACTCCAAAGCCCTGGTTAGTAGGCCTACTAATGGCAAGACTGTTAAAACTATATTGTATATTAATAAATTTCATTAATATATTTATGGGCTGTGTCATTGCTGAAAGTTGATTTAAAAAATTGAAAATGCTGAACTTGAAAAAGCATGTGAATGTCAAAAAAAATTTGTTTTCAGTACTGTTGGGATTGAACTTTTTAAAATGCTTCAGCTTATTTAAACATTTGCGTATAAGTATGTGACTTTCATCAAATGAAGATCTATGTGTTTTTTTTTTCTCAAGTCTGTGTTTTCAATATAAATGACTTGTTTGTGGATCTGCTGCATGGCATTGTCTTGCGGAAAACTGATGTCAATTTCCTGTGAAAATCAAGCATATTATGGTTATTCAAATTGAAGTGTATATTTTTCATCGCCAGTTTCGTTATTGTTCTTTCCAGAGTTATGATGGATGGTCTGTCTCTAATCTTGCTATATTCTTTTGTTCATAATTTTGATCTATTTGTTAAATTGCTTTGGCATGTGATTATCATCAAAAGGTTGAATGTGTCACGTCACTGAAAGAAAAGATAAGAGTTTAATACATGTAAACTGTTTTACATTAGGTTATTTGATGATTTGGATAGATTGTCAGAGCTGTTGTGAGTTTCACAAATAAGGGAAGAGTGCAATGATGATGCTGGGTGAATATGTTTCAATTCAAGAAACATTCAACATTCTATATGATCAAATGTGACTTCCTGTTGCCTTATTTAGCTCATGGCTCGTTGTGGGAGTAAAGTAATTCTGTTGACCTGGTAGATATTTGGTTCTAAGTTTTGATGTATTTATTAAGAAGGCAAGTTGACTAACTTCAATATTTTACAAATATATAATTGTGCTGTCCACCTATGTTGCCGCTTGCTGCGGCATTGTGATATTAATTGAATATCCCACAATAGGCAGTGAAGTTCAGGCAAAAAAACGTGTGACTCACACCATGTGGTTCATCGTTGTGAACCACATGCATCTCATTATCTGACGTTGTTATGTAAACAATGGGCAGTGGAGTGATGGCGTCACAATCTTTTGACACTCCATTGGTCGGTGTGGTTGCTAGCGATCTTTTTGTGGCCCTTCAAACAAAATAGTGCCTCTTGAAATTATTAATTCTTTTTACTGGAGGTCTGTTTTTATTGTGGGATATAAATAAAACTTAATGGAGTGTGGTTCACAGAAATGAACCTCACTCATGACATTCATGAGGTTCATTGCTGTGAACCACACTCCCATTTAGTTTTATTATAAAAGCTATTAAGCTAAGGTTTCAAACTGATCTATTTTAAGAAGTCTTGTTGAAAAAAAACAACTTTTCTGACTTTCATGAGTTTAAATCACCAGTGGTTTAAACCACTCGATCAGGAAGGTTTATATTTGCATAATGATGAAAAGAGTGTTAGACCCCAAAAAGGCGTGCACATCTTGGGTATTCGATAAAAACCATAACCAAAACAGGCCCACAGCCACAATTGATTCCGAAATTTTTACCCTTTTTTTATCTTCTTCGAAAAAAATGGCCCAGAGGCGGATACAGGAGGGGGGGGGGGGTTTGGGCCCCCGGCCCCCCTAGAGCACCAAGATTAGTATTAGCATTTTGAAGAAAAATTGCCTTAACGCCGGCCCGCGAATGCCGAAACACGTCCGAGCCCCCCCCCTAGAATATTGTGTCTGGATCGGTCACTGAGTGCTGTGTGAATTTGACCACCAAAAGGCACAACGAGGTTGTCAGGTCCAAAGATGTACTAAATATAACAAATGTTACATATACCACAAGTTTTGGCATATCGTCCAATAGAGAGGGGGATGCATAGGGAGATGGATGCACAGGGAGAGGGACATGAGCAGGAGAGGGAGATGAACAGAAGAGAGAGATGGACAGGGAGAGGGAGAGTTCCCCCGTGGCCTGATTGGTAAGTGCGCTTGTCAACTGGCTTTGAGGGCATGGCTTCTAATCTCACCCCGGGAACTTACTTTAGTCCGAGCCCATGGGACATTAAATGGAGGCGGGTTGTATCCAGTATTTTATGCTGGGGCAACTGAAAGACCCTGGGCATCCATGAATTGATAGGGTATGTGCCAGACTCACACTCCTCGCATCTCATCATCATACGGCAATCGCCTGCCTCGATATAGCCCGCTAAGGCGCTGCAGAGGCGTAAAACACAAACAACAACAACAACACAGGGGGAGGGAGATGCACAAGGAGATGGGAGATGCACAGGAGAGGGAGATGCACATGAAGAGGGACATGCACACGGGGAGGGAGATGCACAGGGAGAAGGAGATGCACAGGGAGACGGGAGATGCATATGAAGAGGGAGATGCACAGGGAGAGGGAAATGCAAATGGAGAGAGAGATGCACAGGGAGACGAGAGATGCACAGGAGAGGGAGATGCACAGGGAGATGCATGGGAGAGGAAGATAAACAGGGAGAGGGAGATGTACAGGAGAGGGAGATGCATATGAAGAGGGAGATGCACATGGAGAGGGAGATGCACAGGAGAGGGAGATGTACAGGAGAGGGAGATGCACAAGAGAGGGAGATGCACAAGAGAGGGAGACGCACAAGAGAGGGAGATGCACAGGGAGTGGGAGATGCACAGGAGAGGGAGATGCACTGGAGAAGGAGCTGTACAAGAGAGGCAGGTGCACAGGAAAGGGAGATGCACAATAGAGGGACTTGCACAAGGAGAGGGAGATGCACAGGAGAGGGAGATGCACAGGAGAGGGAGATGCAAAGGAGAGGGAGATGTACAGGAGAGGGAGATGCACAGGGAGAGGGAGATGCACATGAAGAGGGACATGCACACGGGGAGGGAGATGCACAGGGAGAAGGAGATGCACAGGGAGACGGGAGATGCATATGAAGAGGGAGATGCACAGGGAGAGGGAAATGCAAATGGAGAGAGATGCACAGGGAGACGAGAGATACACAGGAGAGGGAGATGCACAGGAGAGGGAGATGCACAGGGAGAGGGAGATGTACAGGAGAGGGAGATGCATAAGAGAGGGAGATGCACATGGAGAGGGAGATGCACAGGAGAGGGAGATGCACAGGAGAGGGAGATGCACAAGAGAGGAAGATGCACAAGAGAGGGAGATGCACAAGAGAGGAAGATGCACAGGGAGAGGGAGATGCACAGGGAGAAGGAGATGCACTAGAGAAGGAGCTGTACAAGAGAGGCAGGTGCACAGGAAAGGGAGATGCACAATAGAGGGACTTGCACAGGGAGAGGGAGATGCACAGGAGAGGGAGATGTACAGGAGAGGGAGATGCACAGGGAGAGGGAGATGTTCAGGGAGAGAGGGATGTACAGGGAGAGGGAGATGTTCAGGGAGAGAGGGATGTACAGGGAGAGGGAGACGCACATGGAGAGGGAGATGCGCATGGAGAGGCTGGGAGAGGGAGATGTACAGGAGAGGGAGATGCAAAGGAGAGGGAGATGTACAGGAGAGGGAGATGCACAGGAGAGGGAGATGCACAGGAGAGGGAGATGCACAGGAGAGGGAGATGCACAGGAGAGGGAGATGCAAAGGAGAGGGAGACACACAGGGAGAGGGAGATGCACAAGAGAGGGAGATGCACAGGAGAGGGAGATGCACTGGAGAGGGAGATGCACATGAGTGGGAGATGCACAGGGAGTGGGAGATGCACAGGGAGAGAGGGAGATGCACAGGAGTGGGAGATGCACAGGAGAGGGAGATGCACTGGAGAAGGAGCTGTACAAGAGAGGCAGGTGCACAGGAAAGGGAGATGCACAATAGAGGGACTTGCACAGGGAGAGGGAGATGCACAATAGAGGGACTTGCACAGGGAGAGGGAGATGCACAGGGAGAGGGAGATGTACAGGAGAGGGAGATGTACAGGAGAGGGAGATGCGAAGGAGAGGGAGATGTTCAGGGAGAGAGGGATGTACAGGGAGAGGGAGACGCACATGGAGAGGGAGATGCGCATGGAGAGGCTGGGAGAGGGAGATGTACAGGAGAAGGAGCTTCACAGGAGAGGCAGGTGCACAGGAGGATGCACAATAGAGGGAGATGCACAGGGAGAGGGAGATGCACAGGGAGAAGGAGATGCACAGGAGAGGGAGATGTACAGGAGAGGGAGATGCAAAGGAGAGGGAGAAGTACAGGAGAGGGAGATGCACAGGAGAGGGAGATGCACATGAGTGGGAGATGCACAGGGAGTGAGAGATGCTCAGGGAGAGGGAGATGCACAAAGAGAGGCAGATGCACAGGGAGATGCACATGGAGAGGGAGATGCACAAGAGAGGGAGACGCACAGGAGAGGGAGATGCACAGGAGATTATATTTATTTTTGGCATTGTTCATGAGATTCTTTAAAATTTTACCATTTTCTTCAAACTGTAGGGGGGGGGGGCTGGTGGCCAAAATTGAGGTGAACCTCAATTTTGTTTCATGAATAAGTAGATATATATATAATAGGTAAAATAGAAAAAGAATTAGAAAATTTATCAATGTGGCAAGTATTGTATTTTTTGCATTGTTCATGAAATTCTTAAAGATTTCACCATTTTCTTCACATTGTAGGGGGCGCTGGTGGCCAAAACTGTGGTGAACCCCAATTTTTTTTCATGAATAAGTAGAAATATATAAGAGCTAAAATGGAAAAAAATTTGGACAATTTATCAATGTGGGAAGTATTTTATTTTTTGCATTGTTCATGAAATTCTTAAAGATTTCACCATTTTCTTCAAACTGTAGGGGGCGCTGGTGGCCAAAATTGTGGTGAACCCCAATTTTTTTTTCATGAATAAGTAGATATATGTAAGAGCTAAAATAGAAAAAAAATTGGAAAATGTATCAATGTGGGAAGTATTTTATTTTTGCATTGTTCATGAAATTCTTGAAGATTTCACCATTTTCTTCAAACTGTAGGGGGCGCTGGTGGCAAAAATTGTGGTGAACCCCAATTTCTTTTCATGAAGAAGTAGATATATATAAGAGCTAAAATGGAAAAAAATTTGGAAAATTTATCAATGTGGGAAGTATTTTATTTTTTGCATTGTTCATGAAACTCTTAAAGATTTCACCATTTTCTTCACATTGTAGGGGGCGCTGGTGGCAAAAATTGTGGTGAACCCCAATTCTTTTTCATGAGTAAGCATATATATATAATAGGTAAAATAGAAAAATAATTGGAAAATTTATCAATGTGGGAAGTATTTTATTTTTTGCATTGTTCATGAAATTCTTAAAGATTTCACCATTTTCTTCAAACTGTAGGGGGCGCTGGTGGCAAAAATTGTGGTGAACCCCAATTTTTTTTCATGAATAAGTAGATATATATAAGAGCTAAAATAGAAAAAAATTTGGAAAATTTATCAATGTGGGAAGTATTTTATTTTTGGCATTGTTCATGAAATTCTTTAAAATTTCACCATTTTCTTCAAACTGTAGGGGGCGCTGGTGGCCAAAATTGTGGTGAACCCCTAATTTTGTTTCATGAATAAGTAGATATATATAAGAGCTACAATTGATAAAATTTTGGAAAATTTATCAATGTGGGAAATATTTTATTTTTGGCATTGTTCATGAGATTCTTTAGAATTTCACAATTTTCTTCAAACTGTAGGGGGCATTGGTGGCCAAAATTGTGGTGAACGCCAATTTGTTTTCATGAATAAGTAGATATATATAAGAGCTAAAATAGAAAAAATTTTGGAAAATTTATCAATGTGGGAAGTATTTTATTTTTGGCATTGTTCATGAAATTCTTTAAAATTTCACCATTTTCTTCAAACTGTAGGGGGCGCTGGTGGCCAAAATTGTGGTGAACCCCTAATTTTTTTTCATGAAAAAGTAGATATATGTATCAGCTGCGATTTATATTAAAAAAAAAATTGTATTAATCAGGGAATATGTTATTTTTGGCCAAATTCATCAAATTGCCAAAAATTTCACCATTTTCTTCAAAATGTAGGGGGCGCTGGAAGCCAAGAAAGGCTGGTGACCCCCTAATTTTTTTTCATGACTAAAAAGGTGTATATTATATAAATATTGGATGGGAAGGAGTCCAATATAGAGTATAATTGGATGAAGAAAAGTTATATTGGATGAGGCGCAGCCGAATCCAATATAACTTTTCTGAATCCAATTATACTCTATATTGGACGACTGACCATCCGATATCTTATATATTCTCCATCCAATATAAGTTATATTTTCCTTTTAAGTTGACTTGCTGCCAAATGGTCAAAAAATATGCAATCAGATGTTTTGAATTTTCAGGATATGCTGCTAAGGTAGCATTTTTCCCCTCTCAATTGAAAAGAAAAAAAAGTAGCAAAATTTAGAAGGCTATTTAATACCAGCCCAAGCTTACATTACTGGCAGCAGTAATTTTAGTGTTCAAACCATGAAAGAGCAGGCAATGGTGACGTCACCAAGTCCATTGTCAGTATGCTCTCATGACGTCATCAGTTGTGATGTCACAATGACAAGTTGACCATTATGACATCACCAGTGGCGACGTCACAATTGAACAACAAGTAGGGAGCTGATTGTTCTTCATTTAAAAACTGTCTCGGATCCAATATAACTTTTTTACGATCCAATATAACTTTTCAGGATCCAATATAACTTTTCTCAGCATAATATAGCAACGATATTATCCAAGAATACTCGCTTGTGATTGGCTGACACAATCCGAGTGGAGAATATATATGCTATATGTGAGAACTTTTTGAAAAATTTATCAATGTAGGAAATATTTTATTTTTGGCTAAATTCATCAAATTGCTTAAAAATTCACAAACTTACCCGAAATGTAGGGGGCGCTCATGGCCAATAGGGTAAAGTGAACCCCTTATTTTTTTAATTAAAAAGTAAATACATGTATAATCCACACTTAAACAATTTTTGAAATTTTTATCATAGCAGGAAATATGTCTTTTGAGTAATTCTTTAAAGATAGTCTCAAAATTCAACAATCTCCAATCTAGGGGGCGCCATCGCATGAAAATGCTGGTGACAAACACTTTTTTTTTCAAAAATGTTTTCTTTGTCACTAATTGTACAAGTGTGCAAAATTTCATAAAAATATCAACATTACAAGTAATTCAGGTGAATAGTAGCATTCGTCTTTAAATCTTTAAGGATGTGACCTCCCTCGCATTAATGGCCCATGGGTTCGGACAAAATTGAGTTCCAAAATTGGGATTTGATCCCACCGTTTGAACTTCAGAACCAGTGGTTGCACAAACAAACTCTACTCTTGACAATTAGGTCACAGTGAAGTCTCATTTTTTTACACAACGATATGTTATCCAGAACCTAATCTGAATGCTTGTTTACATTTCTTTAAATATTGAAACAGATACTCTCGAAGACGTGATCCATGAAGAACTCGGGCAAGTTATATTGGGGCAGAAAAAGACTATTTGAAAGTGAATTATTTCACTTTTCTACAACAATGTACAAAGGAAGGTGTGTTTTTTGGCGCTAAGCCAGACTTCTCGAACCAACCAACCCTTTAGATTTTCTGCCTACGAAAAAGAAAATTGAGCTTACCCCCTAATTTTTATTGAATTGCCATTATAAATATGGGCTGCACAGCAGCAAACCTTCAGTGAATAACACCTTTAGAAGATAACAGTTACACCATAAAATTGGTGGGTTTACCAAATTGCATATGGGTATGCAATAGTTGTCAAGTTGTGGCCTTCCATTATTTGCCGGCTGCCCATATGCTTGGCAGGGTTTGTAATAGGCCTTATTAGACTAATTTACGAATATCATGGTATAGATTCATGCATGAATAAAGTATAGGTTATGAGCTGTCAGTTGGAAACCTAAAAATATAACGCTGCTAGATTTGTCTCAAGATTATCCAATCATTCAAAAAGTGTTAAATACGCACCAAAAAGCACTGATACATTGTATAGGAGATATGTGTAGAAACTAGACCATGTAGGCCACATCTAAACCAAATGTCATTCATGTACATGTAATATAATAGTGACTGAGACTTAGTCTGGAAAGAAACAAAAATAGTTGTTATATTTTTTAATTGTTCAAAAAATATGGAATATCTAAAAGGCAAAACTTAGACCAATTTGACCATACAAGCTATATGTGTACCAAATTTCATCCATGTATATTCAATAGAGGCCGAGTGCTAGCCTGGAAATGATCTATCCGCCCACTGCCCGCCCACTCGCCCGGTGGACGGACAAACATTTTACCCAAGTATCACTAAACCTTCTTTGAACTTCATCCGCTGAAGGTAAAGAGATAACAGTTTTTTTTTTCATCAAACCCCACCGACCTTAAAAAAAAATTCATCAAACCCGACCGACCTTAGTAAAAGTCCCCCTCAAAAAAATTCATAATCGTGCTTTATCCGCAGTACGGATGTTCACCAAAATCGAATTAGTTCTTCATGGTGGTGATTGCAAAAATTCTGCGAAGTTTCATCAGAAGGCGTTTTGAGGTGAACTTAACTGGTAGGTAGTACCTACTAGGTACATGTACCACTAGGGGGATTCATTGTCTGTAATAGTGAATATCATTTTACTGTCCCCTGGTGCCAATTACCATTACAGTTTGTGTAATCCATTTAGGTTTTGCTTGTTGTTATCCAAATTCAGTGGATTGTCACACTGGCAGGCTGGCTGATGTCACAACTTTATTGAGAATACGTAGGCGTAGTTTGATTACATTGCTTTTTGGCCAGCGAGATCATAGAATGCTGTCCTCAGTGTGGCACTGTGGCACTCCCTAAACTATGAAGCTCTTAAATTGAGGTACTTTTTGTTTTCGGGGCCATCAATTAAGCGACATTTTTTTGTCTTTTTGAGGCCCCTCACCAATGAATATACCAATTGGTTTCAGCTGATGAAAGATACCGAGACTGTATTTTATTGGTGAAAAATAAAAGTTCTGAGTTCTGTTTTAAACCTTGGGAACCAGAATGGTTTTGTAACATTCTTTCCTAAGTAAGTGAAACACAAGGCCAATGCAATTTAAAAGGGGAGAGGTCTTCCTTTACTTATCGAAGGTTTGACCAATTTTATATAATTATATATATATATATATATATATATATATATATATAATTATATAAATATATATATATATATATATATATATATATATATATATATATATATATATATATATATATATATATATATATATATATATATATATGTGGAGCAAAGAAAATTGGCAGTCATTTGTATCCCACACGCCTCAAGTATTGTCCTTTATGCTTCCACAAGCAGTTCGGTTGAGGATGCTTAGCATTGACCCAATGGCAAAACATCACCCATTTTACTTTCTCACAGTGGCTCGGTATATACTGATAGTCGTGCACCACAATGTGGCCATGAAATTTGTCATTAGCCTTCCTCAATATTTAATAAACACCCACCTCTCCGAGTCTCCCCCCTTAAGACAGTTGACAAAAATTTTATTGATGATCAAAAAGTTAGCAAAACATGACTGGGGCATCACCAATTCATTGTATAATTCAATGCATTTGTTCCAAATGCTTCAACAAAGCAATGCAAGACTCACTCATACTATATTTATTACATAAGCTTGTCACAATGTTAGTTGTTAAAAAGCAGCAAAAAGTGTGTCATGAATTTTAAAATGACATGCAAACTTGCAAAGACAGGTCCACTTCTAGTTCAATTCAACCAATTATTTATTCACAATCCCTTACTTTCTGATACAAAACCATATTTGCAAACTTCCTTTTCATGTTGTGAGATGTATGCATCTACAAAACTGGCAACATACATGTAGGAAGCTGTGCCTTTGAGCAAAATAATTTAGCTGTTGTCATGTGCATGATTTTACACAAAGCGTAGTGACTGTATTGGTGTTTCAAACTCTCAAAAACAACATGTAGTAGTACAATGTACATGTATGTACATTAAATAATATCGACTGGTTATGAGGGCACTAGTGCTGACTGTTTAGACCAAGGGAGTAAAATATGAAACTATTTCCCGAAGTCAAAGGCTGATGGAAATAGTAGTCCAAAACTGTCCATTTCACTCCTGGGTCTGATATAGAGTGCACTATGGCACACCCTCAGTGCCCTGCCCGGATTCAACGGACCTTAGGGGCCAACCAGACGATTGTCGGGGGGCGGGGTGAACTTTTTTTTTTTTCGTTCGCACTGTATCGACGAACAATTTTTTCACATGGGCACTCGCGACAAACTTTTTTAATCAGAATTTTAACATTACGGTACCCTAGCTTAAGGTGGAAACAAACTTTTTTTTTCCATATGCTGAACAAACTTTTTTTTCAGTGTCAAGTGGAAAACAATCTTTTTTTTTCACCAAATATCCATAGCCCATAGCCCCCCCCCCCAAAGATCATCTGGTCGTCCCCTTAATTGGTTCTAAACGAAGCTATCATTGCTGAAATGTTTCAATGGCCCACGTTTAACAGCAAAACCCATGAGTATCTCCTTTCATCCAGCCTTCCGGGAGCCTGTTAGCGGCTGTGCTCTTCCAGCGTACGCTGACGCCACACGGATCTCCCAGATAGGAGCAATACCATTTGCCTCTGATACGTCTCAAGTAGCGGCCCGTGACTCCTGCTACACTTCTGAAGATCGGATTTCCGCCGCAGTCGTAAGGTTGTCTGAAGTACGGCCCATGACAATAGGAGAGCAATGTCGTGTTGAATGCCAGAAAGGGACACCTGTAGGTCTGGAAGGAAAATATATATATAATTTAGGCCAGACTGAATTGATTTTTAGATTCTTTAGATTTTTTTGAGATGCTTTTTCATAAGGTCGTTAAAAAAAGTGTAATTTTAATTATTTTGTCAAACAATTTTAATAAAGTTGTGGGTAAGGGTTTTTTTCAGGCTTCTGGTATTTGATAAATAGCCCTTCAAGAACAAACCAGTTCAGAGTCAGGATATAAATAAGTTATCACAATGACATGTATCGATTTCATATTTTGACACTGGTATTGTGCCCCTGAGGCCACATGATATCGGCCCTTTCGATAAAGCCAATACATGACCTTTGGGCCTATACATGGCTCTCGGGACTGATAATAGAATCATGCAATACATGACATTTGGGCCAATACGTGGCTCTCAGGACTGATAATAGAATCATGCAATACATGACATTTGGGCCAATACGTGGCTCTCAGGACAGATAATAGAATCATGCAATACATGACATTTGGGCCAATACGTGGCTCTCAGGACAGATAATAGAATCATGCAATACATGACATTTGGGCCAATACGTGGCTCTCAGGACAGATAATAGAATCATGCAATACATGACATTTGGGCCGAAGTCATTTTAGTGGACTAGGTCACATATGACTTTTGGGCCAATACGTGGCTATCGGGAAATATGAGGGTCATGCCAGTACATGAACTTTGGGCCAATATGTTGCTCTCGGAACATTACATGAGGATTATGCAATACATGACCTTTGGGAAAATACATACAGCTCTCGGTACATAATAATAGGACCATGCGATATATTATGAACTTTGGGCACATACGTGGCTTTCGGTACATGATGTAAAGACTGATACCTGAAATGCTATGTGATAACACATATAAGGTGGTAGCAAATCCTATCGCGAGCCAAATAATAAGTGACACTCACCACACTGTAATGTTGGGTACCTGGATCGTTGAGACATCCGCTGATGTGTCTGAAGTAGAAGAGACGACAGTTTTCTTCATTCTTGGATGTAATATAGTCCACAGCCTTGCATCCAGCGAAAGAAGAGCACTTCACTAAACATTCAGCGAGACTGCCGACCGAATGAGTTTCAAGAACATTCGTAGCATTCGGTAAATAGAGGGCGCCACTGCAGTTTGCCGTAAACTCTTTTTGCACCGGTTGTCTTTCGTAGAAGTAGTCACAAGGTCCGCAGTGGAAATGGTCCACAAAGAAGAAATGCAACAATATTGCTGATCCTACCACAGACTGCAACATGATTCTCTCAAAACAGTCAACAATGTCAGTAACTTTGAATATATGATGGTCAACGAGTTATTCTTAGCCTGATAGAGGCTGGGATATGTTACAGAATGCCGCCTGGTGGGAATATCTGGAGTCGAGTATTGTCTGTGATAGCAAAGCTAATCCAATAGGCAACCTCAGGGTGATTCATTTAAATAAATGATGTAGACAGGTTGTCAGAGCCAGCATAATTCTCTCAAAACAGTCAAAGAATGTTAGTAATGTTGAATATTGATGGTAGACCTGAGGGCTTGGATGTACTGTAGAATTACGTCTTGTTGGGGTAGTCTTGTCTGCAATAGCAAAGGTAATGCCACAGGTAACCTCAGGATGATTCTCTCCACATTCATTTAAATTCATAAAATGATGCAGACAGGTTGTCAAAGCCAGCATGATTCTCTCAAAACGGTCAGACAACGGATGGCAGAATGCCGCCTGATAGAAATATCTGGAGTCGAAAACAGTCAAAGAATGTTAGTAATGTTGAATATTGATGGTAGACCAGAAGGCTGGGATGTATTGCAGAATGGCACCTTGTTGGGGTAGGGAAATCTCTCTTGTCTGCGATTGCAAAGGTAATGCCACAGGTAACCTCAGGATGATTCTCTCCACGTTCATTTAAATGTATATAAATGATGCAGACAGGTTTTCAAAGCCAGCATGATTCTTTCAAAACAGTTGGAGAATGTCAGTAATTTTACAATTTATCGTAGACCCGCCAGTATTCTGATCCTGATAAAGGCTACGTCATAATCCAACGGATGGCAGAATGCCGCCTGGTAGGAATATCTGGAGTTGAGTCTTGTCTGCGATAGCAAAGCTGATCCAATAGGCAACCTCAGGGTGATTCATTTAAATAAATGATGTAGGCAGGTTGTCAGAGCCAGCATAATTCTCTCAAAACAGTCGGACAATGTCAGTGATGTAGAATACAATGTATTGATGGTCAACAATCAGCTAACCTGAGCCACCAGCACGCAGCCAAGAGCCTGATAGTGATAGAGGCTAGAACTTATTGCAGGACACTGCTGGTAGGAGTAATGGAGTATATCTGGAGTCGAATCTTGTCAGCGATATCAAAGGCAAGGCTGATCCCAAAAGTAACATCAGGGTGATTCTGTGCATTCACATTCTTTTAAATTAATGATGTAGACAGGTTGCCAGAGCCAGCAAGATTCTCTCAAAACAGTCAATGTCAGTAATTTGACAATTTATCGTAGACCTGCAGGTACTTTGAGCCATGCCGCCTGGTAGAAAAATTTAGAGTTAATTAAGGCTAATATCCCACAAGTTTTGCTTGCCTGAACATTCTTTAAAATAATGATGTAGAAAGTTTGTCATAGACGGCATGATTCTCTCAAAACAGTCTGACCATGTCGACCTGAAATATATCGAATACCAGTGGTTACATATAGTCTAACTTGGTCTGCAGAGGCCAGGATTGTGATTAAAAATGATGCTTGGCAGGAATATCTGGAGTTGATTCTTGTCAGCGATGGCAAAGCTGATATCCCACGCATAACCTCAGGATGATTCTTCGTACATTCATTTGAATAAATTATGTAGACTGTTTGTCAGAACCTGGTCAGAGGCTATAAGATATGATATGGAGAATGTCGTTTGTTCCGAATATCCCTCTCTTGTCTTGTCAGGATTTTAAAACAGCAGTAATATGTGCAGTATTACCTCCTACTCAGCGCTCCCTGGTGGAGTACGTTGCCCCTAGTGTCGATTAGGTTACTTATAGAATCGCTATCCGTACTGGAATCGGCCGATTCTTAAAGCTGGTATTGGAAGTGGCAAGGAATCGGGATCGGCAAGGAATCAGAATATTTCATGATCGGCACAACTCTAGTAATACTTATTCCACAGTTAGCTTCCAAATGAACACCTTAGAGAATGTCAACGTAAACGGTCGGTAGACAGTACACTTAGTCAGTCAAACTGACTAATTCAGTAAGGAAAAATTCGGGCAGGTGAATGGCGCCAGTTCAGCTGCAGTCCCGAAATATCCTGGGTCGGATTATGTTTTTTTGCTGCCGCAATATTATATGATCCCATAAATAACCCAAGAAAAACAAATAACTTGTTATAAAACTGTCAATCATTTAAATGTCGAGAGACAGCGCAGTCTGTTTGAGGGGATGTAATCTGGCGCAGAATGGCGCCTGTTGGGAATATCCAGGGTTTTGGCAAATTGGCATGTCTGCAATATTAAAGCTGATAGCACAAACAAATACATGTAGCACCATTATGGACTCTATGGAGAATAACTTAAAGGTAGTAAGTCTGCATTTTTAATAGACTGTTTGTGGATAGATTTCAGTCATATTTAAAACATTCCAGTTGAAAAATTAATATTGCTATTCTATAGACAATATAAGAAGTTTATTTCCTTGAAAAATGTAAACAAATAGTTTTTCATGCCGTGAAAAAGCCCTGCTTTGTTTACATTTCAAGCAATGCAGGGCTCTCCTTAGCTGATTTAAGGCTTTACAAGCAATTAAACTCAATTATAGAAAACACACATTTCTGTTGATTGGAAATGTATACTATACTTTAAATCTATCAATTTATGAATATAACAACAAGTTAAATTTTACATAGAATCGGCGGACTTACTACCTTTAAGCAATGTAAATGATTAGAATTAATAGAGGGCCTACATAAAGATATCCAGATTATCCAGGGGCTGGAACAGTGGACCTGATCACACTGGGGTGGAGGGGGCTGCGAATTTTACGTGGACAAACTTTTTTGAGGGAAGCAATGAAAAAATAAATTTTCACATGCAAAGGAGGGAAAAACTTTCTTTTGTTGCAATTTTATGTTACGATTAAACGTAAAAACAAAATGTTTTTGGGCCCATAAAAACTTTTCTTTTCAGTGCCATGTTTTGACTTTCTTTTTACCAAATAATTCATAGCCCGAAGTATCATCTGGTAGGCCTTTGCAATAGAGGCAACTGTTTGGACATAATTGAATATTTATGTACCTATATTAAATTTAACCATTATAATTGTGTGTATTCCTCTTCATTGTCATAAAGAAACATTTTATTGCTTTTTTTTTGTTGAAACATTATCATTTATTTATTTGGCTGCTCCTGGTTTGCAGCTTTTCGTATAAAGCACATCCATTATTCACATTATGTATAATTTTATGTACAATGACTACTGTACATAATAAATCGGATTTTGGGGAGAACATTTTGCTAACATTCAGATCTTTATTGAATATTAATTTATGGGCATCTTCCTATTTAATGCCCCTGCAGGTCTCGGGCCTCCTGGTGGCGGCAGGCGATAACACTAAGGTGGAGACCTCTATCCTTAGTGGCCAACATGAGACAGTGCACATGCAGTGTGTCCCCTATCTTACAGGGGAATACCTATGGTTGTGTCACATACCACGTTTGAAAACCGGATCGTACGTCAACGGTGTAACCAAAGTGCGGGTAACCAAGGTGTGCGTCCCTTAGAGGGTACCCAGGCTGAGATCGAAAAGTTAGCGACTGGAATACCAAAATTTCAATGCAAGACCTGCTCAGACTCTGAACTTAACAATTGGTTTCGCAAACATAGGATTCCTAAATATGTAAAGGTTATTCACCACGGGAGAGGGAATATGTGATTTATCACCCGAGGCCTTTAGACCGAGGTGTGATAAACACGTATTCCTGATCCCATGGTGAATAACTGGCTTATACCATGAGACAAACCGTCAAACAGTCAAACATGAGAGGATAACTGGACAACAAAGAATATGGGAATTATTCCCCTGAAATACTATAATGTGATTGGCTGACAGAGGTGTCGAATGGTATAAATATATATATAAACTTTTATTTGACAAACTGGATATCAAAAGAGATACATGTGTCATCAAAATCATAGAAAAACAAAGCAAAATCAATGTCTACACTAATCTACAGAGAGTTAAAATGCAATTAAGTACATAATATTTTACAATACTGGTCCCAGTTCTAGTGGTTACATCTATAATACATAAAATAAAATGGTAAATGTCTGATACTTTAAAAATTTAATATGAGTCCCAATTCAGAGTGTCAATATCAGATTACAGATGTCATTTCAGTCATTAAACATTTACTTAAGTTAATACGATAATATGTCACATGGACCAGCAGCAACTGCTATGAGGCCCTGTAACACAAAAGTGAGTCAAATACAAAATACAAATGCCTTCCTCACAAGAATGAGTTATTGCTTCATACATTCAAAGACGAAAATGTGCCAAAGAGAATAGCTGTAGCCTTTGAACGGTGCAGTTTCTCCTTTCATTCCCCATCCAAAACGCCGTTTCAATTGTCAAACATACAGACATTTTAGTCGTACATGCAGAAGATCAACAATTTGTTGCCAATTGTGGCGATTTTGATCATGCTCACTCAACCGACAAACCCTGCTCTAAGCTTTCACACATGTAAATTCTTCAGAGAACCATCATGCTTTAGCGACGAATGCAGTCTTCAAGAAGGAAAAAGAGATCCCACAAGTTGCTGACTGAAAGAAAAATATTGTTTCCCGTAGCCAGACGACTTGTAGAACAGGACACGGACAAACCTGACCTAGTAACAGATTACCCTAGACCAGCTCTTTATTCATCACCACAGAAAAGGATTCATCCAGACAAGGACCTCTTCACAGATGTCTTAATGAAAACACCTTCACTGGCTCAACTAAAGACTGAAGAAACTGAGAATTGCCCTTTACCAGTAGTGCACAGCTCACCACAGAAGCTCAGACAAAGTCAATCTTATGATAATTCACATACAAGGACTTCAGCCTCATGCAAGGAAAAACACGCTCTATCATCTGCCGAGAAAGCACCCAATCTAACAAGACAAGAATGCTCAACACTGAGACAACCACACGTTAGTGACATTACCTCCCAAGAACTAGAGTAAGACTAAGACGGCTAGCAGAACAGAACAATCCTCAATTCCCAAACTTGTCATCATTTCACGGGATGGCAGCATGAAAGGTATGTCAACCTATGTCATCTGCAAGACAATTATGGACATGATTGGCAAACCACAGTCGGTAAAACAACAACATAATGGCAATCTACTGGTAAAAGTCACGAAATCCACTCATGCCAGGAAATTATTGAAAAAGATCGCTAATGTACCTGTTACCATGAAACTTCTAAAGTTTGAGAATCTGTGTGACATGTCTCTAAATAGCCTACCCAGGTGCTGATGGGACAATTGGGACATAAACCTCAAATACACACACACAAACAATTACCATAGTGCCAGGTCAGCAACAATTGCTACAGAGAAAAAGTCTCTTACAGACCGCATACTGAATCACTGATAACACTGCATGTTAGAACCCTAAAAGTAAGTTTCAACGGCCTCCCCCATAATTAAAAGAAAATACAACACTATCGATTAGGGTGCATCGTCTGCCCCTATATCTTCGAAACATCATGCACTTTTGCATGATTGTACCCTTGTATCATAAAAGAAGCCCTGCAAAATTTTAGGAAAAAATTCTAATGCCAAAGGGTGGCACAACAGCCTTGAAATTTCAGTATTAGGTCATAATTTAGCGATTCGCGGTTATAAATTATATTGTCAATTTTAAATGAAATGAATCTTTAATGGCACAGTTAGATTCCTTAGAAAGAGAGCTTTAATTTGAATACCAACATCAATGGTTTCCATTCAGTAGAAGTCAAAATTGAGTGGAGATATTTTCTTTTTTATTGGGTAAAAAGTGATAAATAAATAAAAAGATGTTAATATGACTTTGGGAAGTCAAAGAAGTCTACAAAGTGGAAATATGGTCTACTACGTCTACTACATTATCTGATAAAACCTTGATTGCATTATGATGTAGTCAGAAGAAAAGGATATGCAGAACGGTGTATCAATGAACTGTTGTATTTCTCATGTTTACATGTAATTTGTAATTTATGAAAAATTTGCACATTTGAATTTTATGTAAAACTATCTAGAAAAAATTTTCAATTTCCTACTTTCTTCAACAAAGTGTTCCTTATGTTTTATTCTAATGGTGACGTCAAAGTTGCGCAGAAGTTGAGCTTTTAAGTTGATTTTTCCAAACATTTTGTCATAATAGTCAGAAACTTTCGGCTTTCCAAAAAACTTATGCATGAGAAATTTTTAGAAATATAGCTTTCTACCATTCAAATTAAAGACAATTTTCTTCTGAGAATAATAGTATATGAATTGAAATCATATAGCCAACCATGAGCTAGATATTTCTAACCGCGACTCTTCAAAGCATCATTTTTTGACAATTTTGGACTCAACTATAAGCAAACATTATTGATTGGGAAACCTCTGAACCCAACTTGTCGATAAAGGAAGTAAAATATCAACTGTATAGCACAGAGCAGAGCAGAATTTTAAATGATATACATGATTCAGATAAATTTCCCAAGCTGCGCTCATATAAATTGTTTAAGACCAGTTACTGTCTGGAACCCTATCTAAATCTAAATCTCTCTAAGAAAACATACTGCAATATAGCAAGATTTAGAGTAAGCTCTCATAATCTGAGAATAGAAACAGGCAGACATGATATTCCAAAAACCCCAATAGAGGAAAGAAAATGTGATAAATGTGACACATAGTGGACGGGTTAAGTGCATGGTGACTTCAAGTCATGATGCAAAGGTCCCCTTTGGCAGAGATGTTCCTTGGGTCAAAACAAAAGATTTTATCCTGAGACACACGCTGTATCTCAGATTCAAGATGGCTGCCGGCCGCCTTTGAATTTTGCCGCAAATCTCACAAGTTTACTAATTTTGATCACAAATTAAAGTGTGACACATCAATTTCAGCCTGAATAAGGGTATCATGGCCTTTAAAATAGTCATAACTATGATATAATGAATTTCAAGATGGCCACCGGCTGCCATTTTGAATTGGTGTGGCCAAGGTCAGCAATGGGCGAGTAAAGTGTAGGATGACTTCAGGTTATCATACAAATGTCCCCTTTGGTGTGAAAGTTTGTTGGGTAAATACTTATTTTATATATCTCTCCAAGACACAGAATATAATCATTATTTCCAAGATGGCTGCTAGCAGCCATCTTTGCTTTTAATAGTTACTTTGCGTTATTCAAGTTACTTATTGCAATATAATTAATGCATCAAGTCAGATTATCAACTTGCTGTAATTAATGTGTTTACCCTTACCAAATTCATTTACTACAAATATACTAAAATTATGCTACAGGATGCGCTTGATTCATTTCAAGATGGCCACCATCAGCCATCTTGATATATCCAAGTAAATTTGTAAACAATGAACTATTTGTCCTAGAATTAAGTGTAATACCTCTTTTTGATATAATTTTTGATAAGAGATACTTCTGTTAACCCAGAATTGCAAAATAACTCTTTTAAAGATGGATAACAAAAGGTAGGAGCTACCTGTTAAATTGTTAAATACTCAGTTGGGGTATTTTTTAATATAATTATATGTTCACTGGATTTTGCTCAGAAATTTTTTTTGGGCAAAAGCAATTTTTACAGATTATAATTATAATGTTAAAGGCTGGCTGCTTATCTGACGTTTCTCCCATATTAAGAAAACATTGGATATGAAGTATGCACTGAATGTAATAAGGCATGTGTAGTAGATGAAAATAGCGGCTTTTGATGTGCTAGGTTTTATTTGCCAACAAAACTGAAGAGGTAAATTTGACCCATTGAACTCCTAATAGTACATCACATACATACAGCCAGACATGAATGAATATGGTTCTCTGCCTATGCCTCCCCTTCCTTGCCACTAAGCTCTTACATTCTCCATCAATGCCTCCTTTCTCTCTGTATTCACCCTGTCTAGCTCGTGGGCCTCCCTAGTAATATCTTCTACTCTACCTTTTCGTAGAATATGTATCTTCCCTCTCTCATTTTCCTTTCTGCCTCTTCCCAAGCTCTGCCCTCCATCTCCCCTCCCTCTCTGCCCAGCATATACCTTCTCCATCTTCTCATGATCTAGTCACCTCTCTCACTCAAGACTGCATTCTGCCCTAATGTACATTGTATCTGTCTTGCTGTTGCCTTCAATGGCTCTTTTCTCCTCCCCAGCTCTTTCTTCCTCTTTGCCCAGGGTTCCACTTCCTGCTTCCTCTGGATAGTTCTGTCTTCAATCTCTGCTCCTCCCATACATTTGCCTTCTCCATCTCTGCCTCCTCATAGCCCCTCCATTTGTTTGCCTCTGACCCAATTGTCTTTCTCCCCTCCTCTATACCCCTCAATTTCCCAACAGTTCTTCTCTCCTCCCTCTCCACTCCTCCCCCAATAAACTTTAGTTCTTCTCTCCTCCAGCTCTGCTCCTCCCTAGCAACTGCCTTTTCCATCTCTGCCTCCTCTTGGCCCCTCCATTTGTTTGCCTCCTCCCCAATTGTCTTTCTCTCCTCCGTCTCTCCCTCCTCTATACCCCTCAATTTCTCTCCTCCTTCCCAACAGTTCTTCTCTGCTCCTCCCTAGCAATTGCCTTCTCCATCTCTGCCTCCCCTTGGCCCCTCCATTCCTTGCATCCTCCCCAATACACTGTAGTTGTTCTCTGCCCCCACCTCTGCTCCCACTTGCCTTCTCCAAACTCCATCTCTTCCTCCCCTTTTCCCCTCCAGGTTTGCGTCCTCTCCAATAGTTCTTCTCTCCCTCATCTCTGCTCCTCCCCAGCATTTGCCTTCTCCATCTCTGCCTGCTCTCTTCCCCTCCATTTGTTTGCCTCCTCTGCAAAGGTTCTTCTCTCCTCCAACTATGCTCCTCCCTAGCATTTGCCTTCTCCATCTCGGCCTCCTCTTTTCCCTTTCAATTTTTTTTTGCCTCCTCCCCAATAGATCTTCACTCCTCCATCCCTGCAACCCCCTAGAATTTGCATTCTCCCTCTCTGCCTCCTTATACCCTGTTTTCTACCATTCTGCTTTCCTCAAGCTCTTTCCTCCTCTTTGATATTGTTAATAGTTGTTCTGTCCCCCCTCACTGCCTCCTGCCAGGCTGATGACTCCCCCTATCATGCCTCATTGGTTTTTCCCTATTAATCTTGTATCATCCCTGTGTAAAGTATCCTGTCTCCATGAATCTTACTCTATTGAGTATTTAATTTTCCCTATCCTGTCCATCCCTGTCCATGGTGTCCATCCCTGCTTCCTCAAAGAATTGCTACTATCCCCTCCATAGGAGTACAAGTCCAATCTCCCGGCAAATAATGAGTACTTCATTATTTATATATGTATTAAAGTCATATCTGTTGTGAAACTAGGAGATTTCAGCATTTGGGGCATTAACATTGTGACTTTGATAGTTAAAATGGTAGTGAGTTGAAGTTCTTTGGGACTGCTTTCATCAAATTTACACCCTGGAATGTTCACCACATCTGAGATATTTGAATTTAGTTGCCTCCTGGGGCCTAAAGAGTCCCCACACTCCCTGCCATGAGTCTTAAGCTCTACGGACCTCAATTGTCCTCAGTAGCAACTGCACATCCCTCCTCCCAAAGAAAAGCCTGGCCGAGAAAGTATTTACACGAAATCTACTGAAACTATTGATTACAAAACCCAAACAAATATTCCTTAAATAGCCCATAGTCATTGGCTGCCTATTTGCAAAAAGGTAATTTTACTTGTTTAAGTTTAAAAGTGTACTTTTCATTCAAAAATACATCAAAATGAGGTACTACACTTAATTCTGGGACAAATAGTTCATGATTTATAAATTTACAGGAAAATATCAAGTTGGCCATCAGCCGCCATCTTGAAGTGAGTTCAATGCATCATTTAGTATCATTTGTACATATATATATATATTGTAATGGACTATAAATCAATTCAGTGAGGACAATCACATTACAGAGAGTCGATACTCAATAGTGATGCATTTCGTTGTAGCAATATATAACTTTTATAACACACAAATCTCCGAAATCTCCGATGAATGCTAGCAGCCATCTTGCAGCCATCTTGGGAAAAGGTGATCAAACATGTGTTTTGGGGTTAAACCTTTAAAATGAGTTTTTATCCAATGAATTTCATTGAAAAGAGGACATTTGCATGATAACCTGAAGTCATCCTACACTTTACCCATCTATTGTGGATCATGGCCACACTAATTCAAAATGGCAGCCGGCGGCCATCTTGAAATTCATTATATCATAGTTATGACTATTTTAAAGGCCATGGTACCCTTCTTTGGCTGAAATTGATGTGTCACACTTTAATTTGTGATCAAAATTAGTAAATTTGTGAGATTTGCAGCAAAATTCAAAATGGCCGCCTGCAGCCATCTTGAATCTGAGATGTAGCATGTGTCTCAGGATAAAATCTTTTGTTTTGACCCAAGGAACATCTCTGCCAAAGGGGACCTTTGCATCATGACTTGAAGTCAAAGGCCTATATTTTGTACTTAACCTGTCCACTAACAGGTGAAGTAGAGGATGAAATCCATTGCCTCCTAACTTGCTATAATAACGCTGTCCCTAGGCATGAGCTTTCACATAAAGTTAGCAGTCTGATCCCTAACTATAATAATCTTGATAAAACCCAGCAATTCATATCAATTCTTTCAGACAAAAGGCCCGAAATCATACCTTAGGGACCTACCTAAATAAAGTAATGAAGTAACAAGAATATCTCGGGAATAATTATGATAAATAAAAATAGTACTTTGTAGCTGAAAGCCTCTCTGTCCACCAAGCCAACAATTGTCTTGTGGCATTTTGTGAAATTATTGTGTGATAACTGCGATTATTGACTCAGCAATGTTTGCCCGAGCTGACTGACTGGCGCTATACTCTATAGCATGGACGTAATCGAGCGGTTGCCGCTGTTCATGCTTGCCTGCTTTTGTAATAACCAAAATGATCATGAACAACTCCTTGAGACATTTTCTTGTGACATGGACATGACTTGTATTTGAATGACATTGGACACTTGTATTTTGATATATTTGCATTTTTAATTCGATGAACTGGGACCATTATTGTAAACTACCTAAGATTTGACTTTCATTGTGTAAATTTCTTATAGATGTAGAATAGTTTTTGATTTCTTTTATTGTTGTATTTTTTCCTATTTTTTGCGGACACATGTATCTTCTTGATATTCAGATGTCTAATAAAACTTTATATATTATATATGACACAAAAGTGCCACCCTAAAGCCACATCGGATCTTATTGAAATTTTGCAGAATATGTTTCTACGGGCAAACGAACAATATGGCAAAAGCGCAAATGAATATTTCAATTTTTTCATTTTTAGGGGGCAGACGATGCACCCTACTATCGATACCAGGGAGTCAACAAACCATATTGTCAATCAGCTGGTCAGGCTCCAGCTTCTAAAATCAGGGTGTCCGCAGCATTTTTTAAACCAAATAACATTTACATACAAAAAATACTATAATATTGGAGGCCATCGAACCCCAAGAGTCATGTGAGGGCTCACCAAATTAAAATGGATGAAAATGAGATGAGACGAGTGACAAGATCTTCAAATAAACTTTAAAAAGGCATGCCCTCCATTCTCATATTATAAAGAGAAAAATCCTTTTTTGATGAAAGTCACAGGGTACTGGAAGGAAAACCTCCAAACCGCGTTTCACATCTTTGGACACAACCACAAACTCAAATCGAAAAAAAAACAGTTTTTTTAATGTGAATCAAAGGGTTCTGGAATAAATTCTAACCGCTTTTCAGATGAACTTCAGTCAGTAGTTAATCTTTAGACCAAACTAAATTCCGGGCTTTGCCAGGTCTTTTGTGCAAAATGCAATTTATTCAAGACTTTTCGAGGCCTGGAATTTAAGAACCCAAATTGTCATGAATTAATTGCCAGACACCTTGAAAAAATATATGTAAATAATACAAATACAACTTTATTTCTGTGTGTATATCAACATTTATTTACAGGACTTGGTAGGGAATATATATACAACATAATTACAAGCCGCAGCAAATGTTTGGAAAATGTGAATAGGGACATTGTTCATTTTCCCTCGAAAAATCCCAATAAATAGTAAACATGAAATTGCACAGGTTTGTGCCAGTAAGGTTTTTATCATTTCAAGAATAGCTTAAAAGTGTTGCAATCTTTACTAATTTACTGGTACAGCAGAACATGTTGAATTTGTAAGGAAAATGCAATTCACATACTAAGAAAATGGAAAGATGCCACTTAACTTGAATTATGACAATTTTAAACTATTTTAAAACTTCTTAATGGTCCTAATACAACACACAGAAAATCATGACAGAAATAACTTGATAATGTGAGAATACTAAATGCTCTATAGCAAAAAATATGCCTATATCCTGGGGTTACATTAATTACATTAGATTTAAACTAAGGTCAGCAACTTTGATTAGACAATAATGTGGTTCAACAATGGTACACTCAGTAAATTTATGTAAAATTGTAAAACTGGTAGTCAATGAATCATTAAAATTACTCAAATTAAATTGAAATTAAGATTTCATTATCTGATTATGGGCAATATTTTTATATCAGAAGACAATTCTCAAATTTATGCAATCATTAATTCCAGTCACGCATGTGGATTTCTTAAATCTTAAATATTGTTGAAATGTCTTGAAATTCACACAACAACATCATGAACATGGAAGTGCCTGCATATCGTGCATTAACCAGTGCTAAGCTCTCTTTCAGATGATTAACAATGCATTTAATACACAGAGCCAAAATGCAAGACTCTTAGTTGATTAAATATTATCAGAAATTTAATAAATCAGACTTAAATTAAATTGACAGTTACTAATACAACATAGACAATAGCCATGAAAGACGGGCGTCGCTCAGAGTGAAAGACTAAAATTTGCATTCTAAAAATCACTTCATCTTTATCAGTTTATTAAAAGAACTTTTGCATATCTATAATCTATAAGAATTCACAATCAATCGGGACAGAAAACCTCCTAAGTTACAAACTATGGTCATAACGGGTGATCACCATTGATAGCAGCAGTGCAGAATAGCTGAACAGTTTTGCTATGTATGTGTAAATTTTTTGAACTACATTATGGCTTACATTTTACAAGTGTCATAAAGATACTAAATGAGCCATTCCTGATTTTTCTCATTATTATAACGGCACTGGAGATCAATTTTCCATTTTTTTACCAGAATTTTAGAAATGCAACAGATTAATCAAGAAGTGGGGGCATTAAATTTGGACCCCTCCCTTAGTCTTAGAGTCCCTTCTTTATCTTTCTTTCAAGAAAACCACAAATAAGCACCAATAAATGGGAGTACTATGCCATTAATCTCTTAGATATTAATATTTTTAGTTCCACTGTATAACACCAGAAAATTACTAGTACTCTTTTTTTATGATAACGATGAATTTTATGATTTTGGTGAATAAGTAAATTTTATAATCGCCATATAAACGGTACATTAACCTCAATTTATGCCAGAACAGGATGTATCAACTACACAGGAGAGCCACGGTATATCAGTTACAAACCTGTTATCATATTATTAAATTAATGTAGATTCACAGATCATATTATTAAATTAAATTAATGTAGATTCACAGATCAATACAACTTAAAAGCAATCTTGATATCACAATAAACAAAGTTACAAATAGTAATAAATAATTTGTAACTGTCAACAAAATTTACAAATAAATTAAATCATAAATCAACGTTTTATTTAACAAATCTAACAAGTAGCTTTAAGTTAAGCATGTTCAGAGGCATGAAGGCAGTTAAACATTAGATTGACAAGTTAAGATTCAAATACATCATGTACACATCACCGAAGTCTATTCTTTAAAAATATGGCGGCCATTTTGGCAGCCATCTTGGATTTTTCAGCTGTCAAAGATGCTGAACGGAGTACTTATATCTCATAAAATATGTGCTAACGATCGAGGCTTTCTTTGAAATCTCTTTATCACATAGGTGTCACAACGAACGTCGTTAATAATTTAGCTAATTCAATAAAAGGCATACGTAAGGAGACATTTGCACATTACTATTAGTACAGTGGTCGTATAATCAAATAAAATATCTCAACTATTCGAAAAACTTTCTAATGTGCAAATACCACTCCAGCACTGATCTAATACTAGTTTTGAGCAAAAGGACCTCCTGTAGTTTCCATCACAATATTGACGTAGGTCTACTAAGCACACTTAGGCAATTATCGGTGTTACGGACATATAACTTTTTCAAATTAACCACGCATCTCGTCTACTTGTACGACATTAAATGATACAGTGTATCGATTCTAATTTCTAAGTTTCCTAGGTCACTGACATTGTCATCAATCTGCTTCGAAAGCTTAACGCAACTGGACGAAAGCTAGTCCGGTAACTTTATCAAAGCTTGAAACATTAAATTGCTATTAGCGTTTGATGAAAAGGACTTTTTGGAAGCTTACAGCATTAAGCAGCAATGAAAGTAGCTTCGGCAAAGCTCAAATAACAAAGCTCGAAAAAAAATTTTCGTATAGCTGATAATGCCACGCAAGCTTTTATTACATCCTATACATGGCTACATTTTGTGCTCGCAACTAAATGTTTATCGTAATAACTTAAAAGTTACATTCTTATGAGCTTGATCAGGTAGGAATGTTATAGGACTCGATGCCCGATAATTTAATAAATAACTTTTAATAGCTTAGAAATCACATTAAATAATTTTTAAAAAATTGAGTATCAGTTTATCTTTCAAAAGTTTTGAACTTCATCAGGTCACTTTTCTTCTCGAAGCATTTGTTAATTGTACTAGAAACTTGAAATTTCAGATCTTAACAGTATAACTTGGACGTACCCAGCTAATATAACAGAAATCAAATGTTTCCTTTATTGTCAATAGTGATTCTCAATTTGCTGTATTTAAATCTACTTGAAAGATATGTATAAGGAATAGCTGCTGTGAATTTCATTTATAACATGCACTTAAATGCTCAATAGCAGTGGGCGAAGTGTGAATTCTGACACTTTACACATTTTTTACAATAGTTCAAATGCTAATAAGAGTAAATTTATAAAGCTCCTTCCAAAAGTTGTCATAATACTACATTTATAGCTGTACTTTCATTGGCAAAAACTGGCAATGACTCATCGTAACTGACTGAATGAAAATTGAAAACGCCATACTTTCAAACTTAGTCTCATTATAATTTAATAAATGCTGCATTACATGTACATCTTAAAACAAATGTTAAAACAAAATAAACCGGATCGTGAAATTGAGTATCTTCTTAACAACTAATAACAAATTTCTCAACACAACGGACATCAAAGTAACGAGTCAAAATCATATTAAACTTTAGACACTCCAAAGTGAGGAAAATCAGATATACACCAGAAACATTGTTAAAAGATAGATTTGTCGGAACTTTCGTATATACGAAATGGACTTATTAATTTATTACAGGACATGTTAATTTGAAGCTTTCCAATAGTAAAGAATAACAACAATGTTTTTATAATGACAAGGGGAAATTAGAATCAATCAACTTTTTAAGAATTACAAAACAGAGGAATGTTGTAGGTTTAATGAGACTTAAATTAGTTGAATTCAGAATTTAAGTAATCTCAGAAAAGGTTGTTTTTATGGATATAGATGACATTTGACGACTATTTTAACTAAGTAAAATCACAGGGTGATATAACAAGAAATAATCAGGTTATCCATCATTTGAACCACATGACTCTTGTTGAAAGGTAAATTAATTTCACATAATTAAAAAGGTATTGGATTACCATCAAACTGCTTCCGTGATTTCTCATTTAAGCACCATTTTGCATAATAATTGAAAACACGGGTAGGCCTATTGTTTTAAGTCTAAAAATCTCTTTAACAAAGGAGAGAATGTTAAGGTAACACTGTTAACAACCTCGAGATAGTCAGAAACTCTTCGTTACACATCGGACTATCAAGAAAACAGTCCACCAAATTTTTACAAATCTTCGACCAACATAGACAACACTTTTAAGATTTGAGACAAAAGTTTCAAGAAACATTCAGAAGCAACAAACGAGAGCTGACGTCACGCAAATATCACATTTCATAGATCACGGGATTGTACATGAGTCAATTTTTAAGTTAATCAGTCAAGTTTGCACCAAACGCACGGCATTTCTCCTCAAGTGCCGCATCTCCCAACTACCTCGCTTTCTGTAACAACAGCTGAAAGACAAGTTTGACGTTTGTATGTCTATTTGCCATCTGGTAAGGTTGTAATTCTGTCTAACACATGTTTTAAGATGTCTAGAAGATGCCTCGATGACATTGTATGTATGTGGAAGAGTAGTGATTTATCACTCGATCGAAATAATTAAGATGATCCTTTGACACAATTTCATGTAAGACATTTGCCGGATGTATTACGACGACATCACGATCGAAAGAGACACATTTATCCTGGTTATTCCCGGGTTTCCCATTGGGATGGTGATCATCTTTAAAATCCATAATCCATTTTCCAGCTGAAAGGAGTCTTGAATTCTCCTCAGGACATCCTCCATTCCTTCCCGAGGTTCAGCTTTTGTGCGTTAGCTTGGCTAAGAGTCGTCGCAACTAAACGTGGAAAAGTTGCAAGCAATGCTTAGGATCAGCTGTGGCCTTGACCTATTTCTGAGGTCGTTTTGAGGTCGTGACCTGATTCTCGAGGTCCATTTGAGGTCAACTGCCTACTTTTGATCCAGACACTTCTTGGTCACAGCCTGTTTTTCAAGGTCACGACCTACTTCTTCAGGTCATGACCTACTTCTCCAGGTCACGGCCAATGTACAGTACTCCCACAGCATCCAATATGGCGGAGTTAAAAGGAGTAATGGATAACGATAATATAATAATAAATAAATTCCTAGAAGTGAGTGATAAACTAAGTCATTTCTACACCGAGAAACCGCCGGGCCTTTTCGTAGACTACGTAACTTATGCTCACAGCGGGGATGACTTTCATAAAATTAGGGGTGATTCCTCTATAAAGTCCTTTAGGTCCTTCTGTTTCTATGATTTGTCGAAATAAACTGACCATCGTGGGAGGATGACTAGATCCCATCAAAGCTGTTCCGTTGCTGACCGTAGGGGCGATCGCAGCTGTAAAAGAAAAAAAAGATTCAGTTCATTTCCAATATCTCAGTTACGGCCAATTAACAATGAGTAAGTATAGCAGTTTAATTGATTGCAGGGATGGATGGATGACTAGAGCTTCATGTTCCGTATTTATGCACTTGATTTGGAAGCCCAGCACGTTATCATGAGACCAACCCTTCCCCCCAATTCTTATAACAAGTTATATTTTGCTGAACTGTCTAAATATATCAAAACAATTAAATAAATATAAAAGAATATCTCACCTTGTGCTTGTAACTTGGTTCTAACTAAGGCCAGAGGGTAAGACGCCAGCTGACCGCACGTGCTGCTGATGGTTCCACAAGCGAGGAGAACCAGCACTCCCGGGTCGGAGTCCTTGCTGTAGTGGCTCAGGTAGAATCGTTTCAAGGTCTGAAAATCAGAAATTAATCAAATTATATTGAATGAACAGAACGTACAAGTCTAATCATATGGAAAAGTAGTACAGTTATCACAATATCAAAAATTAAGTATCGCCAATCGTAGCTTTTAGCATCACAATAACCGAGTGGCCATTTTGTTTTGTAAATTGTACAAATAAAAGCCAAAATACATTATTTATCAGTGTTACTGCCAGGTCCCGCAACTGAAAGGGATATATATTCTGATTGTCTATTTTCATCAATCCATAATTCTAAATTTCATACTTTTTACTATTATCATATTTTATACTTTAAATTTGTGAGGTACATCTTTTGACAACAAAAGCCCCAGCCAGATAAATATCGGCTTTTTCTGGAGCCTCATAATAAATTCACAAACAACAACAAACAATTAGACAAATTACAGACTATTTTTCACCTCAAACACCGTTTATCTCATCACACTACAAAGACACGAGAATCCAAGTCTATCATCACTCACAATATCACTCATCATCATTCGCAATATTCCCTGTTATCACTTGCAATATCCCCCATTATCACTTGCAATATCCCCCATTATCACTTGCATATCCCCCATTATCACTCGCAATATCCCCCATTATCACTCGCAATATCCCCCATTATCACTCGCAATATCCCCCATTATCACTCGCAATATCCCCCAATTATCACTCGCAATATCCCCCAATTATCACTCACCTCGTAAACGCAGAGGTCGATACCAGCGTAGGGAATGATTCCTAGTAAGTTGGGGATATATCCTTTGTAGAAGGTCCGTACTCCTTCCTGCTTGTACAGTGACTTGGCACAGTCCTTTATTCCCGAGTATTGCCCAGTTTTTCTCAAAGCTAAACGTGTCTTTAATACCTACAAGGAAAGTAAAAACGTTTGAGACAAACTGATATTTATAGCACAGAAAGTTGACAAATTAAAAGACTCTACAGGTTGTTTGGGATTATAATACCAATAAAAAGCAGTGTAAAACTTTGTGGTTCATGGGAATATCCTGCAGGAACAAAAATTAACAATCCTCGCTCGACAAGCCGTTATGTTGGTCAGATGGATAATTACGGCTTTACGTCCTGTATTTATGCACTGGGTATGCTAATTAGGACAGGAGGAGGACACGGCAGTTATGTTCGTCAGAAGGCTCACAACAATTTATGACAGGCACAGGTCTCGTAAAAACTTACTGGGATGGATAGATGAAGGACAAGGGCTTTACGTCCTGTATTTATGCTCTCTGGATGCTAATTAGTACAAAAGAACTCACTCTGTCAGAGCATGCCAGAGAACTCAAAGAGTTCTGCTGAAAGATGCAAGACAGAATTTTGTATACTATTATAATATCGTGAATGGCTTACCTCCATAGGATAGATAGTTGTTTGTGAGATTGCACCAGCAAGAGATCCGGCGAGGAATCGTTCTTGTATTCCTAATTCTCGATGCGTTTCACCTCGTATTAATTTCTTAATCTGAAAGTATACATCAATATTATGTATCATTCTCAAGTTTATTTTACAAATTGTAGACACACTATGCAAGGAAGCGGTTTCTTTGCGGGGTCTTATTATGAGCTAGGCCTAGGTAAGACAGGACAATTAATCACAAAAGGATCATTTATCGAGAAATCAGGTAGTGCAAATTTGCAAATTTTATAGATCTATCTGTATGATGAATTTATCAAATGATTTATCAATATCACAATATGACATTTCCTTCGCGCATATCGAATCTCAGCCTATTATCGTGATCTGATAGAAATGCTCTCTGGGGTTCTTAGAACAAGAACCCAACTATTCTATATATAATAATAAAATAAATGTTAATCAAACATCTACCAACCTGTTCATAAGCCATGAATTTGATAGCAGACTCTGGAGCAATTTTCAAAACATTAATTCCGTTCCCTCGCCAAAAGGAGCGCATGCCTCCTTCTGATAACATATGTTGGAAACCTGTGATGATACCGAGGTTATTGTGCCGAGATCCGTGTACCTGAAAACGACAAAAAGTTTGGATTTATATATCAGACAATGGTATGGATCCAATAGTTGTTAACCAAAATTAGCGGCTTACAATATAATTTTTCAAAATAAATGATAATTAGTTTGCAGTCCAGATTGTTCATGTTGGTATCGGAGATTAAGCCTTTGAATTTTCTGCATTTATTTCACATGATTTGGAGACGATGCGAGAAAAGGTTTAAATCTACATGAAATTGCACTTAAAAGTATTCCAGCCTATAATCACATGGCCTCCCCACTCAACATGCTCAAGTCACATGACTCATGTGTCACATGACCCTTCAACGTCACAATACAATAACTGAAGATGATGTGATATGACATTGTGACGTCACCAAAAATTATAACTTCAAAATCATCTCATTCCTCTGAACTGCTGGAAGTAAAATATATCACAATTTTTAGAGTTCGTATATTTTTGAGACTTCTAAAATAATTTTTTACCTGTAGAAAAACTTTGAGTCTGTCGAGGGGAGCTGTACACGTCCGAGAAACCGCTCCGGCTGCTGCGCCAGCCACAAGGTGGCGCCACCACATACCCGACTGGAGTTCATTCTCCGTGAAATCATCTGGGACGAGTGCGTCCTCCCCAACATCTATGATCTGGAAAAATAATCGAAAAATAATAAATATTTGATTCACAATTTCTTAATGTCTTGTTATTTGGACGGAAAAATAGGAAGAGACACATTTTAAGATAATGTTAATAGTATTTAGAGAGAATTTTGAAGGAAGAAACGGAGAAAAAGATCAAGATAAAGGAGTTAATAAAGTTAAAGAGAATTTTGAAATATGAAGATTTGAAAATATTGAAAAGGAGGAAGATCGAAAATGTATATTTAAGAAAAGGACAGTTTATAAAGGAGTTCCGAAGGAAATAATATCATGAATATCTTTGAAAAGCAAGGGTAGCAAATTGCAGGAGTAGAAAGAGTTAAAGACAAAGAACGATAAAGATTTACAATTGAAGCATTATGTCAACAGTCGCCACGGACAGGGCGTTGCATAAAGACAAGAATGGCAAGGTTTAAATTTATTCATCTTGTCTTCTTTGAACACTCAAATAAGCAGACATGCTATATTTGAGCTTTTGGAGATAACAAAATGGTGATATATGTACTGATACAATTTTATAAGGTAGTAGTACAGGATATATAGGAGGACACATATACGGGAAAACGGGTAACAATTAATTGTTCTGTACAGATATACTTACAAAAATAATATTACACTAATCAAAATTTTAATCAAGAAATTTATAAATAATATTTCAGAAAATATTACATTTTGGAAAATAAGGGCGGAAGGGAACAAAAGATTACATGCACAAATTAAGCTACATACTATTTTGTGCATTCAGACACACTTGAAAAACTTCTCTATCTCTGTTTTAATGTATCAAACCACTCAAAATTAATTTATATGATCCGTAATACTACCACTCAAAGATATATAAATTTCTGATATATATTAATGACATATATCACTATTTTTGTTCTGCGCTCAGCAAAAAGCCAATACAGAACAAGTCACACACTTTAAATACGAGAAATTTACTACAGAGGGCAGCAGCATACAGGACAAAACATTCCATGGAATATTTCTGGTTAGTATGTTGGAGGGGGGGGGGGGAGTGCAAAAATAAGGCTGCTGTGTAAAAACACTGTTAAAGGAACATAAAACTGTTAAAATATTATAATCTGAAATATAATGTATCAATTAAAATATTCATGAGAGAATGTAATGACCTATTTCAGAATGCAATGTAGGGTACTGTTCTTTTTAATGCTATCGGTAAACTAAGCTATAAACCACTCGTTGTTAAATTAGAATCACTCGTATTAATTTCACACCTCTACCTATAATGATAGTCCATAAAATCCAAATAATAATACCCTATAATCATACAGTCAAACCTCATTAAGATCACCAGCCAAATCTGGACCAGAAATCTATACAGTGATATAAAGATTCTGACACAAGTAAGCTGAATTTGAACTTTTGGTCAAAGTGTCGTAATCTTGGGCCGCGCCACTTAAACTCACTGCATAAATTTCTTCAAACATGAACAATTAAAAGAGGTTCAACTGTGTAAAATGCGAAGATAAACAATTTCATAAAAAATTTAATTTAAAAAAATTGCAAAAAGGCCAAAAAAAGTCGCAACAACTTAATACTAACGGTTAACACAACAAAAAGCTTAAATGATGACAATATAAACAAACGCCAAACATTAAGGGGTTAATTTTGTCTCTTCCGATATATGAATTAAATTCATGACATGTAGTAATATAGTTGTTCTATGGATGTAAACGATCAAAACATATCAAACGATGCGATTGGTCAATTCATTACCTTATGATGTATTTCCCAATGGTCACACTGATTGGTCAAAAGAAATTTTGAGAATTACTAAATATTGGAAATTAGCATATGCTGCGTATCACCTAATGGATTTCTAGACTCAAATTTGATTAATTATTTGATCAAAGCTGCGCTGGATTATTTTTTTAATGCAGTATCTACAGGATTAATTTTGTAAATTTTCTACGATTAAAAGTCGATTTTCCCATTGGAATAAATGACATAGAAAACCACATAGAAAATATATAATATAGAGAAGAAACCTCAATTTAGCAAAAAAATGAAGTCTGTTAATAATTTGTCACATCTACATGGCACAGCAGCAGTGTGCAATGCGCAGCAATCCAAAAATTGATATTTGATATTTACAACTTCAACTTTTTAAATTCAATATTTTATTGTTCCTTAGATACATCAACCAACTTCAATGTAAATCCTACATGATATAAAGTATAATTCGAAATATTTCCAATAATGCAAATTTTAATAAAAAGAAAGCCTTTCTGGTTGAATATAAGCAATTTCTACATGGCTAGGCTACTAGGAAGCAAATAAATGAACAGTCTAAGTTCAAATAAATAAATTCCATAATTCTATAAATTTTACAAATTTTATACTTGGTCATATCTAGATATTTGGAAATACCAGTTATTCAAAAGACTTTCGAGGAATTCCTTGCTTGGTTTGCATTGCAATTTTAAAAGCAGACGGCTCAAAAGCATCACATATATACCATGTTTACACTGCATTTAGCTATATACGAGATTGAAAATCATACAATCATGTCTATCATATGGATAACCAACGAATTAGGCCTGTTATCAGATTATAGCACACAATAGGCCTAGCACATGCATGCACCTAATCAGTACAGAATATAGACAATAGGCCAAAGCATCGGCATACCTGTCTTAACATGCTAATCACCAAATCACTATTTGTCCATTGTAGTGTACACGTATAATTAATTGTTCCTGACCAATATGGTTAATTAATACAGATCTAGAACACATATTGTAGTACAACAATGAAAGCTATCAGCTGTTAATTTATAATAAATGTCATGGATTATTAATTGGATTAAAGATAATTTAATTTTTTTCCATAATTTTCATTTTCTAGCAATTTCTTTCTAAACAACAAAAGATCATACCTCGAATCGGAATATATTCAGATACCAAAATGGCAACTCTAACGAATCCATTGAAACAACTTATCATGAATAATTCTCCACGAATCAAGACAACTTGAAAGTTCTGCAAGTCAACTCCTGTGAAACAGTAGAAATGTAAATAAATTATGCCTAAAATAGTGTTTATAAACAACCCACGCTTCAGCAGTGTTGAGCTGCATTTAAACAATAGATTATTAATAAACAGGGATTATTTGAAGTTTTTCCATATCTTTTCTCTCGTTAAACTATAGATTTTGACTTATTTCTTGCATTTTGGAAAGGATTGTGTGAATTTGTGTCGTCATAAAGAATGACAATTTTTTTTCCTTCTTGAATTTATAACTTCATATTCTAATTTTATGAGCAAGTTCGTATTTAAAATGCAAAATCGACGCACTAGAACAATAAGTCACACAACTAAAAATACTTTAAAATATTGAATCAATTGTGATATTCTGCCGCATAAATCCTGAATTATATCTACAATATATGATCTATGCCAACAGAAATTATAAGACAATCAACCAGTCAATCATCAGAGAGACAATTCACAGATCTATGAAACTTTATTTTAATAATTAAGAACAGAATTATCTCAGTATGTAAATAATCTTCATCAAATTATCTTGGCATTGTCAGCTTTCTGCATCAAAAATGTCAGTGAACTTTCATAAAACATTAAGAGAAAATTAGAGAATCCAAGTAATGTTCAGATAGGCAAATTGCAGAAAAAGTTATGCTTCCTTGACATCACAGGTCTACAAAGTACAGATCAGCATGATCAGACAAAATTGGAAAACCCCCCAGAAAACTATCACGTCAATAGCATGTTATGACGATAAAAAACTTCCATGTTGTTCATTTATCTGTATACATGACGATTAAATATCTGTCATTTATTCATTATCATGGGTATAGACTGTAGTCTGCAATGCATAATTGTATACAGTATATACACCATACACAGACAACCATTATCATGCATATTGCATCCAATGCACATCAGCTCCTCACTGAAATTCACTAATGGGGATCAATTCATGTCTTCCAGCTCTCTAGGATCACAGTTTACCTAATTTCTGTTTGTAAGTGCCTAACATTATGCTTCTTATTTAGTTTACGCTAGAAAATAACTTTGGAGTCTGCCTCTTGGTCTTTAAGGGCAATTAACTGCACATATATCATCAAAAATGATACATACGTTACCGTCTCCAACCTTGATTTAACACATACATCTTCCTTTCCCAGACTAGCAACTCAGTGCGGTCACAAATTTCTAGTTTTCTCTTATTAAGTAACATAATAGCCTTCTGATAACTTCACAAAATTTGAGTATATGCAAGTTGTTTCCCAGTAGTAGCCAAGGGAACCTTTGTCTCCACCCTGTTGATACATACGTTACCACAAATTTCATGTGTTTCTCACAAGGACCATAACTGAAATAATATATGCCAAACCCTTGAAATTTATCCCAAATATTGCTGTTAGTCAAAGGCCATGAATATTTTTTTGTCTTTATTTAACTTAACTGTTTGATGAAGGAAGAAAATGTTAAAAGTCAGGAGTTATATTTCAGTTGATACATACGTTACCATTGACTTACCACCATCTAGACATCAAAATATCATGCAAATCAACAAAAGTAATTCACCCACAAGATGCTTATTATTACTTCTTTCGATGAATGGAGTGACTTAAGTGTATCACCTAATTCAGTTTTGGATATAAGCCATGAAATATTGTAAAATACATACGTTACCGATACATACGTTACCAACAATTGGAACCAGGAATTTAAGTTTACATTTTTTTTGCAAATTTTCACCAGAAACTTTCAGTGAGACATCCAATACTTAATATCTTTGATTAACCGAAATGTATTTACTACACAACTGGGAGTTAAAGCCAAAAAGTTTTGATTCCTAGTATATTTAGAATTAATCTTTTTCCTCTGGCTAAAGAAAAATTCATCCCGAAAGTTCAAAAGCAAAGTGAACCCGTTTAGGCTGTTGATCAAAGATTTCATTCTATAATTCTCTTGACCTTTATTAGACATATCTTAGCATCCCATATTTCGCCCAATCAGTATTGGCAACTGCATGATAAATTTCAGAGACAAGCCACATTGTTATTAGAATTATTGTAAATGAATCATTAAATAATATGTATGGATACCTACGTTACCTAATTAAAGTTCCTTTTCCTTACCTGGAGAGGATATATCACAAGCAAAAATACACAAGGTCGGTTGAGAATGAAAGAAGGTAAAAGTGGAATAATAAAAGAGCAGAGACAATGAGACAAATTGACAGAATTATGTGCCGGCCAAGTTGTCAAACAACTATTTTAACAATTAGCCCAAAAGTTAAAAGAGCGAACCCAGTGAGGTTTTGGAGTGTGTGGCTGTGGTGAGGCTGTTGATGAACCACAAATAAGTATTTTGCAGTGACTTATAAACACAACTTATGAATTTGTAGTTGGAGCCTCTTTTAGTAGTTCATGATTATTCCAGGCACATGGGAAAATGTTTAACGTGTTAAAAGACATTTAAAGATACAAGCCTAACTATGAAGAGAATTTGATCAAGTTTAATTGCATGGCAGTGGAACAAAGCAATTTGATTGCTAAGCCGGATTGTTAATTATGGTGAGATCAATCAAATGTTTTGTGAAAACATTATTACCCCAAGCAGGTATGTAAATCACACAGAAAATCCAAAGTCTCAAGTTGTGACAAGGACATTACAGCCATGTGAGGATGCTTTCCTTCGTCACACATGCATATATATCGGAATTTTGTAGTTTCTCGATGGCCAATTGTGTGAGACATCGGTAATTTTTTCCATGTATTAACAAAACCAGAGTTGAACAGATTACAATAGCAATTTCTATTTAATGTATTTTGAGCCATAGTTCCATGAAACGACGAAACTTTTCAGAGAGTTTGCTCTTTCATGAATATTGAACAACTTGTTCTTTTTTATTGATACATACGTTACCGTTCACTGCACTATTTTCAGTTTAACAGCAGTCTTGTTAAGAAACAATTAAACACACATTTTGCATGATCATAATCATTTGTGTCCGTTTAACGCTTTTCAAGGCTTTTTGTGACTATTCAGACGTTTTTCTTTTCAAAACTTCTGTCAAAAAGCAAATTTCTGGTAAATAATTTCTTAAAATCGGAAATTTAGCATCTCAGGGGTTATTTGGTAATAATGACACATGAAATAATCTATGAAGTGATAAAGTCAGAACCCATTAATTATGGCATCTCATTTATGGCATAGCTGTGATGAAATTTATTTTGACTTGGTTAAAAAACCTTCACAAGTAGGTAACGTATGTATCACAAGTTAAAAATGAGCATCTCCATCACCAATATTGCAATTGTCATATCTTGAAAACCGTTTGACTGGTGCAGTGGAAATTGCAGCAACATACACATTATATACATATGATTATTTGATGTAGTTATCATCATCATTGTGGAACTTTTATTTTTGGTCACCTCACAACCCTCAATTGCTCCCCATTAGTGAATTTCAGTGTCCTATGCAATGCTGTGGTTATCAATAAGTTAGGCTACAGCAGGTAACCTTGACTCAAGCCTCTGAGCAACATATTTTGCCCTGCCAAGGTGAGGCAAGTATTGCATAATGTGCATGAGTGTTAAGTCTGGCCGTTGAGCAATGCTGTGGGTTATACCTGCCAAAAAATGAATAGAATTCTAGAAATATATATAGAACTTTTGTCAATGGTGACACAGGTGTTGACCTTTAGTGATTTCTCATATTCGGATATTTATCTTTTTTATTGTCCTTATAGCTAGACATGTATATAAAATTACATAATACATAGGTGAGCTTACATGTGTCATGACTTCATGACATAATAAAAGCATTTTATCTCAAATTTCAGTGATGTCAGATTTTCTGCTTCCCGCCTGACTTCCCTAAACACTGCTAAATTCAGAATTGAGCAATGTTGACGAGGCACTTATATTTCATAAGAAAAATATAATTTTATTACAAAGTTGTCAAGTAAAATTAATTTAGCTCTTAATTAAGAGATATATCATAAAGCTGAATTTGACATTTGAAAAAGACACAAGGGGAATTAAAATTTCTTAATTGATTTCTAACATCTTAAATTGCATTACTCGCTCATAATAAGCTAAACAGATATAGGCCTACTTTTACAAACCATGTCAATATCATGATGAAACAACATGTATTCAATGAGAAACAGTCATACGGGACGAAAAAACGTAAAAATCTCAATGTAACTTTGAATACAAATCTGTTTATTTTAAATCATAACTCTTCAACATTGTTCATAAGCACATTCAATGATGTTCAAAACGCCTTGAAATCACACAAAATAATGGAAAATATAATATGTAAACTACATTATTACAATACCTGTGCCATACCAACTGTAGTAACTCATATCTAGACAAAGGTACACCTTGAAATTGATACGTTGCTTCACTTTGTGTAATGTACAAAACTACTTTTCTAAATCGATAACTTTAAAGCTGAACATGTCTGTGTTACAGATTAAAATTGAGAATAGGAGTTAGAGAACATATATAGTCATATATAAATATATAATTCTTATGGATTTCAATATATATATCTATCAAACGCCATATTTAAATATAGCATTAAAACAATAATGCAGCTATTTTGATATATTTTCAAAATATTATTTTCATAGATAAATCTAAAATATCTTTTAGGTGTCTCTTCAAATATATATCATAATAATCACATATATAAGTATATCATGTTTGAGATGATACACATTTTTTGTGTATGGATGGATGGACGATTGGGGCTTTAATGTCCTGTATTTATGCACTTGGTGGGCTAGTTAGGACAGTAGGAGGACAAGGCAATGAGGTGAAGGATGATTGAAAAGGCCTTCCAACACAGGCCCAGGTGACTTGGCATTGCCACAAGAGATGGATTCAAACCCTGGACCCAGCGATTAGCAGTCAAGCATGCTACCACTTGACCATTAACATTAAAAATATTGTATAGAACTATCCTCTAATACACATGCATGTATCGTATGTGATACATTGATTATTACATTCTGATATATTGCATCACACTGCTGTCCCACTACATTACAGATTATCACAATACATTGTAATTTCTGCATATCCATGGCCAAGTAGCAAATCTCTATAATACAATAACAATTTGACAGATTAAAATACATATACATATTATACATCTAATACATGTCAGCCGAAGTAGGGTGTAGAATCGCAGGACATAAAACCCTAAGTAAGTAAGTATCAGGCCCAACCCAATCAAATAATTAACAATTTCCATAAACAGTGATAAATTTACATAAATTTACATGAACTTACATCGAGTTCTTTGATTATCCAGACAGGATTCAACAGAATCTTAAAACTCTGTACTTCAAGCATTGTGATACAAAAGGCATTGAACACTGCTAAAGCTTCTAACAAGTGGAGTAAGATTTTTATTTGATAATTATGAGAATTCCTCAAACTAATCATGCTAATCAGCAGCTGATCAGCTAATTGCTTTATAATGAAATACATAATGTCACTTTAGATTTTAGTCTTTTGAGGACCGTCAATCTCAAAATAAAAGGTTCAATTTGTGAATCACATTGATGATAAGCGATGCGCAGAACTCGGGAGGTTCAAAGTCTTCTTACAACTGTATAACATTGCATAACGTAGTATGAAGCCTTGTGACGCAAGATAAAATGTGTAAAAATGTCCCAATTTAATCACTGTTTTCTCTGATATCGGTCACAATCAAGATAAGGAAAATTTTCAGTGGCGTAACAAGTTTGTAAGCAGTTTGGAAGTTACCCAGAATAGGATGGATGGATGATTGGGGCTTTACATCCTATATTTTATTCACTTTGTTGGCTAATTAGGACAGGAGGACACAGCAAAGAGGCAAAGGATGATTGAAACTGCAGTCCAACATAGGCCTAGGTGACCCGGTAAGAGTCAGATTTAAACACTGGACCAGGCGATAGGCTACCACGCTACCACTCAAAGAGTTGAGAACATCAATCATCTATAGACAAATTAATCTTACTTCAATCTAAAAATAGACCTGCAATCTGCAGAAGTTACAAATTATTACAACACTCATTTGAAAACTGGTTCTATGAAGTTGAATTGCGTCAAGATAGAAAGATAAAGTAACTTATTAAGTCACACCACTGGGCTTAGATATAATAGAGCCAGATTCTGCCAAGGTCAATGTTTGATGTACAGTTGCCTATGCTAATCAGGCAATTTGCATTATCAATTTATCAAGCACAAACTTCTAAAATTGTTTGAAAAATTAATGTCAAAAGAGCAAATTAACAGCTTTCTAAAAATTATTATTACAAACAAACCCTTAGTAATCATGTTGTAAAATTCACCCTTCGAGGTAAAATTCTGACTTTTTTGCTCAGATTGTTTCGAACCGTGAGTGTCCAGGAGTCGGTCAGACTATGGACTGTATGTAGAGTTAATATTTTGTGTTTAGTACCTTGATTTCCTTCAAGAAAATTATCGAACAACTACAGAGAAAAAGGACTAAAGTTAGTCATGAAAATTACTAAGTAATAATAGTCCAGAAACAAATCTTTCATAAGACCATTGAGGAGGTCATCTTACTTGATTGATAGTCTTAACACTGCTTAAACTGCCAAGTAAACCAAATAAATAATTTCTTACAAAAATTCATATCTTTCTTGTTCCTGGTATTACATAAAGAGGTATAAAATGTCTAAAAATAACTTCACATAAGTAATCGCAACCTTAACCATGGTAACCTTCACCGAGGCCCTTCCCCAATGAAACAATTTCCCTAATTTCACGACTAAAAATACCTGGCGTCTATAAATAACTATCCCAAAGCCATAATCATGCTGCAAAATTTGACAAAAAAGTTCCATAAGTGTTCATGCCAAAAATACATAATTTTTTTTGAAGAATTCTGCCATTCAACCATGATTTGAGTCAATGCGTAAGAATATTATACCTATTATTACCAATTATTACTATATCAGGTGCATGTAGAGGTAAAAACTTCTTCGAGTATAGCTCCACCCACCAGGAGTGACTCAATAACTTTGCCTATCCAACTATGTCCAGAATACACAGGTATTCCTTGTAACAGGAACTGCAGGTATAACTATACTTCATGGAATTCTCAGACTTCCTTCTGTTCTTTATTATCATGACTATGTTTATTTATTGTATTATCATGATTTTAGGCAACATTTGTGATGACTTCACAAATTGATGAAAAAGATTACTTCGGAGATTTACATGTATTTATTTGGCAAATAGCAAGAGTAGTGTAAATTGCAAGACAATCACTTTACTGTATTTTAAGTTATTAATAACGAGATTTTTACAATATCATGCTTTACTAGAAAGACTACTGTCACTTATAAGCCAATTAGTAAGGGCGAATCATCATGATGTAGAAAGCTTTTCCAGATCTTCCAGAAGTTCAGAACATAATTTCAATTTTCAATAATTTCAGCGAAGGTGCATCTTTCTGTCAATCGATGATTTATCTGGCGATTAATCTGTCCATACATCTGGCCATCCATCTATATCATGTATATATTGAGCTATCTCTATCTCTGCATAGATTCAGCACATCCATTTATTCTACAGATTTGTCTATGTGTAAGAAACTTTACTTCATTAACAGAAGCCTAAACATTTTTTGTAGACATCCAGTCTCAAAACTCTGATATCAAATTCTGACTATCATCCACAAAAAATAATATACAAAATCAATCTTCAGTATATGTATACATTATAAGGACATAGTTTGAGAAGACAAGATCACCATGACTCTGATCATAAGATGATCAAAAGACAAAAATTAACCAGATCAATAGGAAAATCGGAACATGATTCCAAAAATCGGAACATCCAAGTTTTTCTGGAACTTTTTCCCTTTGAAGTTAATCGATGATTGACCAGCGACCAAAATCTCAGTAACCTTATCGTGACAGTCGCTGACAGACATATTGGAATATGAGGAAATCGATAAAAATATTGGCAAGTAAAAAGGAAAGTCAAAACATAACACGCAAAGATAGGACAATACTTCCAGATACAATATTCGATTGGGTAACAATCAATACTATGAACATGATAAAATAGTAGGGTCAATGAATGAACATTTTATTTAACTTTGATATCAAGTTCTAGCATCATAATAATCATGATAATGATAATATGAGATTGTTGATAGGACTTCGTATTCATCATATTCATTTTACTGTACACTTTCTGAAGAACATATCAATAAATCGTCATATTTGGCTATGTAACAATGACTTCAAGACCAAGTTACTTTACAAGTAATTATTAGTATAATTTATTACTTTGAAAAACTTTGTCTGACAATTACATCCACCACTTCAATTGATCACAAAATCGTTCCTCTTGAGGAGTTCTTATGACTCAGTTATGAGGCCTAATAGGAACAATTTTTGGAACTCATACTAAATATTGCTAAAAGAGACTAGAAAATTCAATCAGAATTAATTTAATAATTTCGCAATGGCATACATCATTAACTAGAGCTTCATCACTGCAATTTTATGGCCATAATGATTTTCAAGAAGAGTGTCCTCAATTAGCAGACAAGATGTATTACTTGTTACCTGGTTACAGGTAAAACCAATTGTTACAATGTCAGTGTGTGACGAGAGGAGCACCTAATGTCTTTGAAAACTGCACTTAACATTACATTGCTAAACAATGCTAAAGGAACTGCTGAAGGTGATTATTGGGTGTGCTCCATAAGACAGGGTTGAGAACTTGAGACACCTTGTGAGCATTGCATCATCAAGGTAAATGTAGTCAAGAGCCTCTGGAATTGAGTACTGGAGGTGATAGGCGTAGCATGTAGAGGATATGTTGCTATTGGCACGAGGGGGGGGGGGGGACATAATGCCCAAATTTTCCCAAAAATCAATAATTATTCACGCCTGAAATACCAACTCCCAAATCTGCTTTTCCAATATATTTTTTTGGGGGTGGGGGGGGGGGGGGGACAGCAGCTCCCTCCACCCTCCTATGCCTCTGGTAGGGACCAAGGCACTGCTACATCTTCAGCTGGAGTTTGTTTACTCCAGACATTGCATCATAGGTATGCTGCTGGATAGGCTGAAAGTGTTCTAGCAAAGCTAGTGCAGGTTTATCAGGCTACATCATAGCAGTGCAGCCAGAGCTTCAGCATTTTCAATAGCAATTTAAGGTCACAGTTGGACAAGCATTAATGCTAACACCGACAACAACAAATGTGATGCAATGCAATCACAAGCATTTTCGAATGCATTTTGAAATGTTTGAAGCAATCTATTTCTTTGTGATCTTCACAAACAATAGCAGAATTGCAATTAAGAAACAAACAATGCAATTGATAACGATGGTGTCTATCTATCTATCTATCTATCTATCTATCTATCTATCTATCTATCAATCTATTTATCTTTCTATCTATTGTATACATCCTTGTACCTTTTTGTCTATCTACCTTGTGTCAATCTGTCTTTCTGTTTGATAGTATCTATCTAGCTAATTTAGTCTTAGTGGTTAAATACTGATGAACACAATATGGAATAGATTTGAATAATTAGTATTAAGAACTTTCTATTTTTCAGTATGAATTTGTTTTATTGACTATTGTGCAACAAATTCATTGTATTTGTTTACTATTCTACAAATACAGGTAGTAAAACAACACAAGGTTGAAAAGTTATAGGAATTTCTCTCATAAACTCAATATTTTCTCAAGGTAAAGACAATAAATTCAAGAAAATACTCAAAAGCTTGTCAACAAGAAAATAAGGAAAGAAGTAAACAAACATGTTGATGGTCTCATCCAGTAAAGATACCTGTAGATCTATATCTATCTATCTATCTATCTATCTATCTATCTATCTATCTATCTATCTATCTATCTATCTATCTTTCTTTCTTTCTTTCTTTCTTTCTTTCCCTGTTTTATCTATCTATCTATCTATCTATCTATCTATCTATCTATCTATCTATCTATCTATCTATCTATCTTTCCCCATATAGGCCTATATGCTTAATCTATCTATCTATCTATCTATCTATCTATCTATCTATCTATCTATCTATCTATCTATCTATCTATCTATCTATCTGAGTAATTGTCTATTTTTCCATACTTCTTTTTTCATCTGTTACAGTGGCCAATTGCAAAGGTTGGTTATTTTGAAAGAGTGGACAAAAATGACCATGACAGTTGACACTTTTCACCAAATCAGCAAATCAACTATATTCTGTGATCATATGAGTGAAACTTGAGTGAGACTTACAAATTTCCCAGAATTTGTTGAAAATATTTTAGTGCAAAGGGATTTGGGTGAAAGCAGGATTCAAAACTTTCCATAAACATTCCATGGAAATAAAAACGTTTCCAGAATGACTAATGGAACGAACATGCACGTGGAATACGTCACAACGTGGATTGAATGGAATACTCTACTCACATGGTGATCATGAACTTCTTCCAAAATTGGCAGGATATATCGTAATACTTGAGATTCCTTGTGTCCATATCCTAAGTTGAGTAATATCTCAAGCCCTGAGAGGTTATTGTGGTATAATAAGCTGTCCATTTTGGTAAAATCTCTCCTCAACTTGTTCGATTCATTCATTCAGTTCGTCTGCCATCCAAACTGGCCCACTGAATAGCATAGCATTATAGCCTACGCCATGACCCAGATAAATATTCATGAACGTCATCAGCCAATCAGAGGCAACGTCCTGGTCCACTTCTCAACCAATCACAGGGTAGGAAACCACACACACCCCCAGAGGACATAAACAAGTTCACTCTGAGCACGTTTTCTGGCTTGGAGCCTCAGCCAGGCAAGATTTCTTGTTTACAAATAAACAAATTCACTAGATAATCTAGACCTATCTAGAACCTTTTTGGGCCACCATGCTCTGCTCCTTAACTTAGTTAATGTGTTAAAAATAGGGACATAAATGTGTCACATAATGTATTTTCACACAATCATTGCACAAAGACAAAGTTGAATCTAATGATATCCCACAGACCTGGCATACCACATGGCTTTTTAAATTAAAGTATAAGGGTTTACCTTTCTATGAGGGTAAGCAACTTTACATTCAGGAGAATACAGATCTATCTATCTATCTATCTATCTATCTATCTATCTATCTATCTATCTATCTATCTATCTATCTATCTATCTATCTATCTATCTATCTATCTATCTATCTATCTATCTATCTATCTATCTATCCATCTATCCATCTGTCGGTGTAGTTGTCTGTGTAAGTATCTAGACTTCAATCAATTAGACAATCAATCAATCAATCAATCAATCTATCCATCTATCTATCTATCCATCTATCTATCTATCTATCTATCCATCCATTTATCCTATCCTATCCTATCTATCTATCTATCTGAACATGACCTTGAGAAACAAATAAACAAGATGCAAAAAAAATTATGAAGTCTTGAACTTGATTATATGAGCACCAATCTAGAACAATCTGGATTTATCTCTTTAAAATTATCTTATTTAAAATCTGTGTTATCTAAGAAACAAACAATGTCATAAGACAATAAACAAGGGTTGGTTAAAATAAGACTTCCTATTTATTGACAAACAAATTGAAACAAAACACCATACGTGATGCAAGTCAAAAATACAACCCAAAATGCTGCAGACAACACTTCAATTAACTCTTGAGGTCAAGGTTTTGTTAGTGGTCTACATGAGCTATGCTTTGATGGGTTGTGCATCCCTGCGGGCTGCAGGGAAAAAAATAACCTCCAGTAAAAAAGTAACTGACTGTTCAAGGTTGACCAGACTGATGTATCATGTCAGCAGTGTGTACACTGGTATGCAGCATGTACGCACATAGACAGATAGACAGATAAATATATGGTAAGTGCAGCCCTCTATGCCCAGTTCTGGGCAATCACAAGGGTTGATTTATCAGATGGGAGAGAGGTAGAGAGTGGATGGATGGATGGATGGATGATTGGGGCTTTACATCCTGTATTTTTGCACTTGGTAGGCTAATTAGGACAGGAGGAGGACACGGCAATGAGGCGAAGGATGATTGAAACAGCCGTCCAACATAGGCCCAGGTGATCCGGCGAGAGCTGGATTCGAACCTGGACCCAGCGATTGGCAGCCCAGCATGCTAATTAATGCTATACCAACCCTCCCCCTGAGAGAGAGAGGAAACCCTCAACAAGTTACACATTTACCCCATGTGAGGGATCGCCCAGCACAGAAACCGATACAAGGGGCTGCCAATTTTAAAAGTCTCATTTGAATGACATCCAGCTGGGATTTTGCTCATTAAGGTTCGCTGAAAAGTTCCGGTTCCCCACTGGGGTCTGAACTCATGCAGGTTAAAACCTTCAGCAGAGCAGGCAGGAACCTTAACCACTCTGCTTTTAAGCTATTCATTTTTTCAGACAAAAAAATATAATGAAATGAGCAACATATTGAGGATTCCAAAGATGATTCTAAATTCAATCCATAAATGTTGACCAATAAAAAAGCTAATTGACCAAGAATTAAACCCAGGACCACAAAGGAGTGCCTTTTGAACAATTTTGAACACCTCCTAAGTGTCCTCCTCTACTCACTTGGCCCGAGGACAGCAGATGAAATGCAGAGATATGTAAAGCATGATGGCAAACAGCAATGAAACCAAAATACATTTCAAGGCCATTGGGCTGTAGCATCAACTTGTTTATCCCCCAATATCTGAAGCAGCCATTGAGCCAGAGAAAGATGTTGAACATCGAAGCAGTAAATGTCAACTGGTCAAGTCAGTACCATAGAAATACATAGAAGGGACATGAGGCTCTGGCAGATGAAGCAACCAAATCCACCATCTTGGAACTGCCCTGAATACTGGCACAATGGACTGTGACGTCACCAATAACTGTGATGTCACTTCTAACAATGGCATGACGTCACATCATAATTATTCTATTGTGACATCATGTCTCAGGGCAGTTCCAATATGGCGGATTTGGTGACCTCATCTTGAGGTGGCATCATACAGCCTCATGTCCGTTCTATGTATTTCTATGGTCAGTACAGATAGGGAGTGTGTCTTTTTAGGGAAGGCCCCAGAAGCCATAGGATCTTAGGAACTATCTTACTGGCAACTGAAGATCTTTAACTATGACCTATCTATCATGCAACTCAAGGTCTCAATTTGTTATCTAACCTGAAGCTGAAGGTCCTAATTTAGAATATAACTTTAAATTGTCCTCATCAAGTATCTGATCCAGAACTGAAAGTTCTATACTGGTATTTAACTTGCAACTGAAGGTCTTAATCTGGTTTCTAACTTGTAACTGAAGATCCTAATCTGGTATGTAACTTGCAACTGAAGGTCCTAATCTGGTTTCTAACTTGTAACTGAAGATCCTAATCTGGTATGTAACTTGCAATTGAAGATCCTGTTCACTTACCTAACCGGCAACTGAAGGTCCTGTTCTGGTATCTAACCTCAACTTGTAACTAAATATCCTAATCTGGTATCTAACTGGAAACTGAAGGTCCTGTTCTAGAATCTAACTTGCAACTGAAGGTCCTGTTCTGGTATCTAACTGGAAACTGAAGGTCCTACTCTATAATCTAACTTGCAACTGATGGTCCTGTCAGGTATCTGACTTGAAACTGAAGGTCCTGTTCTGGAATCTAACCTGCATCTGAAGTTCAAAATCTGGTGTTAAACTTGCACTGAAGGTGCTGTTCTGGTACCTAACTTGCAACTGAAGATCCTGTTCAGTTACCTAACTTGCAACTGAAGTGTCCTGATCTGGTATCAAACCTTAACTTGTAACTAAAGATCCTGATCTGGTAACTAATTTGCTACTCAAGGTCCCGCTCTGGTCCCTAACTTGAAACTGAAGGTTCTGTTCTAGAATCTAACTTGCAACTGAAGGTCCTGCCAGGTATCTAACTTGCAACTGAAGGTCCCCTTCTGGTATCTAACTAGCAACTGAAGGTCCTGTTCTAGAATCTAACTTCCAACTGAAGGTCATCTAACTTCCAACTGAAGGTCATCTAACTTGCAACTGAAGGTCCTGTTCTGGTATCTAACTGGAAACTGAAGGTCAAAATCTGGTATCTGACTTGCAACTGAAGGTTCTGTCCTGGAATCTAACTTGCAACTGAAGGTCAAAACTAATTGTCTTAATCTGCATCTAATTTGCAACTGAAGGTCCTAGCCTTTGCTGTAAGGAAAAACACTTTTACAGCTTTCATGCCACTGTATTCCAGACATACGCAATTACATATGGAAGGTACATCATATAGATCCATCATAACACATTCCAAGGCCCAGACAATGTATCAATAAGTCATCAAATTCATCAATACAATGACGAATGTATATAGTGTATCATTGACAGTACCACAGATTGTACTGCAGACGTCACAATATATTGATTAGGTATTGACTGGCCAATTAACTACATCATGTACATCACTGCCTCCGCATTAAGGGCCACTCCCTGCCTCCCACACAAACAAATGTATTAGGCTAATTTGCACGGATCCAAAGCTAAGCTGGAAGGTCAAATGTAAGCTAGAGTAGAAATGGTTGGATTAGATTTAGATCCAATTCCACAGATGGTTGATTGGGGCTTTGCATCCTGCATTCACAGAGGTGGTGGAAAGCTTCGAAAAGTGGACGGGGGGGGGGGCTATAATAATAATAATTTCAAGGAAAAGAAGGGGCATTTTATGTATTTTTGGGCCCAAAAGTGGAGGGGGGGGGCACGTGTCTCCAGTGCCCCCCCCCCTCAGCTCCGCCACCTCTGTGTATTCAACATTGTTCAAGTACTTGGTAAGTTGGTAGGCATACTAGGACAGACTGAGGAGGATGACAGCAATGAGGTGAAGGATGATTGAAAATGCAGTCCAACATAGGTCCAGATGACCTGGCGGAAGAGGAAATCCAATCCCGAAAAACTTGGAAAAATGTTGCAAATCTTCCCCAGACCCAGTTTCCAGGGTTTAAGTGCATCAGGCCCGTACCCAAAAACCTTAACCTTTATCCGAGTGCAGATTGGGTAAGACTGCCAATGTCAGATTCAACCCTTTTCATTGCCAAACAGTTTACGTTTGCCTCTTCAGCGGTAAGGGTTGGGTAGGGTTCAAAATGCTGCTTCAGCAGGGGCTTTTGATAAGTCACATTGCATAAACCCTTGTCTGACTCTATGGGCCAAGGCTACAGTCACTGCCAAGTGCGCATCTATCTGATTCTATGGGGGAGTGAGTGAGTTTGTGTTTTACGCCCCATCAGCACCGGTGTGGGCTATTTAGAGGCAACGCATCTATGGGGGAAGGCGGAGGGGGGTTAGTTCAGTGGGTAGCATTCTGGGTTGCTAATAGAAGGGTACTGGGTTTGATTCCCGGTCTGCTTTGAGTTACCAGCAGACCGATGTTGGACAGCAGTTTCAGTCATACTTCGCCTCACTGTTGTGTCACCCTGCTATCCTAATTAACAGTATTGTAGTCGAGTCAAGGATATCCGAGACCGAGACCGAGGTATGAGCCTCTGAGACCAAGGCCACCAAAATGTAGCCTCAAGACCTCACGCACTGGCCCAAGTGAGTGAGTGAGTGAGTTTGTGTTTTACGCCCCATCAGCACCAACACTGGCCCAAAGACACCCAAACTGAGCCAAGGGCAAGTATACGGAATCTGAGACCGAGGCCGAGGCCATCACACTATGGCCCTAAGGCCGGCTCCAAGGATGAGGGTGGCCTCGAGACCCCCAACACAGCTAATCAGTCTACTACAGTGTATAAATACAGGACATAAACCCAATATTCTACCAACATACATGTCACTGAACATGCTGAACATTGCCCCCAAATTTCCTCTCAACATTGTGTCTTTTCGAACATTCGCATAGGACCTGTAGGTTAATCGCCAGGGATAGTCTTATACAAGGTCATCCGACTTCGCCAAGACAAGAAAAGAATGGATAACAGTCCCAACCCATAACACGCATAACAAGTCTGGTGTCCGGCCAACACTCCATAGATCATTGAACTGGGTGATGTGCCAAAAATCCAAGGTTACCTGTCAAATCCATTTCCCAAGAACCAGATTTGAGATTATCCCATGTTATCCTGTGATGTAGACTTATGTAAACAAGGAAGAAAACAATAAACTGACTGGTATATTCAACACTGATAATTCAAATAACAGAATCATATCTTATGGTTTGGAAAAATTTTATGATCTTATTTTACGAACTTTAAGTATTTTTCACAGTCAGAAGATATTTCTTCATCATTAAATGTTAATGATTCTGACTAAAGCTGCACAAACAACAATAGACTGCTTCAGGTTCGCTTGATTTTAACCAAAGCAAATAAAACAATTATCTAAATCATAATTTTATTGCACAAAATTTTAAGATTACTTATTGAATTGAAACAATTTGACTAAATCATGTATTTAAAAAAAAATTGTAATCAAAATCAAATAAAACTGCAACCCTGGATTTCTCTCAACACAAAACTGCTCAAAATGTCTCAAACTTCATCAAATATTAAATCATGGAAGGTTGACCAGGGCATTAGGTCCTGTATTTATGCACTTGGCAGGCAAATCAGGACAGGAGGAGGACATATTAATACGATCAGACAAACTGCAAAGGAAGGATGATTGCAACTGCCTAACCAACCTGATCTAGCCAGAACCGGAGCTGAACCTAGGACCCAGCAGTTAGAGGCCCAGCGTGTTACCAACTAACCAAACCTCCCTTTCCCCATATACATAGTCCCCAATATTCCAGGAAAGATCTATTGAAGTTACCAGTACTTCAGTTCCACAAATATCATGAATATTAATATTAGTTGCATGTAAATTACATGTGCACTTACATTCAAGTTGAAGTCTTAATTTTCCATTCATATGAGAAAATTTCAGTGACAATGATAATCAGCCAACTAATTATGTGAATTAACATGAACACATGATAGTAGGAACATTTATCAACATTATCAATTTATCATAGTGATACATGTATGTTATATTTTCATTGCACAACAGCATTAACATGTACTGCTGGAGCCGTGTGAAGTAAAATTACTGAAAATACACACGAAAACAACCAATATTTGAAACCTGTTCTAATCATTTTCAAAAGTGTATCCACAAATCGTAAATAGTTATTTCATAATACAGGTATCGGACACCAACGAAAAGACATTAGTGCTTCACTAAATTGCAAAACTGATTTTTTGGGTCTCGTTATTTATGCATTGCTATTTGCAATAAAGCCAGACTAATACATCACAGTTTTTACATAATAAGGGCCGGCTGCATCAATTGGCACCAATCCAAAAATTATCTAGAACAACGCATTACTGCTGAATGCACATACTCCGCTAAAGAACTACAGACAACATTTTCTCAACAGATTCTTCATTTAATTTTATAAATTGGCAAGCTTGTACATTGTTACATGTTACCATGAAGGATTAATTTCTTTAAATAGCAAGGAAATGGCTTCAATATACTATTCCAAACTTTGTATGAGTTCCAGAAACTTTAGTTGGAGTCAGAAACCTTACAACACTAGACCAGAAATAAGCAAAACGCAGATTTATTCAGATAGTTGGCTCCAAGCCACTAGCCGTAAATAAGTTCACTCAATTTGCTAAGAGAACATGTGTCCCCCTCTGGTGTTAAGTGCAGGCTTTGCAACATGACATTTTCCAATGGTTAAACCATGAACATCATAAAAATTGTAAATTATGCATGAAGAGATCAAATAGAAATTCCACAAGTTATGTGAGCCTACAGCCGGTAAACGTTTAGCAGTTAGTTTTTGAGCTCTATATCAAATCGTTTCCGATTTGAAAGTTCTATAGATGCTTTTCTACCAAAAAGTCTTCATAAAGTACCAGTACCGATACTCCACATTTTAGCTGTTTCAAGAACTACCTTTATACTTGTATTACTTTCAGTGTCTAACGCTTGTAGCGGTTTTCCATTTATTTTAAATGTTTAATTAAATAAATATTATCATTAAGCTACAATTCATTTGAAAAAGAAGATATTACTGGAAACAGAATACCAGTGTTATTATAGCAGTAGGTGCTAGGTTGTGCTTAAATAAAATGGGTGAGCATAACTAAGCTTACAAATAAATCTGGTTCAAAAGATTATCAATGATTATGTACAAGGTTTAAAATTCATTTACAGGACATTTAATATGAATATCCATGAACTCATGCAGATTTTAAAATTCAGCAGCTACAAGCGACACCTTGGTGGAAAAATGATATTAATGCAAATTAAGAAATACAATGAAGTAATGAAGGAAAAACTTTAAAATCAAAGGGTAGTTCGAACTCACCGAAGCGTGACGCCAGTAATGGACGATGTCCCAAATATCGGAGGAAGGGTGAAGCAGAAGATAGGAGCGGTACTCGTCCCAGCTAATTTTGAGGGTGCCATCTTTGTCCATTCTGATATTCAACAAAAGAAAACTCACTATTCACCGATATTCAGCAGTACATGTTGTTTCATGTATCAGTATCAAGAAGTCAACTAATTCTACCTTGATATAAAGTTGATTTTGTTGACATTTTGGTCAATTAAGTATGTGTGCGTCAGCAATACAAACAGCAATGACCACATTTTTCAAATTTTACTAATTTAAAATCTATTTAATTATTAGTTGATTAGCAATTAATAATTATGATTAATTAATTACAAATGAATTAAATCTCATCACAAACTTACTGGCGGAGTATTTTCTCAGCTTCTGCTCTTTCGATATGAACCCCGAGTTTCTGAAAAGCTTTCATAATTTCATCCGTGTCCAGGACACCTAAAAAAAAAAAAAAAAAGAAATTACATTCCATTTGTTCAAGAATCATAATAAATTACTTTTTAAATTATACATAGGCAGGGCTCCAACAAAATGTTTAATTAAGAACAAATTCATCGCTTTTTCCAAGTCTTTCTGTGACCACAATCTTTTCTACAAATTCACAAGACTGTCGAGGCTCTGGATGGGGTTTTGTGTCCCCCTGTCCCTTGGTCATTTTACTTTTCAATTCCCTGTCCCTGTTCTACTAATGGTACTTTTGAATTATCTGTCCCTCGGCGCTGAACGGAGAGTTATGTGTCCCTGTCCCTTGGCCATTTTACTTTTGAATTCCCTGTCCCCCATAGCCCCCCATCCAGAGCCTCACTGTCCATGACTGTGGGAAACTTCATAGGCGTACGGCACGCGCGATTTTTGGGGGGGGGGGCAAGCAACATTTTCCTGAATTTCAAGATCTAGATTTAATACCATTTCAAATGAAATTGCCTGGAAATCACTAATTTTCAATAGTGATTATTTAATCATCTGCCCAAATTTTTTAGCCTTTTTGCCCGAATCTTACTGTTTCCCAAACTTTTGGGGGGCGATCGCCCCCCCTGCCCCCCTCCGATACGCCTATGGGAAACCTGACAATATTACCATGCCCTCTGTGTCAATAGAATGGTCTCAGATAAGAGGGCAGTCTCCTGTGGTATATTTTAAAAGAGGGGTTTCTTTTGGGAGGGCTCTGGCTGTTTTGAAGGGATCTCAAAGCAAAGCAAGACTATTAAAGCACCAAGTACTTTATTGGTTTGAAGTAATTCCTCAACCAGGTGGCACCACAAACACATCAATAACTACCAGTATTGCCACCTGTTGAAATATTTTGGGGTACATCAAATGTTTTCGAGTTCACAATGAGATAAAAACATGTCCTGACATACTAAACTTTCTCACCATAAAAGTCGTTCACCTGTGCACAGTTCTTAAGTTGCTCTTTTTACATAGCAGAAGGTGACCTAGTGTTCAAGTACAGTGAGAAAAACATTCAAGTATCAACACTTGAAATATGACGCATTAGATCTACTACGATAGGGGTTCATTTTAATCTTGACTTTTAGTTATGAGCGTCCCATGATGAAATAGCATTATGAAAAGTCAATATATCATATCATATGTATATCTAAACACAACTTTCTACTTGACAATACTACAAATTTGTGAACGAGAACTGTTGACCTATCTGTATAAAGATAAAGACTTGTCTGGCGCTGCCATGCCAATCTCGTCAACAGCTAAATTGATGATATTATTGCAATGACAAAATATAGTTTTCATCCAATACTATTAGACTCTAACCAAAGCTTGGATACAGAATTTAGCCCACATTCATAGCCTTTCCACCTGCTAGCGTTATTTATTATCATCCGTCATTGCCAATGTTGTAAAAACATATGGGCTCTAAAGGTCGACTCATGAAAACGCTTCTACAGTAGTCTGGGAGTTTACTATCATGTTAGGACTATTGCAAATCTAGCCGAGTCCTGACCCTGACAGGACAATTGAGTTTGTTGGGTTGACCAGCTGGGTGTCAAAAGAAAGTCTGACCTCTGCTCTGTGAACACTGTGCAGCCATCCTCACCAAACCAACATGAAAGTACCTGGACCGTTATTTTCTGAATTTCATTGCCTATCAAAAATGATACTGAGTAAAATCATTATCACACATAGCAGTGTTCAAGCAAGGCCTTCTGAGCCGCTGAGCATGGCGCAACGCCATGCCAAACAACCTCATATGCACCATGGTGTGACCATGCCCAACTTCTTGTGCACGGTGTGCACCATGCCAGTTTTTAGGGTAAAAAGCAAAAAATAAGGTTTTCACTACGGAAAAGGGCCCCTAAAATCTGGAAAGTGCCCTCCTTTTCAGGATTCTTGCATGCCCAAAAATAATTCTGGCTGGAACACTGCATAGGGTGTCCAATTACCCGTTCCAACACCAAACACTGTTCACTGTCAAGTATGAAGAATGACATTTATAAACCTAATAATCTCATGCAACAATACTCAACCAAATGTGGTTACTGATAACGTGGATAATCAAATTCATTTTGATCTCTTCAGCAAATACTAGAAATGTGACAATTGCTTCAAGGTGATACACAATGTGTATTACACTGTGATAAATTGATAATTCATGATAAGCCGTTTAAAAGAGGCCCCAAAATCATGTCAATGTAACTGATACTAAGAGTATATCACTGTTTGGTAATACTGACCATCACAATTTTGCCAATAACAAATTATGTTATAAGGAAATAATAATCAAACTTGAACAAAATTGAGAATGCAAAACTGCAATGGGCTACTACATTGCTCTAGAGGCACCATATTATTTTAGAACATTCTTTTACAGGAATGGGGGGCAGGGGCAAAATCTGGCAGCATCAAAAATTTACCCCAAATTTGGCGAAAGGTCTGAAAAATTTGGATACAAGGTCCCATTGGCAAAATAAAGCATTGCCCCATAAGTATGCTAAATACATGATATGGCAATTTCGCAATGAGACGTGGTGAAAGGTTTGTATTGATCCCGGGACCCAGCAATTGGCAGCCCAGCATGCCACCCGAGAAGTGCCAAGAACTACAGTGCTTAAATCATTTTCACGGCAACTACGGGTCCCAGAGTCCGCGAAAAGTGCTTTTGACACACAGGACATTTGAGCAGGTGGATTCTGAATTTTACCTGCCCGCATCAAATGTTACCTGCCCGAAATTCCAATTTCAAAATTTTCAACCGGTTTTCTGGAGTTTATTGTACCTTTAGACATGTTAAAAAATATACAGTGACTCCAAACCCCTCCCCTGTATTTGTGGTCTTATTTTATACATCCACAAACAATTTGTGTATAATTTTTTTAATGATATAAAAAGTAAAATATATTGTTCTTCAGTAGCTTTAAAACTGACAAGGAATACCAATAAGTGAACTTTTCACCTCATTAATTTGATACACAACTTGAGCACAGCCACTGCATCTTGTGACAAATGTATATAAGCAGCCTCTCACTTGTTTTAAATAGCATGTGTCGGTGGAGAATTCAGAATGATATATTTTGCAATGTAAAACATGTAAATTACACAATAACAGAATTTAGATCATTTGACAAATTAACTGGCATGACAGAAATCCCATGAGGACCTCTGCTAACATGGCTAACTATTTGCAACCTTGCAGGGCTTCAAATCCTGTGTAATTGAGTTCAATGGAATCGTACCAGCAATTAAATAGATGAACATTGCTAATTGCAATAAGCTAAGTATTGACACTAGATCTATGTGTTAAATTGCAATCCATTTGACACTTCTGAGTCCAATTTGCATCATTGATGTTTGTTAATTGCCATTGAATCTTCAACGGCCTGTACTGATTGCATTGACAGCTCAGTCATCTCAGTGACTCTCCAGCATACCTGTCGGACATTTGGGCAGGTAACCACTTTCATTTTACCGGACACACGCTAATTTTGCCGGTTTTGACCGGCAAACCGGCACTTTTCGCGGACTCTGACGGGTCCTGATATAAAAGATTGCACAATGCACCTACATGTTTCTGACAGTGGTTTATAACTGTTTGTGACACTCATGACGTCATCACAACTGAAGCATCGCCACCACCACTTATTTCTAGTTCAGGTTTGATGTGGAGAGCACTGTAACCAGGGCTCCACAATAAGGGTATGGACCTGGTGGCCCATCGGGCAACCATTTGTTAAAATGTAGTTGCCCCAAGACAAAAATTGGTGGCCCGAAGAATCCTTAATTACCATTATTAAAAATTATAAATTACTTAATTTTTCAAGATCTTATCAATGGTGATATTCTTTTACAGAAAATTCTAACTTGAAGCATTTTATAACTCTCCAAGTCAGATCTGTAGAAGTAATTGGTAAACAATTAGATGCGACCAGCATGTTGTGGTTGACTGCACCCATGGAGCCCTGACTGTAACCCCCCTTGTTTACAATCATACATCACGTTAGTCACTCACCATCCTTATTGTGGTCGATGAGGCCGAATGAGAGTTTCAGTTTCTTTTCATGCTCCAAGACGTAATGAACGAACTCAACAAAGCTGAGTCCTCCATCTTTGTTCTGGTCACCCCGTTCTATGAATTTCTGAAAAGAGAATGGACGAGCTGATTATAGACAATGTTAATCTTATTTCAAACATTTTACAAATAAATCATTGTTTATAACTAAAATTTTAGTTGAGCATTCTGCATGTTCTACGGAGTTGTACGGACAATAACAGATATAGAATTTCAGGGCTGACAGGTCAAGCCTCCAGAGAGTTTTGTGTGAAACCTTACATAGTAAATTTTTTGTGTGAAACCTTACATAGGAAATTGTTTGTGTTAAACCTCACACAGTAAATTTTCATTGTATAGCATTTATGAAGTTTATATAGATATATATAGATCTACGAAATTGTGATGGATGGATGGATGATTGGGGCTTTACGTCCTGTATTTTTGCACTTGGTAGGCCAATTAGTACAGGAAGAGGACATGGCAATGAGGCAAAGGATGATTGAAACAGCTGTCCAACACAGGCCCAGGTGACCCGACAAGAGCTGGATTCGAACCCTGGTCCTAGCGATTGGCAGCCCAGCATGCTACTGGTAGACCAACCCTCACCCCGTTACGAAATTGTGAACATGTTTTGCATCTCGCTATCAAGCATTGCAGTCAAAATAAGAGATGAATATTAAAGTTCAATATATTTTAACCTACATTTTTTGCAGTCAACCTGTTCAGCCATTGATTGTTGTTATACATTACTGTGACACTCTTATCACTCAAAGCAATATCAACAGAATTCTGACATATTCAGTCATGACCTGACAGCATGATCGAAAAACAACCCAAAAAGAATCAAATGAACTTTGACATACGACCACATCATATTGACCGTTTTTACTCAAGCTCACAAAATCTAACTTTCAGACAAGTTAAATCAAACTAAAATTTAAATTTATATTTCGAACAGTGTTGAATGATATATAAAACATTTTTAACTAAAAATAAAAGCAATACACATTTATGCAAATTCAATGTGTATTCAATAAATCACACCTGTGTAAAAATTAACAAATACTGAAGACAATGCATATGTTGCTAATATTGTAGGTAAAGTTTAATACATTAGCCTATGATTAGGGGATTTGGAGCCTTACATTTGTCTACAGTGCTAAATTGCTAATAGCAGTACCCCATGCTTATGGAGTACTGCTAATAGTAATAACATGAAATGATGAATCATTTAGTCTATATCACTTAAAACAGTTCAGCTACATTGTAGCTTGAGTAGCACTGCCACAACATTTCAAATTGTGTATTCTATCATTTCTGGGTTACTCATAAGTGATCACCCTCCTGACACAAGTGTCAATGTTCTTTAACAGTAAACATACTTTAAATAGGACACAAAATTCAGAAATGTCAAAAATACAAAATGTTGCTGGATGTCAAATCCACATCCATTCATTCAATGACAATTGAATTTCCACCAAAACACTTGATAAGACAGGGTAAATCCAGTCATGTTAATTGCAATTAGGGAGTCTTCTTTAATAAGACAACAGAGAGGGGTTATTGCGTCATTTTTAAGCACACAGCTGAGAAGCAGAAAAGAAAACACGCAGGGCAACCACCTGAGCTTGTCCAGGGATCACAGGAATTTCAAGCAAATGCAGAGCTTCAGTCAAATCATTCACGTCGATTCGTCCATCTTTATCAACATCTAGCCGGTCAAATAATTCCGACAGGCGCTTCTGCTCCTCTGGGCAGAGATCGTGATGTTTTGGAGCCATTATTTCAGTTCATAAATTCATCACAACCTTGAATTTTATGGACACTGCCTTCTCCTTCCTTCATTTTCACTGCTCCGTAGCAGACGACCAATCAGGTGCGCGAAAATTGTGTCAACTTTTCAGAACCGCACAAAGTATAAATTATTTCTGTCTCGCAATTATACGCACTTAATAAAAGACTAACCACATAAGATAAGTCTGAAAATAACATTTAAATGTGCGCTTGTGTTGGCTAATTTTTAAAGCAATGAACTAAGGAGATGAGTTTAAAATTTGAGTCGGTGCGGTCTTATATTTTGCCCACAAGAAAACAAGAAGCTGCCCAGGCGGGAGTGTGAGCAGAAACTGGTTGTGTTTCTTTTGAAAAAAATCAAGGATCTGATCGTTATTTTGTGAAATCGGTAATCGGTAACATTGTCGATGATGTGGAACATTGATCTATGCCAATCTGACTGGAATCGGGTGCTCAAAACCGGAGTTTGATTACGTTTGAAATCGACTTTCATTTTTGACAGGAGCACCAGACTCACTGCAGTGAACTGAAAGCGGGGGTGTTTTGGAGATGCCCCAGTGATTTTAAATCGATTGCTCACAGTTATGTCATTCATGATCAAAAAGAAACGTTTCAAGTTTAATGTCAACTTTGAAGTTGAGGAGCTGTCCTCTGTACCGTTCATCAGTGGAGTGCTGTTCACCAAAATCAGACTCCTGGATGGTGGAAATTTCTCTGCCCTCTCACCAAGGTAAGAAAAGATTGTAATTAAGGTGCCACGCCTTCTTAACACCCCACATTCTTGTGTATTGTGATTGTTGATAGCATTGTTTTAATTGTCTAAAATAGGCAAATATGCTGATAATGGATAACACAGACTGACAACAGTCTATGCTACTGAGCAACTGACTGAGTCTAGACAGCTTTTTGTCTGTGATCATTGATCACCATCCTGATCAGTGATCACTGATCTTGAAACTTCTTGATCATTGATGAAGATGGTTTCTTACTTGAGGTTGATAATTAAATGCTTGATCATTGCACTGATTGCTGATTGACAGTGATTGTGTTGTTAAATTGCCCTCAAATACAAAAAGGTCAATCACAAATTTAGGTTGCAGATCTACTGTAGCCTGTAGATTAGGGATTTCGATCTTTGATCAGTAATCACTAAGTCTTGATTAAGTTAACGTCTGAATTTAATGCATAGTACTGATCAAGCCTTCGATAACTTGTTAGGATAAAAGAATCAGTAGAACTTATAACTTCACCCCATTGTTACAATGTTATTGCAACTGTGGTGTTATATTAGCTGATTGGTAGCTTCATTCATTCTACATACACACGATACAGTTAATATTCTGAGTACATGTATACTTTGCCTAATCATTAATACCACAACCCTGGGGTACAGCATTGACCTTGTGTGTTGGTCCAGAATCTCAGTAAATTGCAGTTAATTACTGATTGCCCAATTACCTGGTAATATTGATTTATTTGCCAGACCAGTCTGATCAGATGAAAGTTAGAACTGAGTTCTAAGCAGGTTATCATCTGGTTATAAATCATGCTGTTGTGAAACAGTAAATCCATAGAATAGCTATGATGATATTCATATGATATTGGGATTGATTGGTATGTAAACTTTCGTGTGTGATAAAATTAATCACTTCTAGAATATCGACTTAGCAGTTTTGGCTACTGCACATTTGACATCGTTTGTGCCATGTCATCTAAGTAAACCATTAGTACTGTCAGCAATTAGAATATGAATCATTATACAAAATAGACTGGTCAAGTCAATGAAATAATTATTTTGAATTGTTTCAATTAGACAGGGTGAGCAATGATGAGCATTAGCTAAATTTCTTTCAAGTTCTTTTGAGAATTGAATAAGGGGTGCAGAAACGATAATTTAATAATCCTTCTGTTAAACTAATTAGAAACAGCGCTTTGACCAAATTTATTTATATTAGGTATGTTCATAATGATAAAATGAGAAATTTATGAATAAGTGATAGAAATTTATGTGAATGTAACATGATCAATATTTATTGCACCATTGATAATGAGATCAATTCCATTTATAAAAGCTATTATAGCCCATATATGATATACTCGGATCTGGAATCATATTCGATGCCAACTGTTGAATATGCTAACTGTATGATTTTGATTTTATTGAACATTTCAAGTGCGACTGTCCTCAAACATAACAACACAATGACAAATTTTTCAAGTCCAAACCTGTCCTAGTCTAGTTGCAGGCTGACAGAAGAATCTATGAATTGCCAACACATGTACATAATGTAGGTGTTTGGCTGTTGGGTGTTTTGTTTTTCCAAACATTTATGTTGAATTCAACTTCAGTATGTACACATGTTCTAGATTTTCAGATGGAAATTGAAATTTTTAAGATCTTTTTTGCATCCCAGAACGTTCAGATTTTCTCATTTTGATACGTATAGGAATACTTCTCAAATTGAGGTGAAAATTACATAAAATAAATGTGAATATCCAGGAAATTAAAAATAATGTGGAAATTTTCACAATTAGAAATAGCATTTCTTGAAAGACTGATAGTGATGGTGTTACAAAAATAAAATACTGTTTTTGAAAAATCTTTCAAAATTTCCGTAGAGATTTAGACATTTTCAGGCAATAATATGTCGGAATATCCTACTTTTTCCAGCCATGTAGAGCATACGTACATGATGGAATAAGTTCCAAGTAACCTGCTATTTGTTAATTGTAATGCTGTAACAAGTTTACCCTGGGAAGGCTCACAGACTCAGTAATTTTCAAATATTTTGTTACCTGCTAGTCTTTTGATATAGATCTGTGCTTTATTTATTTAACCATTAACAAACACAAGTTGTTGTTGAAGTGTCAGCAGACTAAGACTAAGTCTGGATCCCTCCCTAGTCCCTACCACGCAACACTAGCTGCCCAGACTCAGCACAGACTGCACTGGAAAGTATTCAAGTATTTATAAACAGTCACACATAGTACAAAGTGAATTCAGGATCATATATATCGTATATCAACATATATGATCAAAGAGATGTCTTTAGTTGGTACCGATTGAATGTTTTGTAGAATAAAATTCTGTTCATAGACTTAGTGCTGTTCCCTATAGCCATGCGTTTTGGTGAAATTCTCTGCAAAAATGTTTAGTATGAATATGTTCTGTAGTTAATAACATAAAAACTGCAATTGGGGATAGCTAGAAAGTATGCGATTGATGTATTGAATGGAGTATTTTTTGGTGTAATCGGTAATTACAGCAAGTAAATTTGTTCAACATGTATCATGTGTATTGTATAATGTATCATACATGTATGACATTGTATGTCATAACTTGTGATGTTGTCATTTATGAATGTTAGATACACACGTAAAATACTCTATGTACAGCATGTACAGGGTACACAGAATAGGCTATCTAATTTGTTATATTCTGCACCAAAATGTTCATACTATCATAGTCAGATAATTATAGGCAAGCACAAATTGTAATAATTGCGTATTTCTTAATAGGTTAAACAGTGCGTATAATGATTTATTTTACTTACATAATTACATTTATTTATAGATAGTCACCGAGAGTATAATGTGATGCCATTTATAAACACATTATGCATTTAATTGTCTTTTATGTTATTGGGGCGTAACCAATGTGAATCATGTGGACATGGAACTATAGAAGTATCAGTATGTTCAAATTCTGCATGTCTAACTTGGTCTGAGTACTACTAAAGGACCTGTTTAACAAGTTTTGCCTATATTTTTGTTTTGAACATGTCATGCAACTAAGCATACTAAGACTGTCTAAGCAGCTAAGAAGTTTATTACATGCACTGGAAACACCATACATTCTTTATTTATAAAATAATGTAAAAAAGATAGGGTGACTATTATCTGTCAGACTTAAATAGTCTTGAAGTGTTTGAAATTTGAATAACTTAGCAATAAGGGGTGACACATTTGCTAAATAGTTCTTTTGTTGTCGGTATTTGGTATTGAGAATTTGATATCTTTTCCAAAAAAAAGTTGTTTTTTTTTGCTCTAAAAAAGTTTGTTTCCCTCAAGGCTCAACATAGCATTGTGAGGCACTTTCAAAAATCATTTTTTACATTCAACATTGTCAGTAATTTTACATTGCTGTCTGCAAGTGCATTCTTGTAAATGAAGATGTAGAGGACGAAACCCATATTAGGGTTGAAACTTTGTCAAATTTGTCATCATTATGAATTTATGATTATTGATTGACCAAGCTGTACTTTAAATCGTCCTTTGTCCATGTTCTGATGTTGCCTCATTGCTCATTGCTGTGTCTTCCTTCGTTCGGTATTGACAAACTGAGAGCATAAATACAGGATGTAAAGCCCAAATCACCCTTCCATCCCAGTGATGATGAACGACAACAAATGTTGTCAATTCCAGGAAATTAGCCGGAAATAAATCAATGAATTTTGTCCCAAAATAAGTTATTTCTGTGAATTAGCAGATTTGGTCTACACCGTCCCAATTTATTAGTGGTATATTAAAGTTAACTGAGAAGCAACGGCTATCAGTTTAGCAATCACTGTTATCTTTATGATTAAGCAATTCCGGAGGAGTTGAAGTCGCCAACGAGTAGTCATTGAGACAATTTTAAGAAATACATACTCATTTATAATACTTGACATGCTAGAGGAGCGTCTGAATGTTGTTTTTTTTAGAAGTTTCTCCTTGAAAGTCTCAATAGTTCAAGATGATTTATCATTATTCCAAGAAGTTTAAATCAATGATGTCAAGGAAAACTGTGACATTCGATTGATTTTTAACCGTCAGTAGCTACTGTTGTTCATTCTTATCATGAATTATCAGCTACGAGTTGCTCCTTCGAATGAAAAATATCTCGTTGAGCAGTGTTGAGTAATAGCCCTGCATCTTCAGTTGTTGAACAGTGCTAGACTAACCAACTAGACTTCTAAAGTCGCACATAGTGTATTGATTAAAATTTGTATACATGTCATGTATAGCATATATGTCATGTATCATGTGTATAGCAGTGTTAGGGTGGCCCAAAAAATAAAATTTATGATTTTCTATCCGCATACCCCCTCATTTTGGGAGAAATAGTGAAAAAAGCACCCTGTAAAAATTTCAAGAAAATCGGTCAAGTCTTAGTGGTCTCTCAACCATTACCGCCAATACGCGGTTCCTTATAACTTAGTCAATTTGTACAATACTGCATTTTCATAGCCATGGTTGGATAGGTCTCAAAAAGAGCTTCAATTTGCATACCAACATTATTGGTCTGAGATGATATCTCAGCTCCTATAGGCTCTTCAGTTTACACGTTTCACGAGTGAAATTGTTGCTGAATGACCGATCCTGATAGAAGAAAAGCTTTTAATTTTTTTCAGTGGAAATTGCGGTGATTCTTATTTTCAAAGTTCTAGAATGACCAAATATTTAAAAAAAAAGATTTTTGACCATGGGAATGCCCGGTTTATGAGTGATGAAATTTTATGTTGAAGTTTGTTGTAAACTCATAAAATAGCAGGGGGTATTGTAGTATTTCAAATTCATATCTTCATCCAAATTTATTACAGGGCAACATGATAGGTACCACTTGAAAGACAATATTCTTATGTTTCATATGGTATAAATCATGTTGTCCTATATTTAACTCTTATGAAGTTAAACTATGAAATGTAACAGCCCCTCTCCGATGTTTTCAGCACTTTAGACAAAATGTAACATTAAAACTTTACAGCTCAAAAAGTGGGTTTCTCCAATGTAAAAAAAATTGTTTGATTTTTTTCTGGTCATCCTGCACTTTTGGCGAATAAGAACATGTTACTTAACAGTGAAATTAAATGGAAATCTCTTCTTGAACAAGTTTAATCATTCAGCAACATTTTCGCACATAAGCACTGTCAGCTGAAGAGTCCATGGGAGTCAAGATATCATCCTAGACCATTAATGTTGGTATGCAAATTGAAGCTAATTCTGAGACCTTTCCAACCATGGCAATTAGAATGTTGTACATTACAAATTGACAAAGTTGTGGCAAACCGCGTATTGGCGAAAATGGTTGAAATGTTTCTTTTTGGTGGGAATTGAGGGGTCTTGAGAGACCACTTAGACTTGACTGATTTTCATGAAATTTTAACAAGGTGCTTTTTTCACCATTTCTCCTAAAATGAGGGGGTATGCGATGTGAATTTCAGAAAAAAAAATTTTCCTATACATTTTTAGGCCACCCTAAGCAGTGTGGATGTTGAAGCATTATGCATCAAAAGTTCTGTAACTAACTCTGGTCGAGATTCCCATAGTCACATCTTGCATTGTAGTCCTGGAAAAACTGAAAAAAGTTATGACAACTTCCAGATTATTTTAGCAATTTGAGTATTGCCTTCGACTTGTTCAAAATCTCAGGCATTATTGCTCAAGCCATTGCAAAAGAGATTAGGAGAAAATGTGTTATTGGTTATTGATCACTAATCACCAAACAAAATATATGTATCATGCATATCACTGTATTTTGCACAGTTGCATATAACTATAGCAGGGACGGACACAGGGGGGGGGGGATGGGGGGGATGCATCCCCCCCACCGGACCAAAATTTATATATTTTTACAAAAATTTACATGTTAATTTTATCTGCGCGCAGTCGCGTTATGTCGCGAATTATGCGTTCCGCGACTCGACAGCTCGATAGACCCCCCCCACCGGAATTTTCTGGATCCTCCCCTGAACTATAGCTGTAACTATGCCGTAACATTGAGAAGCGTTTGTGATTCATGTCCGTCAGATTATCAGATCAATCAGAATATTTCAGATTTTGTATTAACATAATAATATTAATCTCCTCTATTATACACTCACATTCCTGTATGCGGTATGGATCAACCTGTATTATCACAGTATGGTGACTACTTCGTCCTATGCAGTGAGCTGCGAGCACAGTATTATCATGATGATCCATTCAATATGCTTTGAAGCCTTTGATATATTTATATACACAGGTGTTGAATAATGTTATTATAGCATTATTACGATTTTATATACATTGATTTGCAATATCCATGGACTGATATCTATAGAATTAATTGAGACAGTGTCAATATTGTGTATTAAATGACACTGTAAGGTGTCAGTTCGATAAGCGGTTGTGCTTTTCTGGCTTCCTGAACTTAGCAGTCAGGGAAATTACCAGCATATGAGGACAATTGCAATTCAAGCCAAGTCCTGGCCCTGACAGGATGATTGAGTGTGTGGGGTTGATCAGTTGGGTCTCAGAAGAAAGTCTGATCTCTTTGCAGCCATCCTCACCACACAGCAGCATGTCAGTTACGGGACTTAATTCTATCCAATTTCACGAAATACTGCAAAGTCATCAGCAGCTGATGACAATTTCCTAATTTCTCTGGAGCCTTCGGGTTCTTTTCTTCATTATGTAATGGATAGGTCTACCTATGACACTGTGATACAACTTTATACCAAGTTTGGAAGTGATAGTTGCAGTAGTTCTTTTTAAATAGCCAGTCAAAGATGATTTTGAGCACTGCCAAAGTCATGGCTAGGCCATGACACTGTGAGAGTGTCATGGGAGGGTGATGACAGTGCTAGGGTGATTGTCATGTGGGGCTGAGGACATTGATTGTCATCAGCTGGTGATAATTTCCCTTACTGCTTAGTTTGAAATAAATTTATCAATCAACTGTTGGGGCACTGTAGATAGATTTAAATGGAAATATTTTGATGTTTATTGTGACAGTTCAGGTATCAAAATTTGCAAAAACATTTTGTGAATTGCGAGGCTGCTTGTACTACCAAAATTTTAGCTTTTAATTTTTAAGTTAGGATAATTATCTGGACGCCTCTGGCGTGCAGATACTGTCTCACAACGGCCTACTTCCTTGTGTTTTCCAGTTTCCTGTTGGCTGAACATAAGACATAGTGATGTACACAGTAAACCCATCAAACTTACTTTATGTTGCACACACGTGATCCAAGTGACTCAGACTGATATAGCAAACAGATAGTGGATAGATCTACAGATATCACCCGGTGAATTGGTCCTTAACACCGAGAATAGCTGGAAATCTGTGTTGCAATCATGGAAAATTGACTGGATTCTAAATAGGACAATGTGCTAGAATTATAACTGATATACTGTCCCTATGGCACACCAGGGAGGGGGGACCAGTCTACCAGAATCTGATATGCTTCAGCGCACACCCGTCATCAACACGCGGTAGCCACCTAGCATGCAAAATACGCACTAATGCTATTGGTTGAGAGAGCTATATAGATTTGCCGGTGTTCAACAACTAGATCATTAGATTGAAACTGGCATGCATAAACAATTTAAAAGGGGGTTAAAGAGCCCTAAAGCTATTGACCAACTTGTGACCGACTTATGCTCAGACAGGATGAACTGTTTTACAACCATGGCCTCATTCACACCTCCTTCTGACCTAAAGAATGGCTTTTTGAGGAAGCATACTACACTGGTCCATTTGTTAGACTAGCAGGGCTAGTCTTTAGGGATACTAGGTGTCGTCCAGTTCCGAGTCTACCATCTCCATGGCAACCACAGTTAGTACTGTCTATTTACACAAGGTGGCTACACTTTCTTCTTCTTCTTATTGGGAGTTCTCTCCTGTGTTTTGGAGCTCCCCTATTGATAGTTATGATATGGTCAATGATGTCAATCAATGTTAGTCAGCGATGTCAGCCGGGATATCAACCAGTGATATCAACCAGTGATGTCAGCCACTGATGTCAGACGGTGATGTCAGCCACTGATGTCAGCCAGTGATGTCAACAAGTGATGTCAGCCACTGATGTCAGCCACTGATGTCAACCAGTGATGTCAGCCACTGATGTCAGCCACTGATGTCAGCCACTGATGGCAGCTGGTGATGTCAGCCACTGATGTCAGCCGGTGATGTCAGCCACTGATGTCAACCGGTGATGTCAGCCACTGATGTCAACCGGTGATGTCAGCCACTGATGTCAGCCACTGATGTCAACCAGTGATGTCAGCCACTGATGTCAACCAGTGATGTCAGCCACTGATGTCAGCTGGTGACATCAGTTGGTGATGTCAGCCGGTGATGTCAACCAGTGATGTCAGCCAGTGATGTCAGCCAGTGATGTCAGCCACTGATGTCAGCCGGTGATATCAGCCACTGATGTCAGCCGGTGGTCAGCCATTGATGTCAGCCATTGATGTCAGCCACTGATGTCAGCTGGTGATGTCAGCCACTGATGTCAGTCAGTGATGTCAGCCACTGATGGTAGCCACTGATGTCAGCCGGTGATGTCAGCCACCGATGTCAACCAGTGATGTCAGCCGGTGATGTCAGCCGGTGATGTCAGCCACTGATGTCAGCCGGTGATGTAAGCCGTTTATGTCAGCCGGTGGTCAGCCACTGATGTCAGCCGGTGATGTCAGCCACTGATGTCAGTCAGTGATGTCAGCCGGTGCTGTCAGCCGGTGGTCAGCCATTGATGTCAGCCACTGATGTCAGCCACTGATGTCAGCCACTGATGTCAGCCACTGATGTCAGCCACTGATGTCAGCCGGTGGTCAGCCACTGATGTCAGCAGTTGATGTCAGCCACTGATGTCAGCCGGTGATGTCAGCCAGTGATGTCAGCCGGTGGTCAGCCATTGATGTCAGCCACTGACGTCAGCTGGTGATGTCAGCCGGTGATGTGAGCCAGTGATGTCAGCCACTGTCAGCCACTGATGTCAGCCACTGATGTCAGCCACTGATGTCAGCCACTGATGTCAGCCACTGATGTCAGCCACTGATGTCAGCCACTGATGTCAGCCACTGATGTCAGCCACTGATGTCAGCCGGTTATAGGATGATGTCAGCTGATGAAGTCAGCCAATGATGTCAGCCGGTGATGTCAGCCGATGATGTCAGCCAGTAATGTCAGTCAGTGATGAGCTGAACAAACTGCTGATCGACCCCCTGCTAGTCTTGCATATGGAAATATGCTCCCATCTAGTTTGACAATGTATAGAAACAAAATAAAAAGAATTCTCCCATGATGCATATATGTTTTAATAAAGTAAAGTGTAGTATACATAATCAAATAAAAGTTTTACTTTTAATTTGAAGTTTATAAACTTTATACAGTGTACTTTTAGTAAATGCATGACAGTTACAAGGGTAACTGTCATGGTAAATGTAAGCTGCATATGCATATACACATACACATACAGCAAGATTGTTGGGTAATTTGAAAGAGGTGTGAAAAGGGGTAAATACATTTACTCTGCCCTTGGTCCATTTTTCTAGGCCAATGTGCAATGAAGTAGGGCAATAGCCTCAGGGCTCTTTGACTTCGTTTAAATTATGCTATTGCTTTCTTTCTCGAACATCTCAGGTTTTATTGAAATCATAAAAGTGGGTCTGCTTCATGAAGATGAGCTGTATCTACCTTAGCTTAAGATGTCCAAAGCAATGATGAGCTGTGGGTGTGTATCTCCTCTGTCAGCTTAACACAACTATTTCAAGTTGTTAAACACACAACTCCATCACACACAATCAAAAAACTTCATGCATCGCTATGTAGCAATACATTTATTTCTCCCTCTTAAGGCCCATTGGCCACTATGCCCTGATAACTTCTGACTACTGCTATTATAATTCAGCCAACCAGACTACCAGACCAATATTATGTTACGATGTTCAGGTCAATTATCAGCGTCCAGTAGGGTGCATCAGTTGCCCCAACATCAACCGATCCAGCTGTACCTCGGTCCATAGTTGTGTTTTACCACACAAATTAAGATACTTAAATTTCAGCTTGATCGATGAATATTTAGGGGTGCCTCCAGAAGCATATTTCCTGTGAATTTTTCAGGAAAAGTTACGTTTCCGCAGGATCGCGGTTTGCGATAACATGAGTAATATATAAGATTTTAAAAAACTAATGACATTTTTGGATTCTCCAGAAAAATTCCTTTAAAATGAATACCTGGAAGCTATGTTTCTGTCAACATTATGGCAATCATGAACTGCAAGATATATGCTTTTACTTCGATTATTATGTATGACGTCGCTGTTGTACATAAATTTATGTTTATATGACTGCATGGTACTGAGTCTTTGCTTTACCCTTCATACATTGTATTAATTATGTTTCGTAAATTTGAGCAATAATTTACTCAGTATTCCATTTTATCTCTCGGAGCTATTTCAATTATTCATGATGATGTGATCTTGATAAACATTTTATATGACTATGAAAAAAACGTGCTTGCTATGTGTTGAGTCCCACTTTTTTTTATCCTTATGAAGACTAGCTCTTTGTTCAAAAAGAGGTGGGTCCATGTCACCATACCTTTTTTGAAACACCACATAGTGAAAATGTTAAATAATTATTACATTTATTCAATAGCTTCTGTTCTTGTCATGGAATTGTGAGTACACATTAATTCTATGATATAGATCCTCCTTAGACCTTGCCATATATGTACAGATTATGTACATTGACAGTCTCAATAAACATAGTCCCTGCTATACTCCAAAAATGTTGGTTTTCCTGAAAATATAGAATGTTTCAATGTTCAGACAATATTTATATTTCACTAATTTGCAAAATTATGCACAATTGTACAACGTACATGGACCCATCTTCTTGGCAGTATAATTTCGGGCAAGTTTTTTTTTGTAATCCGAGGGCTTAAATGATCGATTATAGCATGTTAAGAAGTCATCTTGACCTCTAGGTGATTCATTATCATCATAGGTGAACTCAGCATCCTCAGGAACCCCTACTGGATCAGTTTCAGTGGCATTAACTGATTTAAGGTAGGAAAATGGCAACTTTTTATGCTAGAAAACAGGCAATTTTGGGTATTCGAGGGCTGAATTGACCAGTAATAGCATGTCATGACATCATCTTGACCTATGGGTGATTCATTATCATTATGGGTGAACTCGGCACCCTCAAAAGCACCTCATTGACCAGTTTCAGTGGCACTGACTGATTTCAGGCAGGAAAATAGCCATTTTTTAAGCTTGAATATGGTCATTTTTTGGTCCCTCAAAGGGCCCTCCAAAGATGAGGGGGGGGGGGGTGTCTAAATCTTAATGGATTTGGCTGAAATTTGGTATAGGAACTTTGTACACATAGCTGCATAGGGGCAAAACTGGGCGCAAGAAGAGCTTGATCCGAAAAACTTTCCAAAAAAGGGGACACCTATCAGTGAAGTCGTATAAAATATTCCAATTAAAAACAAATCCTGCAGTATGGCATCAACATTGTTTCAACAGAAGTATGGCTTCCAGGTATTCATTTTGAAGGTAATTTTCTGCAGATTCCAAGTATTTTATTATTTTTCTTCTATCTTTTATATTAGTCAAGATATCACAAACCGCGATTCTACGGAAACATAACTTTTCCTGAAAATGTCTTAGGAAATGTGCTTCCGGAGGCACCCCTAATTGTTAATTGATCAAGCTGATTTTTTAGTATGTTCATCTGGCTACCTAAACACAACTTCAGGCCAAGGTACAGCTATCTAGCTCTATTTTTTAGTTTTCATGGGGCGGCTGATGCACCCTAGCGTCCAGATATGCAAATTGCAAATTGCCTTCTAGTTAATCAATGTTGAGTTAAAAAATTGGAAGTCAGTGCAAAATGTTTTGAGTCGCTGACTCTGCAAATACACATATACCCCTGTTACGAGCCTCGGAATAGCCTCGAATTACAACTTACAAGACTTAAATATATTTTTCAACAATGGTCAAAGAGGAATAGAATATCATATCAATGATCCGGAGGATGATATCGACTGACTTGCTGTATTTAAATCTATACATATTCTCTCTGAATCGCTGCGCTGTTATTCAATATGATAATATACGTAATGATATATGTCAAAATTGGATGATTGGGATCGTGATGATACATATTATATTTTTTGATGCAAAATACAAATCACACATTATCAACACATCATACTGAACAAGTTGCCTTGGGAGTTAATGGTAGGCATGCTCTATGGTACATTTGTAGGCCAGTTATGTATCAATATGTATGCAGCAGCATATCATACATGTTCTTTTTATTAGGCAGATATCTGAATAGATCTGATATATTGGCATCATCATAAAGTGGCTTACTCTGTGAAGAAGTTTTCAGTGTGAAGTTTGTTTCCATGTTCATCATGTTAAAACAGTTTTACACACAATTTTAAGTATTAATATTTGAATGTAGTCATGGTTAGCTCGGTGGTAGCGTGCTGGACTGGCAGTCGATGGGTCCCGGGTTCGAATCCAGCTCGTCACTGCTCATGCCGGGTCACCTGGAGCCATGTTGGACAGCTGTTTCAATCTTCCTTCACCTCAATGCCATGTCCTCCTCCTGTCCTAATTAGCTTGCCAAGTGCATAAATACAGGACATAAAGCAACATCCATCCATTTATGGTTCTGGGTAGCACATTCTGGTAAGGTGGTCGCCACTGGTCGGCAACGACAATTAAGAGACTAGTTACCAGACTGAGACTCGAATAGTCACTCACACAGCTATAAGCTACATAGTGAGACCTGTAATGCTGAAAATTCTGTTTTTGTGGTTTTGGCAATTGCACTATGAAATTTCAAATTTGGAGTTTCCCTGGATGCTGAACAGTTGAATATCTAGTGCTTATATGGTTAGGAATTTAGATGAATTTTTTTTAAATTTTACAGCTGTAAAAATCCTGGTTTGACAACCACAAGCAGAAATTCAAAGTGATCACAAATAAACTATTACAATTTTAGAACAAGTCTGTGGTTTTGTGGCTTGGTGCAATTTCTACATAAAGTATATTTGTGATATACATGTATCTTAACATCCTTCATAATTTGCATAATGTTAATAAGTAGCATCGCATAGTTATGAGCAATAGGAATATTCTTCACATTGTTTTTGACCATGTTTACTATTTGTGGACTTCAAAATTGGAATCTTATGAACATGATGAAGAATAGGAGTATGACTTGTTTAGCATGTTTAGAAAAGCAAAATATAAAGTGCAAATATATAGAGGAAATATATATGAAAAAAATAAAACCTAAGAAAAAAGACACAATTGTATGGTATGGTAGTATGGTAGTCAGCAGTGGATTCAGCTGTTCAGAGGCCCCCTGCCCCCTAGGGCCTGTAGATTTTAAAGTTAAAAAAATCATATATTTCTAGTACATTTTCATTTTAACCCCCCCCCCTTCCCATTCCATTCGACATTTTCTAGATCCGCCCCTGATACAAGTTTTGATGTATATATTTGTATACCATGAATACAATGTAGCAGCTGATACTTCATTATTAGTTTTTTTTTCGCCACGGGATAAATCATGAAATTCTTTTAATTAACTTCAGAAGAAACTTGACAAGTTGTCACATTTTAATTGCCAAACAGTATGAAATAACCTCCCAGTATTGAGTATCCCACTTATTGTCTAAATTTGAAACAGAATACTCTCTAAACATGGCAAGTAACCATTTTAAACCAACAAAAATGAAACTTTCAAGGATATTTGATCTTTTTATTGCAGTTTCCGATCGATAAATTGATTTGTCTGACAGTGTTGGATTTTATGGCACATCAGCGATATTTGATCATGGATGTTGCTACCAAAACAATGAAAACTTATAGTGTGGGAAGTTCAATAATTCTAAAACATGTGGAGTAGCAGAGTAGTAACTGCTGGTATTCAGTGCAGGGTATGTAATAATCATAATGGGAGCTAAATGATTAGAAATCAAATTTGATTTGTTTTTGATATCAATTTATTTTGTGCTAATTTTTATCGAATGTTAAAATGAAGCGTTTTGGAATTAAGGAAGTTTTTTCAAGTTTTGATGTTGCAAAATTTAGTTTTAAAATTTTCCCACGAACGATAAAATGTTGCACTTTTCATGATCAGGAAGGAAAGCTGATTTAACTTAGCACTGCTTAGGTCAGCAATGATTTTCATATTTCCCTTGCAACTGTTAGCTGGTTAGGGTCTCCACTGTCTAGTTTCTACACAAATAATTGGATCATTGGGTCATCCACATGATCTACCCGTATCTACCATCCATTTAATTATTGCTCAGTGCTTGTTTCTTTGTTGCAGTAAATTTCATTCAACTATTTTTGGCTGGAGAATTCTGGAGAATTCTCTAGCCTTTTTAATAATGGGTTTTGGGGGTGTGGTCGATATTTGGAGGTGTGGCGCATAATGACAGCTATGCATTTTTGGCTATCATGCGTTGAGTTTGTGTTTGTGGTAATTGCTGGTTAGAAGCAATCTTAGTTGGCTAATTTGACAGCATTAGGCAAGGTGTAATGGGTTGACAGTTGTTCGGTTGAAACTGTGGCAGTGCTTGAAAATTTTAAATTTTTGGGGGTGTGGCCATTTAGAGCCAATGAGAATGAGGGACTTGGTGGGAGTGGCCATTTCAGCCAATAGGGAGACATGTAGTATGCAAGGCCTGGGGGGGGGAGGACACATCCAGGGGGGTACTTGCAGAAATTATAATTTTTGCTAGTTATATTTCTAGGCTGGGGGTCACCTACGAAGGAGGTAATTTTAAAATTTTAGATTTTACAAGTCTCGAGGGGGGTCACCTCGGGGGGGGGGGGGTACTCGCAAAAAAAAAAAATTTCTGCCTGTTATGTTGCCAGGCTGGGGTCACCTTTGGGAAGGTATTAAATTTTATATTTTATGCAAGGCCCGAGGGGGGGGAGGACATTTCCAGGGGGGTACTTGCAGAAATTATCTTTTCTTGCTAGCTATATTTCTAGGCTAGGGGTCACCTTGGAGGGAGGTAATTTTAAAATTTTAGATTTTACAAGTCCCGAGGGGGGTCACCTCACCTCGGATGGGGGGGTGCTCGCAAATTTTTATTTTTTTTTTCTGCTAGTCATATTGCTAGGCTGGGGAACCCTCGGGAGGTATTAAATTTTATATTCTATACAAGGCCGGGGGTCACATCTGGGGGGTACTTGCAGAAATTTTTATTTTTGCTAGTTATATTTCTAGGCGCGGGGGTCTCCTCGGAGGGAGGTAATTTTAAAATTTTAGATTTTACAAGTCCCGAGGGGGGTCACCTCAGGGGGGGTACTCGCTAAAAAAAATAGTTTTTTTCTGCTAGTTATATTGCCAGGCTGGGTCACCTCTGGGGAGGTTTTAAATTTTATATTCTATGCTAAGCCCGAGGGAGGAGGATATTTCCGGGGGGTACTTACAGAAATTATTTTTTTTGCTAGTTATTCTAGGCTAGGGGTCACCTCTGAGGGGGGTAATTTTAAATTTTAGATTCTACGAGTCCCGAGGGGGGTCGCCTCGGGGGGGTACTCGCAAAAAAAAAATTGTGTTCTTCTGCTAGTTATATTGCTAGGCTGAGGTCACCTTGGGGGAGGTATTAAATTTTATATTCTATACAAGGCCCAGGGGGGGGGGTCACATTCGGGGGGGTGCTTGCTGAATTTTTATTTTTGCTAGTTATATTTCTAGGCTGGTGGTCACCTCGGAGGTAATTTTAAAATTTTAGATTTTACAAGTCCCGAGGGGGGTCACCTCGGGGGGGGTACTTGCAGAATTTTTTTTTTTTTGCAAGTGATATCTCTGGGCTTGGGGTCACCTCTGAGGGAGGTAATTAAAAAATTTAAGATTTGACAAGTCCCGAGGGGGGTCACTCCGGGGGGGGGCGGAGGTTGGGTCACCTCGGGGGGGGGGGGGTACTCGCAAAAAAAAAATTTTCTGCCTGTTACATTGCCAGGCTGGGGTCACCTCGGGGAAGGTATTAAATTTACTATTTTATACAAGGCCCGAGGGGGGGAGGACAAATCCAGGGGGGTACTTGCAGAAATTATTTTTTTTGCTAGTTATATTTCTAGGCTGGGGGTCACCTCGGAGGGAGGTAATTTTAAAATTTTAGATTTTACAAGTCCCGAGGGGGGTCACCTCACCACGGGGGGGGGGTGCTCGCAAAAAAACCAGTTATTTTTTCTTCTAGATATATTGCTAGGCTGGGGTCACCTCGGGGGAGGTATTAAATTTTATATTCTATACTAGGCCCGGGGGGGGGTCACATCAGGGGGGAGCTTGCAGAAATTTTGTATTTTTGCTAGTTATATTTCTAGGCTGGTCACCACGGAGGGAGGTAAGTTAAAATTTAGGATTTTACAAGTCCCAAGGGGGGTCACCTCGGGGGGGGTAGTCGCAAAAAAAAAAAAATTTCTGCCTTATATATTGCCAGGCTAGGGTCACCTAGGGGGAGGTATTAAATTTTATATTCTATGCAAGGCCCGATAGGGGGGAGGACATTTCCAGGGGGGTACTTGCAGAAATTATTTTTTTTACTAGTTATATTTCTAGGCTAGGGGTCACCTCGGAGGGAGGTTATTTTAAAATTTTAGATTTTACAAGTCCCAAGGGGGGTCACCTCGGGGGGGGGGGGTACTTGCAAAAAAAAAGGCTTTTTTCTGCTAGATATATTGCTAGGCTGGGGTCACCTCGGGGGAGGTATTAAATTTTATATTCTATACAAGGCCGGGGGGGGGGGTCACATCCGGGGGAGCTTGCAGAAATTTTTTATTTTTGCTAGTTATATTTCTAGGCTGGTCACCTCGGAGGGAGGTAATTAAAAAATTTTGGATTTTACAAGTCCCGAGGGGGGTCACCTCGGGAGGGGTGGTCTGGTACTCGCAAAAAAAAAGTTTATTTCTGCTAGATAGGCTGGGGTCACCACGGGGGAGGTATTAAATTTTATATTCTATAATTTTTAGATTTTACAAGTCCAGGGGGGGGTCACGTTGGGGGGGTGTCCTCGCAAAAATTATTATTTTTGCTAGTTATATGCTAGGGGGCAAAAGCAGAAGAACGACACAGTTAGGTATGCACTTGCTGTAATTATTAAAAAATAACATTTTATTGAGTAGCCTACCTCTCGAGACAACTGAGATAGCGGGCATTTTAGCAGCCATCTTTCTTCATTCCTGGAATGCCAAATGTGACCTTAATATTTAACTTAAGAGTTATAAAATTTGGTTCAGGTGTACGCCTGTGGGTATTGATTGGGAACATGACGATAAATTCAAGATGTAGGCCTTTTTGGCAGCCATCTTTTGTCATTCTTGAACTGTCCATTTGTGACCTTAATATTCCGCTTATTTTAGAGTTATGAAATTTGGTACAAGTATTCCACATTATGAATTTGTCGGCCTATAGCTCTATATGGGCAGCGACTCTGTTAGACACTAGTGTCTGCTGTCACCTTCTACTCAAACACTTGCGCAATGCTCAATGCAGCAAGTTGCACCTATACTTCATTGCTATACCCTCACGTCAAGAGAATCTAGTTCGCGCAGACATCACCCTACTATACCTCAAGCTCCAGTTCCACTGTTCCTACACTCATATTTTTTGCCTCAGATGCTCTCCCATGCTGCAAATCACACCTTCTACTTTCCCATAGGATTAACCAGCCATTGTATCCGAGGATGCTTGTTATAAATTTTAATATGACATCAGACTTGATGATGTCAAACTTGTTCATTCTACCACACTTTAAAAAGTTTAAATACCCTTCCAATCCTTGTCAACCCACTCTGTTAACAAAAAAAAGTTCATTTTAACTTAGTGACAAATCTGGTGTCATCCTTTTTGATGACTAATTCACATCATCGGATGCATCACATATCATCAAACATTGTCTCTTATTACAATCTGATGTTTATAATTAACAATGTAGTGACACCTTTTGAATCATTGATCATATTGATGGTCAAATTTTTGACGTCATTTTGGCTTCGCATTCTACAGAAGTTGAAACCCATTCTGATGAACTAGTCTGACCAATGTGACCATCAATAAATCAAAGATCAATGTATTGATCATGTAAACAATTTGTTTACATTGTTGTTTGTTTTGTTTACTTTGATGTCACTGAACAGTGGTGACCACACTCACCACAGAGATCATGATAAATAGTTCACTTGACCATGTTGGCAAATATGTGTCACTGTTTTTCCTCAGTGCAAGGAAGTGCAATAATGTCAAGACGGATTTCAGCAATATTTGAGTGTTGAGTCTCACCAATTCTAAACATTGCTTCTGGTGCTGGTGGGGCGTAAAACACACTCGCCAACACTAAAAACTGAAATATCAGTACCCAGTACCTGGACTAATCTGCAGATCTATGGTCTGATGGTTGCTTGGGCAGAGGCGGATCTAGGGTGGGAGTGCAGGGGATCAGTGCCCCCCTTTTCATCAGCTAAATTCTTCATATAGCTTTTCGGCAAAACTTGTGTCTGCAGATTCTGATGTTATAAGTATTTCTGGTGAAATCTAGATCCGCCCCTGCAAAATTAATGATTGTTGTCATTATTAATCTACTTCATACCATGGTAGAGACATTTTTTCTCTCTTCAAAGATATCGGAAACTTTCAAAACTTTCCTCAAGTCAAGAATTTCACCAGAGAAGATACCTTGAAGAAATCTTTTAAATTAGAAATTTTTTGAAGCATGCCTCGCTCGCCTCATCTTCATGATCTTTGTGTAATGAAATAACAATAATTTATGGAAAAAGTATGAAACGCAAAACTTTTTATTATTTTAAAGCTAGACACACATTTATACATCACATGAACCTATTCTAGTATTGAAAACTGGTTTTTAGCCAATAAATGACAAATGTAAAAGGAAGTGGAAGTTGTGGTTTTTCAGTTAAGTTTATTTGTTAACAAACAAAATGTATCTAACCACATAAGTCCCATAATGCTTCTCAACAACGGTGTACTACGTTTATGAGTGCTACCTCAGCTGCTCAGTAGGTTATCGGTCATACTCGTGAAATAATATACAGTTATCGCACAGCACCGAGTGCAATATCAGTTTTTATGGCACCGAGGTGACTAATATTGCACGAGGGCGCAGCCCGAGTGCAATATTAGTCACCGAGGTGCCATAAAAACTGATATTGCACGAGGTGATGTGCAATAACTGTTATATCATATGGTTTTTTGTGGCAAATGAAAAGACAAGAGCTGGAATTCCTTGTCCAAATTCTTTTTGTGTTTCTTTTGACCCACTTGTTTAAAATGTATCTTGTCAAAAATCAATAACTATTTCACTCAGAAATTTTTTTTTCACACTGTCGGAATCCACAAATGATATAATTTATGCTGGATTTTTTTCAGATTTTTTTCTTGAACTTTATAGCAGAGTTTAGACCTCTAAACACACAAAAGTCACTGAAAATCGGCAAAAAAGCTGTTTTTCGGCCACTTAATGCTCTATTCTGATGTCACTAATAACATCACCAGCACAAAAAGTTGATATCCATGTAGCCCTTTAATAGGCGCATCTTTTGCCGCAACAACCTTCTTCCTATCTGCCTCCGTTGCCGCGCAGTGAATGTTTTAGTAAAATTGAAAAACACAATATTTCGTTAGTTTGTGGCTGCAGCAGCAAGAAAATATGGTGCTTCCTCTCAGGTCCGTCCAATGTCTTACATGTTAAAATGAGCGTGCAATAACATGCGTGCAATATCGTAGAATATTGCACGGCTGTGGGCCAATGAGGAGCCAGTATTTCGGCTAACCATATGATATTAATATTTACATGAACCTGAAAATGAATGTTATACATTGTTATACAATTTAAATTCATATGGGAAATTTGTGGTTTCTAAATGTTAAAGTTGTGGAATACCTCCTGGTAGCTTAATTTGGAATTTTATAATTTCCTCATATGTATATAATTATATTCATTAATTTTTTTGGTGGAACAATTAACTCAAGCAGTAGACTGTATATATACCAGACTATATGGATTTTTTTTGCTTGCAGTGTTTCGATGATATTGTGTTAAATATCTTCTTAAACAGCGTAAAATAGGCAGTATTGTATTTAATCACGAATGCAAATAGATTAGAATGGCTATCTTTTAATAATAAGTGGGACATTGTATGATTTTAGTCGTGGATGTAGAAAATGCTAGGAAACCACTCAAAAGTTGCACTCAGCGCTCAGATAGACACTTTATTCAACCAGACTGTTTATAGTAAACTTTTTATTCGGTAAAAAATTGTGAAAAAATGAACGAAAGACAGGTCCTGTGAGGTGCACATGATATTCTTGAACTTTTTATGTTTTTCTGGCTCCCTTGTTGAGCATGATAAAGTAGTGCTACCCCAACATATGTCCAAAGACACTATCTATAGATACACTGTCTTTGATATGTCCAAGGGGCGCACAACGTAAACACAACGTTACTAATAGGTGGAGGGCACGAAGATCCCATGCGCTTGAAGGTACTGGTAAGATAATATACTCCGTGGTGGAGGGCTCTTCTTTGGTCACGTAGAAATGTGTAGTCGAAATTATGTTACCACGTTGATGTTGAGGTTTTTTCACAACTTTGTGAAAACGTTGCCGCAATGTCACATGCTTATTTCATATCTTTTATGTTGCTACACAACATTGTGAAAAGTTACTGAAAACATCATTAATTTCTACCTTACAATTCTACATAATTTTCACAAACATGGCGACATTGTCACAACGTAACTGCAACATAGATATGCCCATTGGGACATATATTCTGAAAATTGTGATATTGACACCTTCTAATAGTTCTATTCACCTTCAAAATAAATAGCATGCTCATTTTTTGTCCCTCAAAAATGAAAAATTTCAGCATAATCATTGATAATTTGAGAACAAGTACATCAGAAAATTATAATATTGTCACCTTCTACATGTTCGTGATGATCTACAGTCTACTCTTCTTTCCAAAATCAAAATATATCATGTATCATCTAGCATGCTTGTTTTTGTCCGTCAAAACTGAAACATAATTTGGGAACAAGTGGAATGAACTGCAGTGTAGAATGTTTGAATACACTTGTGACAACTTGAAAATGATATATGGACATAAAGTATGCTGCATATTGTGTAGAAGCAGAAATATTTTTGAAATATTTGTATGTAGACACGTTTCACAGTACAGTAGGACAGGTTGTACTTAAATATTTCACTGTGTAAATTCTCTAAATTGACAACTGCAAAGTTGCAAATGTTGCAAAACAGGGAAGGACGCAGGGGGGGGGGGATGGGGGGATGCATCCCCCCACCAGACCAAAATTTTGATATTTTTACATGTTAAATTTTCAGCGCGCAGTCGTGTAATGTTGAGAGCTATACCTTCCGCCACCTGCAAGCCCGATAGATCCCCCACCAGAGTTGCTGGATCCCCCCCCCCCTGTTGCAAAAATGAAAATATACACTGTACGACATGTAAATGGCGAGGAAGTAGAAATTATCATGATTTTCTTGTATGATGCATTGTATGTGCTGATTTGCTTTACTGATATTCAGTGTCTACTGTACTTCCTTCCACAACATTGCTCAAAGACACAACTCAGGGCACCGTAAGCAAGAGCAGCAGCGTCCATGGGCAGAGATTAAGCTTGCTAAGGGCCCGGGATGAGATTAGAACTCACACCCTCAGCAGCTCAGTATCAGTGGTTGTGCAAACAAGCACTCTTTACCATTATGCCGCTATCTTATTCTTTTTGTCTGTCTATTCTCTCTGTGTATCTAGGAGATATACTCAACACTTGACAAACTGTAATGCTCTTAAACATGTTAACCATTTGACCAGTGTCTATCTATTCTCTCTGTGTATATTAATGGTAACATCTTTCCTCAAGTTTACTTGGGCTCAGACCAAATCGAGTTCCCGATGTGAGATTTGAACCCACACGCTCAGAGTCAGTGGTTGCACGAACTAGTAGTCTTACCATTAGGCCACTATCTTATTAGTTTTGTCTATCTATTTATCTATTCTCTCTGTGTATCCGGGCGATAACATCTCTTCTAGAGTTTTCTTGTGGCATTAGTGTTACTGGGCAAGAATTTAAGAATCTGAGGAACCTGTCTTTTTCACTTTTTGTGGCATTTCAGGATCATTTCTTATTTGTGAATTTTTAGCAATTTTTGTACACCTCCTTCATAAAACGTGTATAAAATCACATAAAAGTGTTAACAAATATTCACCATGTTGAATCATTTTCACCACACATTGGTGGATAAAACCAACATTAAAGAAACACTGACTGGAGTTACATTGTGAGCATATTTTTCTCACGATCTCATGCTCCTCAAGACCTGAAGACTCCTCAAAGAGATCTTGGGGTCTTCAGCTGTGATGCCCTTTCAAGTTGGCATTACCGTAGTAACACGATTAACCAGAAAAAGGGGCAACCTTTTGAACATGGCAGCTTTGGTACAAAAACCTTTTATCAATGTTTATAAACGATAAAGACACTTCCCATCATTGAGGTCTTTGATTTTTGGGAAACACTTTCGAAGTGAAGGGCAAATATCAGAATATAAAGACTCCGAGTTTATATTAAAGAGTTATTTTCAAATATATTGTATCAATGAAGCATAAAATCAGTGAAGACCTGAATATAATAACCCCCCCCCCCCCCCCCCCAGGAAATTACTAGATACGCTCCTTCAGTCCTGCTGCAGATAACTATTCAGTTCTTGGCTCTTCTCATTATTAAAATATGATTGATTGAAAGAAATTCTATCAGATTGAGACAATTTATTCATTGACAAAAGAATTTTGAACAATTTTGACAATAGGAAGAGGAGGCTCTACAATGCTCTACTGTTGTGCAGTAAATATTTCATAAGTCACAGCTCTTCAGTCCTCACCATTGTCCACCAAATACCAATGCATATATTGCCAGATCATGCTGTAAATACTATGGCATGTACAGCATGTACACATAGTATAGCAGTGGTACTAAATACCCCAATATCTATAAATGTGCAGCACAGCATGCACTGGTGCTTATCAGCCGTGGTACTTTAGTGTACATTGCTTAGTTAGGCTTACTGTTGTTTGTTTTGGGGTTTGCCTGGCAAATATAACCTAATAATGGTAATAGACCTGCATTCCTGGATGACATTACTATATCCATGGCAACCCATTACCAATGGCAACCGATTGCAACCATAGTCACCTGGACTTATCGCTTATCTTGGACAGCGGTTTCAGTCATCCTACGCCTCCTACGCCTGAGCCCTCCTACCAAGTGCATAAATACAGAATATAAAGCCCTAATCATCCATCTACTAGACATTATACCAACTCCGTGTACATCAGCTAAACATGAACATTTATAAACATAAATTTAGGAAAATTGTCATTTTGGGGTGAAACGGTCACTTCCAATCATTAGATCTCCACATTGTACTACAAGTTGATTGGTGGTTGATTCCATCAGAATTGTATGTTAGTATTGAAACTTGAGCTACAATATTTACCTGACCCCAGCTGACTGTATTAAGGCCATAAAGGCTATTTTAAGCCACCCTTGACAAGTGCATGAAATATAGAGGTCTCCTACTTTTGTGCGAGTCAAATCGATATTTATTAGGCATGGTCAAGTTTTAACAATGTGAGGTAATTTTAGAACATGCAATTTACATAATTTAAAATAGCTTAGAATTGTAACACTTCAAGGTATGGTTCCACAGGTTTTGGACTGGTAATTATCATGGTTATAGTGCATTCAAAAGTTGAAGGTCTTTCATTGTTATCGTGTGGTTATCGGGTAACTAAGTAGCCAAATGATATATTATGTTGAGTGAGAATTTTGCCGACAACAAGATATTCCTTCGGGGTTCTCACAAATTCCCTATCATGGGAAGTCATAGAAAATCAAAAATGTTCGGAAAGTCGTGAAAAATTCAAATTTTGACCACCTTTCGCACTTCAATTTAAAGAAATTCTGACAATTTTGCTTGTCACTGTCCTAATTATTATCAACAAACAATCAGTCAGATTATTGTTTATTTTGCTTAAAATATGACCCAAGAGGCATACTAGTTTGAGAAGCGTATGAGTAAGAGTCCCAGATTCCCGGTCGTCCTATTCTTGCTATTGCCCGAGATGCCCATATTTTGGGAAGGAGACCTGTCCAGATTTTGTTACATGAAACAACAAGCCGGGCTTCCACAATGTCAGGGAGGATGCCCAAGAGCTGACAACAAATCTGGGAACCTCCGTATAAGTCAGACACATGGCTGGAAAAAGTAGGGAATTCGGGCATGTCATTGCCTGGAAATTTCTAAATCTCACTGGAAATTTCTTATGAGAGGTCCAAATTTCTGACTTAGAAGTAGTTGCTTGATTCGTGAGTCAATCGCGACCATTCATGGGAAATTTCGACAAACTTAATCAAATTGCCTGGAAAACTGCATTTCTTCTAGCCCTGGTTAGCGGTTAGACACCTCATTTGAGAGATCCTGGGCCTTAGCTTCTACATATTCTAAGACTGCTATATTTTAGAAGTGCTAAATGGCCATTCACAGCACTTGAGACACTTGGCAGTTTGTCCCCAATGGACATAAGAGTCATAGACCATGTGGACTGACACCAAACACAATGGCCGTTGACATATTCCACATTCCTACATGCACACGATGCAAGTGCTTCTATATTTGACTTCTGGGTATTTGAATCCTCTGCACTTCACCATGTTGACACAGTATGACACTTGTAGTTGCAAATGCTCATTTCAAATGTCATTTGATGTTGTTTAAATCATAAAATAAAATTTAAGACTGACAGTGACTAATCAGTCCTAATACTCAGTAATTTATGACATGTTCCCTGGGCCCTGGGGGCTAAATGGTTTGACATTGTTACTCTGCAGCTCAACTGCAGTAAAAGGCTTGAAATTTTGAAGTTTAAGGAATTGGTCAGTTTGCAAAGCTTGAAATTTTAAAGAGGAGTTTGCGAAGTAGGCCCAGCTCGACGTTAAGGGAAAATTGTCAGTTTGCAATGCTTGACGTATTTCATTTTAGGGGAATCGGTCATTAATTGACAGCCTATCTACAGCGCCAATGGCACCTAGATGGCTGAGCAGTTGAGTTGCCAGTTACAGTCCAGGCCAGCTGAACATGCTGAGGGTCTTATGCCGGCATGGGTTCGAACCCCGTGTGAGGAACCCAAAATTTCAGTGGAGCTTCATGAGCAAAATCCCAGCTGGATGTCGTTCGGATGAGACATTAAATTGGCAGCCCCTTGTACCAGTGTCTGTGCTGGGCAAGTAAAAGATCCCTCACATGGGGTAAATGTGTGACATGTTGAGGACCCCCCCTCTCTTTCTCATCTGTCAACTCTCATCAGCACATGAGTCCCCAATAATAATAACTAGACATGTCATAATCGCATAGCGATGAATGATGCACTGCGCTATACTGAGTTTGCAACATGACGCATCCCTTCGTATATCAGAATGATATTCACTAATAAATGTTTATATAAGCTTCTACATATCTGTAAGACATATTCTGTCAAAATATGCCTAGGATACTAAATATTAAACTTTATATATTTTTTACAGGATGCAATAGTCTTGAGACAAAATTGGGCTTTCAGGCACCAGGTCTCATAAAAAACACTCCCACAGTTGCCCAAAGGCACACTTTAACATGGAAGACTTAGACTTGGGTGTGCCATTTAGGTTACAGTGTATCTTTCCTGGTTTTTGTTGTGCAAAACCATAGGGCATTTTGGATTTTTTTCTTAAATTTGCCAGAAAATAAAACGGAAAAAGACATGTTGTAGTCTCCACATGATCTCCACTACCATAATTGCCAGTACACTAGCTTAAATGCATGGAAATCTCATAAGAAATGGAGCCATTTTCACCGGTCCTTGTTTGTGGGTAACCATGCTGAGCAGTATTACAAAATGTGATGAGATAATTCTATAATCAAAGTATTCCCTTCCTTCATTTCTATGTTAGCCATGCACCTTTTTTCAAGTACCCATTTTTAGCTCGTCTGTTTTCTTTGAAAACGAAGAGCTATTGTCGTCACTCGATCGTCCGCGTCGTCGTCGTCGTATTCGTTGTCCCGGTTAAGGTTTTTGTAAGTGTCCATTTGTGACCTTAGTTTTCCACTTAGAGTTATGAAATTTGGTACAGGTATGGGACTATGGGTATGGATCGGGAGCATGTCAAGAAATCCAAGATGGCTGCCATTTTGTGGTGGCCATTTTGGCTGCCATCTTTCTTAATTCTTGAACTGCCCATTGTGACCTTAATATTTAACTTACAGTTATGAAATTTGGTACAGGTATGGGCCTCATGGTATGGATCGGGAACATGTCGAGAAATCCAAGATGGTGGCCATTTTGTGGCGGCCATTTTGGCAGCCATCTTTCTTCGTTCTTGAACTGCCCATTGTAACCTTAATATTTCACTTACAGTTATGAAATTTGGTCCAGGCATGGGCCTCTGGGTATGGATCGAGAACATGTCGAGAAATCCAAGATGGCGGCCATTTTGTGGCAGCCATTTTGGCAGCCATCTTTCTTCATTCTTGAACTGCCCATAGTGACCTCAATATTTAACTTAGAGTTATGAAATTTGGTACAGGTATGGGCCTGTGGGTATGGATCGGGAACATGTTGGGAAGTCGAAGATGGCGGCCATTTTGTGGTGGCCATGTTGGCATCCATCTTTCTTCATTTCTTGAACTGCCCATTGTGACCTCAATATTTCACTTACAGTTATGAAATTTGGTACAGGTATGGGCCTGTGGGTATGGATCAGGAACATGTTGAGAAATCCACGATGGCGGCCATTTTGGCAGCCATCTTTCTTTATTTCTTGAACTGCCCATAGTGACCTTAATATTTAACTTAGAGTTATGAAATTTGGTACAGGTATGGGCCTGTGGGTATGGATCGGGAACATGTTGGGAAGTATTCTGAAATTGGTATATTTAAACCAATAAATGTTTATATTAAATTGTTAAATTTTTTGTAAAGGGGCACACAATGTAAACACAATGTAAACACAACGTTGCTAATTGGTGGAGGGCTCTTCCGTTGGTCACATAGAAATGTGTAGTCGAAAATTATGTTGCCTATACGTGAAAACGTTAAACGTGGATGTTGAGGTTTTTTCACAACTTTGTGAAAACGTTGCCACAACGTCGCATGCAACGTAGTGACAACATCATTTCTACCATACAATTCTACATAATTTTCACAAACATAGCGACATTGTCACAACATAACTGCAACGTAGGTGTGCCCATTGGGAAATGTATTCTGATTCTGAGAATAGTGATGTATATACCTTCTATTCAAAATCAAAATATATCATGTATCTAGCATGCTTGTTTTTGTCCGTCAAAACTGAAACATAATTTGGGAACAAGTGGAATGAACTGCAGTGTAGAATGTTTGAATACACTTGTGACAACTTGAAAATGATATATGGACATAAAGTATGCTGCATATTGTGTAGAAGCAGAAATATTTTTGAAATATTTGTATGTAGACACGTTTCACAGTACAGTAGGACAGGTTGTACTTAAATATTTCACTGTGTAAATTCTCTAAATTGACAACTGCAATGGCTGCAAATGTTGCAAAACAGGGAAGGACGCAGGGGGGGGGATGGGGGGATGCATCCCCCCACCAGACCAAAATTTTGATATTTTTACTTGTTAAATTTTCAGCGCGCAGTCGTGTAATGTTGAGAGCTATACCTTCCGCCACCTGCAAGCCCGATAGATCCCCCACCAGAGTTGCTGGATCCCCCCCCCTGTTGCAAAAATGAAAATATACACTGTACGACATGTAAATGGCGAGGAAGTAGAAATTATCATGATTTTCTTGTATGATGCATTGTATGTGCTGATTTGCTTTACTGATATTCAGTGTCTACTGTACTTCCTTCCACAACATTGCTCAAAGACACAACTCAGGGCACCGTAAGCAAGAGCAGCAGCGTCCATGGGCAGAGATTAAGCTTGCTAAGGGCCCGGGATGAGATTAGAACTCACACCCTCAGCAGCTCAGTATCAGTGGTTGTGCAAACAAGCACTCTTTACCATTATGCCGCTATCTTATTCTTTTTGTCTGTCTATTCTCTCTGTGTATCTAGGAGATATACTCAACACTTGACAAACTGTAATGCTCTTAAACATGTTAACCATTTGACCAGTGTCTATCTATTCTCTCTGTGTATATTAATGGTAACATCTTTCCTCAAGTTTACTTGGGCTCAGACCAAATCGAGTTCCCGATGTGAGATTTGAACCCACACGCTCAGAGTCAGTGGTTGCACGAACTAGTAGTCTTACCATTAGGCCACTATCTTATTAGTTTTGTCTATCTATTTATCTATTCTCTCTGTGTATCCGGGCGATAACATCTCTTCTAGAGTTTTCTTGTGGCATTAGTGTTACTGGGCAAGAATTTAAGAATCTGAGGAACCTGTCTTTTTCACTTTTTGTGGCATTTCAGGATCATTTCTTATTTGTGAATTTTTAGCAATTTTTGTACACCTCCTTCATAAAACGTGTATAAAATCACATAAAAGTGTTAGCAAATATTCACCATGTTGAATCATTTTCACCACACATTGGTGGATAAAACCAACATTAAAGAAACACTGACTGGAGTTACATTGTGAGCATATTTTTCTCACGATCTCATGCTCCTCAAGACCTGAAGACTCCTCAAAGAGATCTTGGGGTCTTCAGCTGTGATGCCCTTTCAAGTTGGCATTACCGTAGTAACACGATTAACCAGAAAAAGGGGCAACCTTTTGAACATGGCAGCTTTGGTACAAAAACCTTTTATCAATGTTTATAAACGATAAAGACACTTCCCATCATTGAGGTCTTTGATTTTTGGGAAACACTTTCGAAGTGAAGGGCAAATATCAGAATATAAAGACTCCGAGTTTATATTAAAGAGTTATTTTCAAATATATTGTATCAATGAAGCATAAAATCAGTGAAGACCTGAATATAATAACCCCCCCCCCCCCAGGAAATTACTAGATACGCTCCTTCAGTCCTGCTGCAGATAACTATTCAGTTCTTGGCTCTTCTCATTATTAAAATATGATTGATTGAAAGAAATTCTATCAGATTGAGACAATTTATTCATTGACAAAAGAATTTTGAACAATTTTGACAATAGGAAGAGGAGGCTCTACAATGCTCTACTGTTGTGCAGTAAATATTTCATAAGTCACAGCTCTTCAGTCCTCACCATTGTCCACCAAATACCAATGCATATATTGCCAGATCATGCTGTAAATACTATGGCATGTACAGCATGTACACATAGTATAGCAGTGGTACTAAATACCCCAATATCTATAAATGTGCAGCACAGCATGCACTGGTGCTTATCAGCCGTGGTACTTTAGTGTACATTGCTTAGTTAGGCTTACTGTTGTTTGTTTTGGGGTTTGCCTGGCAAATATAACCTAATAATGGTAATAGACCTGCATTCCTGGATGACATTACTATATCCATGGCAACCCATTACCAATGGCAACCGATTGCAACCATAGTCACCTGGACTTATCGCTTATCTTGGACAGCGGTTTCAGTCATCCTACGCCTCCTACGCCTGAGCCCTCCTACCAAGTGCATAAATACAGAATATAAAGCCCTAATCATCCATCTACTAGACATTATACCAACTCCGTGTACATCAGCTAAACATGAACATTTATAAACATAAATTTAGGAAAATTGTCATTTTGGGGTGAAACGGTCACTTCCAATCATTAGATCTCCACATTGTACTACAAGTTGATTGGTGGTTGATTCCATCAGAATTGTATGTTAGTATTGAAACTTGAGCTACAATATTTACCTGACCCCAGCTGACTGTATTAAGGCCATAAAGGCTATTTTAAGCCACCCTTGACAAGTGCATGAAATATAGAGGTCTCCTACTTTTGTGCGAGTCAAATCGATATTTATTAGGCATGGTCAAGTTTTAACAATGTGAGGTAATTTTAGAACATGCAATTTACATAATTTAAAATAGCTTAGAATTGTAACACTTCAAGGTATGGTTCCACAGGTTTTGGACTGGTAATTATCATGGTTATAGTGCATTCAAAAGTTGAAGGTCTTTCATTGTTATCGTGTGGTTATCGGGTAACTAAGTAGCCAAATGATATATTATGTTGAGTGAGAATTTTGCCAACAACAAAATATACCTTCAGCAGGTTCTCACAAATTCCCTATCATGGGAAGTCATAGAAAATCAAAAATGTTCGGAAAGTCGTGAAAAATTCAAATTTTGACTACCTTTCGCACTTCAATTTAAAGAAATTCTGACAATTTTGCTTGTCACTGTCCTAATTATTATCAACAAACAATCAGTCAGATTATTGTTTATTTTGCTTAAAATATGACCCAAGAGGCATACTAGTTTGAGAAGCGTATGAGTAAGAGTCCCAGATTCCCGGTCGTCCTATTCTTGCTATTGCCCGAGATGCCCATATTTTGGGAAGGAGACCTGTCCAGATTTTGTAATATGAAACAACAAGCCAGGCTTCCACAATGTCAGGGAGGATGCCCAAGAGCTGACAACAAATCTGGGAACCTCCGTATAACACTGTATAAGTCAGACACATGGCTGGAAAAAGTAGGGAATTCGGGCATGTCATTGCCTGGAAATTTCTAAATCTCACTGGAAATTTCTTATGAGAGGTCCAAATTTCTGACTTAGAAGTAGTCGCTTGATTTGCGAGTCAATTGTGACCATTCGTGGGAAATTTCGACAAACTTTATCAAATTGCCTGGAAAACTGCATTTCTTCTAGCCCTGGTTAGCGGTTAGACACCTCATTTGAGAGATCCTGGGCCTTAGCTTCTACATATTCTAAGACTGCTATATTTTAGAAGTGCTAAATGGCCATTCAGTGCACTTGAGACACTTGGCAGTTTGTCCCCAATGGACATAGAGTCACATAGACCATGTGGACTGACACCAAACACAATGGCCGTTGACATATTCCACATTCCTACATGCACACGATGCAAGTGCTTCTATATTTGACTTCTGGGTATTTGAATCCTCTGCACTTCACCATGTTGACACAGTATGACACTTGTAGTTGCAAATGCTCATTTCAAATGTCATTTGATGTTGTTTAAATCATAAAAGTAAAATATAAGACTGACAGTGACTAATCAGTCCTAATACTCAGTAATTTATGACATGTTCCCTGGGCCCTGGGGGCTAAATGCAGTAAAAGGCTTGAAATTTTGAAGTTTAAGGAATTGGTCAGTTTGCAAAGCTTGAAATTTTAAAGAGGAGTTTGCGAAGTAGGCCCAGCTCGACGTTAAGGGAAAATTGTCAGTTTGCAATGCTTGACGTATTTCATTTTAGGGGAATCGGTCATTAATTGACAGCCTATCTACAGCGCCAATGGCACCTAGATGGCTGAGCAGTTGAGTTGCCAGTTACAGTCCAGGCCAGCAGAATGTTCTGCTGAAGGTCTATGCCTGAATGGGTTCGAACCCCGTGTGAGGAACCCAAAATTTCAGTGGACCTTCATGAGCAAAATCCCAGCTGGATGTCGTTCTGATGAGACATTAAATTGGTGGCCCCTTGTATCACTGTCTGTGCTGGTCAAGTAAAAGTTCCCTCACACCCGGCCCTCACATGGGGTAAATGTGTAACATGTTAAGGACTCCACCTCTCTTTCTCATGCATCGACCCTCGTGAGTAGTGAGTCCCCGAACTCGGCTTAGACGGCTGCACTTACAAATCTTGGAAATGAGGGATTCTGTCAGTTTTCGAAGCATGCAGCTTGTCATTAAGGGGAATTATCGGTCACTTTACAGTTTGCACGGCTTAAAATTGAGGGGAATCAGTCCATATGCAATAGAGCTGTATGTGCGATTAACAGGAAGATGAGTTTGCAAGACTGAAAATTGAGGAAATTTGCATTGCATTTTCCTGACAATTGATAATGAGATATATTGATTCGGTATTAATATAATGATATAATATATATATTCATTTGATATGACAATATTCTTTGCGCTGTGCTATATTGAGTGTATATCATGGCTGTCAGCATGGTCAGTGTGCATTCCTTTCTTGTCTGGGTCAGCCCTACTTAATTAATAGCACTCCTAATATGTCAGTCTGACCCACACAGTCCTATAACCACATGATAACTGTTCTCTTTGACCTCATTTGACCCGGTGACCTCATTTTGACCTGTTGAGGTCAGAGGTCAGGTCGAACAATGTCGAAGGTCAAAGAACTACAGAGAGTATCTGAGTGACTCTTTCACAATTGTTTCATCCTCCTATTAGTTACTTTATGAACTTATGATGTTATAAACTGTGTGACAGTGTTTGATTTAGGACCTTTTGATATGTTGTGGCTAAAACTAACTGTATATTCTGATTTTCACAGAAAAAATCTTCCTTATATGTATCAAGATGTCCGTTTGGTCTGCAGCTTTCGCTGTCCATATGAACACTTTAACCAAAGTTCACTCAATACATTCATTGATAATGGAGGAAATGAAATTGAAAAGCCTATTTTTCTGGTCCATAATTTTTTCATGCGCCAGTCAGGGTCTTTGCGAAGATTTCTGGTCTGAAGGACATTGGACATGTCCGGCAGATTCTCAGCCTGTCCGGCATCCAAATCCACAAAATTCTCATTGGGCACACGTTAAATTTTTTGGAAACAGTCAATATACACCATTTTTGTCCAGCATTGGATTTTGGAACTTTGCAAAGGCTGTTATGCACTGGAGTGTCCAGAATAACCGTGTGTGCTGCCTTGTAGTGCCTGGCTACTAAATTGCCTACCACTAAATTGTGCACTTCATGAATTGGTCTTTGAACATTGAACTGGTTGCAGCCTCCCTTCATTGTATACATTCATTACATTGCACAAGTCAGCGGTGTTTGCATGTTGGAATTTGTCACTTCAACTGTTAATGTGAATTTATTCCTTAGAATTTTTCACGTTCTGATTGAGGGGAGGGTTGGTCTAGTGTTTAGACAGGACTGAGATCTCTATACTGTTCAAAAGACTATTGACGGTTGTCCTGGTGGGCTGCCAATCGCTGGGTCCAGCGTTCCAATCCAGGGCTTGCCGGGTCACCTGGGCCTATGTTGGATGGCTGTTTCAATCATCCTTCACCTCATTGCAGCGTCCTCCTCTTGTCTTAATTAGCCTACCAAGTGCATGAACAGTCCGGGAAATTACCACCACACGATGACAATTGCAATTGCAGCTTAGTCCTGGCCCTGACAGGATGATTGAGTGTGTGGAGTTGATCAGTTGGGTATCAGAAGGAAGTTTGATCTCTGTGCTTCCATCCTCACCACACAGCAGCATGACAGTGGCAGGACATATTCTATCCCATTTTGCAAATAACCGCAAAGTCATGGGCAGCTGATGACAGCTGATGACAAATCCCTAATTTCTCTGGAGCCTTCGGGTACTTTTGCTCATTATGTAATGGATAGGCCTGCCAAAATTTATTGAGTTAGTTGATGCTGCGATACAACTTTATGCCAAGTTTGGAAGTGATAGTTGCAGCAGTTACTTTTAAATAGCCTGTCAAAGATGATTTTGAGAACTGCTTAAGTCATGGCTGGGCCATGACACTTAGAGAAGGTCATGGAATGGTGATGACAGTGCTGGGGTGAGTGTCATGTGGGGCTGAAGACATTCGTTGTCATGAGCAGATGGTAATTTCCTTGACTGATGAATCAGGACGTAAAGCCCCAATCATCCATCCATCAAATAGACCTTGGTTAGAAGGTTGGTCAGTGTCAGTAGTGCTCCACTGAAGGTCTTCACCTGCACAGTATCAAACCACAGGTTGGGAGCCCAAAATAATTTCAGTGGACCTTCAACGTGTCCAAGAGCAAAATCCCTGCTGGATGTGGTTCGGATTATACATTAAGTTGGTGGCTCCTTGTATCAGTATCAGCTGATGAGTGTCTGTGCTGGGCAAGTAAAAGATCCCTCACATGGGCAGATGGGGTAAATGTGAAACATGTTGAGGACTTTTCCACCCTCACTGTGCTGACGGTCGTAGCGCCAAAACCTGGGCCTAGAGGGCTGCACTTAATAGCCACTTACCATATCTGTCTATCTATCAATAGATCGTCTAATCTTATAATGTAACAGCCGAACGCTACATAAGAAAAATTGTCATCACATGAACTTAGGTAACAAAAATTCTCATATTTGACAATTATGTGTAATTGTGTCTCCACCCAATTCCCACATGTGATGCACTTGCAAAGTTACAATGTACTTGGCAGCGCTGTAGAATATGTAGAACATTGTAGAATGCGAAATACACTTAAAATGCGATATCAATTAAGTGTCATTATTCTCGCCAAGTGTAATGTAACATTCACAATGTTGGCGACATAATTATATAACGGGCTCTAGGCACCTGGATGTGTCTTTGTAATTGAGGAATTCATGTTAAGAATTTTGAAGCTACAAAATTTTAATGTATATGATATTATACAGCATGTACAGACAGGTATCTTTAGCATGTGTAGATGGTTCATAGAATGATAGCTAGGAATTGATAGCTATTGATAGATATTGATAGAATCTGATAGATAGACAGACAGTCAGACACCATTCAACGTATAGATCATATAGATAAGTGGCTGTTGTTTAGAATCTGGTGGGTAGATGGATCATGATTGGGATTTTACGTCCTGTATTTATGCACTTGGTAGGCTAATTAGGACAGGAGGAGGACATGGCAATGAGGCAAAGGATGATTGAAACAGTCGTCCAACATAGGTCTGGTTGGTAGATAAATAGGTAGATAGGTATTTTTAGGAATAGTAGAATATGTAATTAAATAGATAGGTAGGAAGATAAATGGATAGATAGATGGATATGATCTGATGATTTATATAAATACAATATAAACATGCTGACAGGATGATTGAGTTTGTGGGATTGATCAGCAGTCAGGGAAATTACCAGCATATGAGGACAATTGCAATTCCAGCCAAGTCCTGGCCCTGACAGGATGATTGAGTGTGTGGGGTTGATCAGTTGAGTCTCAGAAGAAAGTCTGATCTCTTTGCAGCCATCCTCGCCACACAGCAGCATGTCAGTTGCGGGACTTAATTCTACCCAATTTCACGAAATACTGCAAAGTCATCAGCAGCTGATGACAGTTTCCTAATTTCTCTGGAGCCTTCGGGTTCTTTTCCTCATTATGTAATGGATACACTTATGGATAGGTCTGCCAAAATTTAAGGAGTTATTTGACACTATGATACAACTTTATGTCAAGTTTGGAAGTGATATCTGCAGTAGTTCTTTTTAAATAGCCAGTCAAAGATGATTTTGAGCACTGCCAAAGTCATGGCTAGGCCATGACACTATGAGAGTGTCATGGGAGGGTGATGACAGTGCTAGGGTGATTGTCATGTGGGGCTGAGGACATCGATTGTCATCAGCTGGTGATAATTTCCCGGACTGATCAGTTGGGTATCAGAAGAAAGTCTGATCTCTTTGCAGCCATCCTCATCACACAGCAGCATGTCAGCAGCGGGACTTAATTCTATCCAATTTCGCAAAATACTGCAAAGTCATCAGCAGCTGATGACAATTCCCTAATTTCTCTGGAGCCTTCTGGTTCTTTTCCTCATTATGTAATGGATATGTCTGCCAAAATTTATAGAGTTAGTTGATACTGTGATACAACTTTATACCAAGTTTGGAAGTGATAGTTGCAGTAGTTCTTTTTAAATAGCCTGTCAAAGATGATTTTGAGCACTGCCAAAGTCATGGATGAGCCATGACACTTGGAGAGTGTCATGGGAGGGTGATGACAGTGCTGGGCTGAGTGTCATGTGGGGCTGAGGACATTGATTGTCATCAGCTGGTGATAATTTCCCTGACTGATAAATGGAAAGGTAGACAAGTATATCATGTATATTACTTTAGGTAGATAGACAGATTAGATGGATTAGATAGATAAATATAGAAATAGGTAGGTTAGTTAGCCAATAGCCATATCTATCTAATTGCAGAACCAATTTCAACAGTATGTTTTGCAGAATATGTATTTTCTCTGAAAGTTTCCATGGTGGTATATCATGTATATATATCTTTCATATTAGAACTGCGTTTCATACATAAATCAGACTTCATTTATCACACTTTTATGCTGCCAGTTTCCTGTGAGCAACAGTAACGTTGTTATCTGTTAATTGAAATGATGAATTTGCTGATAAGTACATTCCTAGAAACCAATTAATATCTTATCATTTACATAAATTTATCATTTGCATTAATCATCTTGATTAATTTACTGGTTTACTTTGGTATAATCACGATAATGTAATTATCACTCTCGATATGATCATCTGAGCGATTTTGCAAAGATGATTTTTGCCCTATCTGGAAATAGCAGATATGGGATAAGCTATATTTAGTATATGATACAAAATGCTACGTCTATAAATTGCTGCATGCCAGGTAAAAATAGGAAAAAGGTAATCATGAAATGAATAATTGATTTGGTAATAACTCTTCGGAGCAATTCCGCTGAGTGATTCTTCGTTAACATAATATTGAACAGTGTTGAAGCAAAGGTAAATGATGCAATTCTATCATAACATGCATAACCAAACTGGGAGTGCCATTTTAAAATTATAGATGGATAGAGTATACATTGTACATATGCATGATATGTATCGGCTCTCGATTCACAATAGACCTATTTCACTGAATGGCCTGAACATTGACCCCAAATAACTTTTTTGTAATTCTGCGATTCTTCATTTGCTTTACACACATAGGAAATGTATACACTCTAAACCAACAACACAACTTCCAAAATTTAAGAGCCAGTTTTTCTAAGAGTCAGGCAGGGTGTGCTACTCACCCGACTCAGATTTTGTTCATAATTTTTTTCTTGGTAAACCATTACTAAAAAGTGGGAAAAATTGCATTTTTAGACCTCCATACCTTCTAGGTTATTTTTAGGGGCCCTTTCAAATATAAGTCAAAAATTTGGATTGTGTCAAAGTCCAGATTTCAAATCCAATTATCGCAGTACCTTCTTGGTGTACCTATGTTATATTTGAATGGCCAAATACATGGACCCAAAGGTATCATTTGGTATCGCATTTATGATGATTGACTCGGGGCGCAGGCAACAGGGGGCAGGGCTGTTAATCAGTACTTTTCGAAGTACTTAAGTCCAGTACAATACTTTTCAAATGTTCCCAGTACCCAGTACAGTACCCAGTACTTTTTTAATCACTGTACTTAATTCCAGTACCCAGTACTTTTGAAGGTACTTAAGTCCAGTACCCAGTACATTTTGATGTCTCCCACATTGAATCACAATTGTCGAAAACAAAATTGCAATCTTTTTCAAAATATAGTGAAAAATAACACCATCATTTGATCATACACTTTATCAATATTGTGTACAAGCAATTATACTCATTCTGTATAAAAAATTTTGCGAGATAAATTATAGATTAAATAAACCGACAAAAACTTGTGTTTCTTTTTCAATACAGTTTCATTGGACAGATAGATAGATAGATAGATAGATGGATAGACTGATAGATGGATAGACGGATGAATGGATGGATGGATGATTGGGGCTTTACGTCCTGTATTTATGCACTTGGTAGGCTAATTGCTAATTAGGAGGACACAGCAATGAGGCTAAGGATAGATACATAGATAGGTAGATTGGATAGACAGATAGATAGATAGATAGATAGATAGATAGATAGATAGATATACAGATAAATAGATAGATAGATAGATAGATAGATAGATAGATAGATAGATAGATAGATAGATAGATAGATAGATAGTACGAACTTCGTTAGTAATATTGCAAGAAAATGGGCAACTTGGATCTGCCCCAGACTGTGATATTCAGATTTTAGTCACTGGGTCTTTATTAGACTCCCAGAAAATTAATGAGGTTATTGGGTATTAATGAATAAAATATTTATTATTAGTGATCAAATTAGTTTTTAAAAATTGATATTTAATTGACACAGATTAGGCCTATGTTTTAGTAAGCAATGGATCAAAATTGACATTCTATTGTGCAGTTCCCTGTCCAATTGTAAAGAGGGTAATTCTCACACCTGTGTACAAGGTCAGGTACATGCAGTGACCCAATTTCTTTGCTAAAGACAATAGGCCAATGCATTCACACATGCATGCCTCAATGAACATGGAAAACCCCTCCAAAAGATGGCATTGAAATTGATTGAATAATTACTGAATTTATGCATGTATACAGCATACTTTCAAAATGATGCATCATGAAATGAAAGTTATTTCTCAAATAATTATCATAACCATATTCATTTTCATAACTTTTGAAAGTTTAACCAAACAAATTCAGTGAGTGAAACAGAATTAATACATTATGGATAAATTATTTCTTGATAATCAAAGTAACTTTACCTATATTAAAATGAAAATTATATAAATGTTGTTCACATATTTACTGCAGAACTGAGATGCTAGTTCAGCAAGTTGGATTACTCAGATAGTGACTCTGTCATGTCCTGTCTAACTGCAATCACATTTGTAATTTTCTTTGACTGGTTTAAGTATGAGTTATTCAATAGAATAAATTGAAATTGACTAATTGCTATAGGTCTCCACTATCCAATTGCCATATTTCTGCATTATCCAATGAAACTATATTCCATATATATCTCTTCTAAGAGCCAAAATAAATAATTATTTTTCAATTATTTATTATATAAATTCAATTGTTGAAAAGTATTATTTTTGTAAAGTAACATTTGTAACAGACTACATGAAATTTATGATTTTATGAAATGTCATTTATTCACAAATTGTCTTGGAAAATATTGACACTTCACTCAAGTTGAAGCTGTCATGTTGGCTTTTTTTCTCTGAAAGTACTTAAATGTACTTAAAAAGTACTTAAAATTTCAAGTACTTTTTGCAAAGTACTGGGTACCAGTACAGTACTTTTGGGCTCAGTACTTCCAGTACCCAGTACATTCCAAGTACTCAAGAAATTGTACTTAAGTACAGAAGTACTTAAGTACTCAAGTACTTGTTAACAGCCCTGACAGGGGGCGCTCAAAGTCACTATTTCAGTCAATTTTAAGCTGAATTGATGGGGCCTATGTGGCTTGCGCCCTTGGTGTACCTCAATGTTTTGTGCATGTATATGAAGGAGGGGACCTATATTACAAGTTTACATAAAAATTAGAATGGTACACTAAGGGCGCATCTCCACAGGGGGCGCTGTTTCCTATAAAAAAGTGAAATAGACCCTTTTTCAGGGCTCTGTAGCTCATTGCGCCCAGGGTCAACAGCACGGTGAGCATGTCTGTCATGTGCTGTAACACCTCTAGTTTACTGGGGTGTAAGCATCTCTTAGGTACTCTTAACCATTCTCTTTCCAGAATTTTTTTAAGGTACCACATATGACGATTTTTCAAATTTTCAAAAAATCACCAGGACGCCTGCAATATGAATGGAGATAGTCTTGCAAGTCATTTCTCGAATAAATTTTGGTTGTTGGGATATATTTTGCTCCAAATAGTGTGTACACGCAAGTAGGGGGCGCCACAAGTACCTCAAAATTTTTATTTCTTCCATTTTTCATGTTTGCTGATGCTGCATTCATCTCAGTTGTGGGACGCCAATCTCAAAACAGGCAATTTAGCATGCCACTGCAATTTTCTATATACAGTGTCACCTGTAAGTAAATAAATGGGTAATGTTTTGCCATTGGGTGAATACTTTACATCCTCAACCTTAATTGCTCAGTGAAACAAGCATACTCTTCTGAAGAAATGAAAACATACAGTTTTATAAAAAATGATATTTGAGGCACCTGGGATACGAATGGTCGCAATTTGTCTTTACTCTTGCTCTGGCATCAGTTCCATATGGCATATGGGTCAAAATAATCTAAGTGAGTGAACCCCCCTCAAATTTGAATTTGCCTTGGCCATACGTAATTCTGAGTACATCAAAGAAAATTGGTTGCCATTGTTATCCCATCCACCTTAAATATTGGCCTTTATGACCCAGTTTGTCTTTATCCCATTGAATGACTTGGTGCTGATGGGGCGTAAAACACAAACTCACTCACTCACTCACTCACCCCATTGAATGACAATTCAGACTTACACAATCAGGATGATAGAATTGATCCAATACCATTGGCTCAATGCTATCATCCTGCTTGTGGAAGAGGCAATGGCAAAACATCACCAGTTTCACTTCCTTACGAGTTCTACTCTAGCGATATGCCAAAATGTCATTGACAATAGACCGTTTTTAGGTTTAAGTTGTGAAAGTTGGTTTATTCATTTTTAAAGCTGAATTCCTTAAATTTAGGCGCATTACATCCAAGACTGCACTAACTTGATTATAGACAAAGAGGAAAGTAAAATTTCAAAAATGTGTGTGAAAAGCAGTTCACATGTTGGTAGAAATGTAAAAGATGCATCATCGTAACAAATAATAGGAAATACATTATTAGCTCGTCTGTTTTCTTTGAAAACGAAGAGCTATTGTCGTCACTCGATCGGCGTCCTCGTCCTCGTTGTCCCGGTTAAGGTTTTTGTAAGTGTCCATTTGTGACCTTAGTTTTCCACTTAGAGTTATGAAATTTGGTACAGGTATGAGGCTATGGGTATGGATCGGGAACATGTTGAGAAATCCAAGATGGCTGCCATTTTGTGGCGGCCATTTTGGCAGCCATCTTTCTTCATTCTTGAATTGCCCATATTGACCTTAATATTTCACTTAGAGTTATGAAATTTGGTACAGGTATGGGGCTATGGGTATGGATCGGGAAAATGTCGAGAAATCCAAGATGGTGGTCATTTTGTGGCGGCCATTTTGGCAGCCATCTTTCTTCATTCTTGAATTGCCCATAGTGACTTTAATATTTCACTTACAGTTATGAAATTTGGTACAGGTATGGGGCTATGGGTATGGATCGGGAGCATGTCGAGAAATCCAAGATGGCGGTCATTTTGTGGCGGCCATTTTGGCAGCCATCTTTCTTAATTTCTCGAACTGCCCATTGTGACCTCAATATTGCGCTTAGAGTTATGAAATTTGGTACAGGTATGGGTCTGTGGGTATCAACTGGGAACATGTTGAGAAATCCAAGATGGTGGCCATTTTGTGGTGGCCATTTTGGTACCCATCTTTCTTCATTCTTGAACTGCCCATTGTGATCTCAATATTTCACTTACAGTTGTGAAATTTGGTACAGGTATTGGCCTGTGTGTATGGATCGGGAACACGTCGAGAAATCCAAGATGGCGGCCATTTTGGCAACCATCTTTCTTCATTTCTTGAACTGCCCATTGTGATCTCAATATTTCACTAAGAGTTATGAAATTCGGTACAAGTATTGGCCTGTGGGCATCGATCGGGAACATGTTGAGAAATCCAAGATGGTGGCCATTTTGTGGTGGCCATTTTGGCAGCCATCTTTTTTCTTGAACTACCCATTGTGACCTCAATATTTCACTTACAGTTATGAAATTTGGTACAGGTATTGGCCTGCGGGCATGGATGAGGAAAATGTCGATAAATCCAAGATTGTGGTCATTTTGGCAGCCATCTTTCTTCATTCTTGAACTGCCCATTGCAGCCTTAAAATATCGCTTAGGGTTATGAAATTAGGTATTGGCCTGTGGGTGATTTATAATCTGACACACATTGATAGATTTCACATTAACAGACGAGCGTTAAAACCGCTTGCGGTTCTGGTTTGTATATATATTAGTTTTAAAACTCAATTACAAAGTATGAATTTAAGTATAAGCCGTCTTGATAACTATACCAAACCAAAGACATGGAAATGTATACAGTAATGCCCCATACATTGGGAAAGTTAGTGAAGTCTGAGATGTAATGAACACAAATTTTATGGAATTGAGCCTTAAAAATGTGTTACCAAACTATTATAGCTGAGAGCTTAAAATGGTCTATCATAAATGTGGTGTCTGTTGATCACTGAAACAAACTGACTGTCAGTAGGTTAGAGTCCCATAAATTACATCAATGCAGCACCAGCAAGCATGAAAAACAGGAGAATAATCTATTTTAGGGGTACTTGTGGCACCCCCTACATGCGTGTACACACTATTTGGAGCAAAATATATCCTAACAACCAAAATTCATTAGAGAAATGACTTGCAAGACTATCTCCATTCACATTGCAGGCGTCCTGGTGATTTTTTGAAAATTTGAAAAATCGTCATATGTGGTACCTTAAAAAAATTCTGGAAAGAGAATGGTTAAGAGTACCTCAGAGATGCTTACACCCCAGTAAACTAGAGGTGTTATAGCACATGACAGGCATGCTCACCGTGCTGTTGACCCTGGGCGCAATGAGCTACAGAGCCCTGAAAAAGGGTCTATTTCACTTTTTTATAGGAAACAGCGCCCCCTGTGGAGATGCGCCCTTAGTGTACCATTCTAATTTTTATGTAAACTTGTAAAATAGGTCCCCTCCTTCATATACATGCACAAAACATTGAGGTACACCAAGGGCGCAAGCCACATAGGCCCCATCAATTCAGCTTAAAATTGACTGAAATAGTAACTTTGAGCGCCCCCTGTTGCCTGCGCCCCGAGTCAATCATCATAAATGCGATACCAAATGATACCTTTGGGTCCATATATTTGACCATTCAAATATAACAGAGGTACACCAAGAAGGTACTGAGATAATTGGATTTGAAATCTGGACTTTGACACAATCCAAATTTTGGGTCTATATTTCAAGGTGCCCTCAAAAATAACCTAGAAGGTATGGAGGTCTAAAAATGCTTTTATTCCAACTTTTTAGTAATCAGTTAGCAAGGAAAAAATTAAGAACAACATCCGAGTCGGGTGAGTATCAGCCCCAATGGTGAAGTGCCTGAATCTTAGAAAAACTGCCTCTTAAGCTGAAAGGCTGACCAAGTTATAAAGCTTTACTAAAAATATTCCAGCTTGGAGTCGCCTAGGCAGGATCAATCAGAGGCAAGGGCGGGAAATCTGTTAGCCAATGGGATTTAAGTATTCAACACTTTTCCCCTGAAGTTAATTGAGAAAACTATCCGTGAAGTTGGTCTATTGGGGCTTTATGTCAGTATTTATGCACTTGGACACTGGGCAGATTTGTTATTGATAAGGACAGCAGGAGGATAGCAATGAGATGATGGATGGTTGAACGGTTTTAAAAGTTACTTTAAACTGCTGTCCGACATAAGTCCAGGTTAGGGATGTTCCGATACAGATACCAGCTATCGTTGTCAGTGGTAGAGGCACCAAAACGCAGTATCGGTAACGGATCAGCAATCGGAGGCCCAATCAACTAACACTGTTTATAAAAAAACATTTTGATGGCTAGTGCCTTTGATTTTGAATTGGCTTTTGTTAGACAACATAAAATCAATGGTATCGGAGTCAGAATAGTATCGGTATTCGGTATCAGTGGTAGCAGCAACAAAACACCAGCATTGGTTTTGAAAAAGTGATATGATTGTCTCGATTCTTTAATTGTTCCAAGTATGTTACTAAATTTCATTTCTTCTCTTTCAGGGAGGAGGTAAAAGAACACAGAGTAAAATGGAACAGCAAGACGGAGTTCACGTGCAAGATCACGGCAGCCGCCAGCACTGGAGTGCTAGAGCCGTGTGTATGCAGAGTTTCCGTACGAAAGGTGGGTGATGCGATACAGTGGTGTAACTAGGGGTCTCGAGTGGGGGGGGCACCTGGGGGGGGGACACGATTCTCTGGGGGGCACTAACTATATATTTAGCCAAAGTTAAGAAGTTCATATGGGGGGGCACCTGGGGGGGCACAGGTTCAAAATAGGGGGGGGGGGCACGTATATTCAGTATGATGGTCACTGTGCCTTGAACTGCTACCTGCTTCATTTGACAGCGCATGTAATAACTAATAAGCAGCTGATAAGTTTAATGTTTATAAATTTATGTCAGTTTCAGTTAGTAATTTCTACACCCCATATGCTCAGTTGATGAAACGTGATTTTATAGAAATTAGCCTCCATGAAAGTTGATACAGTGGCTGTTTAGATACAAGTCATGTTGAAAAAAAGTGTTTCAAACTTGTTACAGTTGTTATAGGCTGATTGGTATAATAATTTGTCTTCAGCTATCCAGCATCTATTTCCAACTCCCCCATCATACTACTTTGATGGTTTAGCGAAATCCGGGGGGGGGGGGGTACTCAGCCGGATTTTGGTACGGATGTGCGGCTCGCATTCGGAAATTTGTATCCTATGGTCAGGTTTTCAGGGCCGAAATTTCATACCCTATGGTCAGGTTATTATAAAGGCCCTAAAACCTATCACATAGACATAAAAGAGAAAAAGTCATCAGAAAAGGTGTGAAAACTAAATTGCAATTAAGAATGACACCTAACACCTGCCAAGTTCAATGCAAATTAGACATTACATAATTGCAATTTCCAAGGCAAAACAACACTGTCTGATGTCCAATTGAGAAGTGTACCCTATAGTCAGGCTGCCATGACCTAAAAAAATGACCCTGTGGTCAGGAAATCCCCTTAAAAACCCTATCTTTTGAGCGGCACATAGGTAGTATAACTTCAATGTGAGCGCCCCCCCCCCCCCCGGGAGCGAAATAAACCTAAGAACCTCTAATTTGACAATTTACTGATTTCCATCTATTTTCCAGGAGGTGAAAGGTGGCAAAACGTACCAGAAGTTAGGGTTTGCTGACGTCAACTTGTCCGAGTATGCCGGATCCGGCAAGACGTCTCGCCGTTTCCTCTTGGAGGGTTACGACTCAAAAAGGCGGCAGGACAACTCGATTCTCAAGGTTAACATCTCAATGTCTCTGACGTTCGGGGATCCGCTCTTCAAAGTGTAAGTTGAGACCTGAAATAAATTCAAATAAAAGATATGTAAACATGTTTTAATTTTAGAACGTCTCGAGAAATCTGAGAACTATTGAAGTTATCTCATTTGTCTGTGCAATTGCTGAATGCTTTACCTTAAAGTCTTCCATAGAATTAGTGGCAAGTCCCAAATTCTCTTGTGTAAATTTGTAAGACGTTGATGCCATGTTACTTTTGTTCAGCCTTTCATTTGCAACTTGTTACTAAGAAAAAAGTCACCAGGTGTCACTAAGTCTAAAAAATTTTGCACCTAGAGCCCCTGGTGGAAATTGTTCGCATTAACTCTAACAAAATTATCGTCGTTGAGGAATTTAACTTAAAGTTAACTTAATGTTGAAATGAAGGTTTATTGTCTATTAGAATTTTCTACATGTTAAAATTTCCAAGAAAATCAGCAGTAGTTGTGCGTGAGAGATTCAGGCCACTTTGGTCTGTGATAATGATGTGGCCTGTGTTAATGATATTGGTAGACTGATAGATACATTAATTTCTAATTTCAGGCCAGAGGCAGCGAGTCGGAACCTGGCGGTGCAGCAAGTGTTGGATCTCCAGCCAGAGAACAAAGGGGGCGCTGACGACATGAGCGAGGACAGCATGGGGTCCAGTGGCTTCGGAAGCCTGCCCAGGAAGGATAGGGCCAGTCTCGTTACTTCTGGTAAGTATTACGAAACTAACTCAAAATCGTGGGAAAAATTTACTACGAATAGTTGCAGGAGTCCCTCAGTTCCGTAAATTTGGGGAAACGCATGGAACATATTGTGGTTAACACTGGTTATCGAAATGTTTCTGAAGTCAAGGGGAAATTTTTCTGACATAATCTGTGCTAAGATCTAATTGATTTTCATGGTATGGCTTTTGCTTGATTGGTTTAATAACCAGATGGCCAGACTAGAAATGGAGATAGTCTAGCAAACTTGTTTCTGGTGCATCTCAACCTCAATGACTAAAGACCAGGTCGAGAATTTTGGTCCTTACCTTTTGTGGGAGCCCTGAATAGAATACAATGTCCTGATAATATCAGAACAACAACAAAATGTTCCTTAATTCTGAGGTCTTGCTTCATTGTTGAATGTTTAATTGTATTGAACTCCATTCTGATGTTCCATATTAAATTTTGTTCTTTACAGAAAACAGCGGCAGCAACCCAGACGTCAAAGTCACGTCAGAAGGGGACCAGGCCATTGGGGGGTTGGGGGTAGCGTCTGCGGGAACATCAAAAGAGTTAATAGCTCCGGGGGGTGGAGGTGCGGGGCCAGCAGGGGTGGGACCAGGAGGGGTGGGACCAGGGGGGTTACAACCGAGTCACACGCGGAACGCAAGTAGCACAAGTCAACAAAGCAAGGCGTCGGGGTATTCGTCGTCATGTAGTCACAGTCGGCAGAGTTCTACAAGTTCGACGCCTCTCGGACATACAAGGTGGGTTTATAAGAAAAAGATTAAGCTGAATATAATTGATATCAATGAAAGGTTTTCAATGTATCTGTATCAGATTGTATAACTATTACATAGGGAATTCTATTGAATCTCAAGTAGAATTCTTAAATAGTTTCTAAAAATTTGAATTAATTTGTGATTCACAGTATTAAATTGGCCGCTTATGGCTAGACTTTATCTCTATACAGTGTATCATTGTGAAAAATTATCAGAGATTGAAAATTATGATGGAATGACACCAGTAGTGCAAATTCGAAATTGTGTTTTGAAATTTTTTATGAATTTTAAGATATTGACAAAAATTCCTAGCCGAAATTTCATTCGTTCATTATTTACTTGGAAACTGCGAATCTAGGGAATTAAATTAATTTATTTTTGTTTTTGTATTCAAACAATTAGAAAATTTCAACAAAATCGTACCACTTTCAGATCTTACCCTACTTTAAATGAGTAAGTTATAGAAAAATGGTGAATTTGTGTTTTTAGTTTTAAATGATATTAACTGACTGGTACTGGTCTACTTAATACGCTTCTCCTTTGTATATTTCCATGTGCTGTTGTAATTCGATAAAATTGATTAGACTGAGCAGTTGGCTGTTTGCAGTACTGTTTCTACTAGGTGCTGTGGAAGGGATCAGAATGACCTATTTTGTTCTATGATCTAACAGACAATGTCATTTCGGTCAATGACACATAGAATTCAGGAGTCAGAAATAGGCTGCCATAGTGGAACTCTCTTTTTTGCCGCTCTCCTGTGTCGCCGAGCAGAATAAACCTAATTCCGGAAACATCAGCTTGGGTTTTCTGAGGTCCATAACACAGTTTAATCAGCCGACAGGACTGGATAATGGTGGGAATCCATGCTAAACATTCCATTAAAGACTTGGTGATGCAAATCCGTAGTGTTTTCAATGGATTAAAAGTGCTCTGGAGCCCGGAATGCCAGCTCCATGGACTCAGCAATGGTACAAAATGGTGGCGTGTTCCCGGAAAAGTTTTTTTGTGCACGGCGACGCCAGAGAGCTGAAAAAAGAGAAGAGTTCTACTATCACGGCCTATTGTGTAAAAGAAGCAAATAATACATACACAAATACAGCCAACTTCTTCGGTCTAATAACAATGCTCTTAAGGCCTGGGATTGGTCTGCTACAATTCTTTAATCCTGAATCTTAACGACGCCAGTTGATGGGTTTTATCGCTTATGCTGATTCTTTAAGCAGCTTTGAAATTGCAATTTAGTAACTTTTAAGAAGTGTGAAATTTTTGAAGTTTAAAACAAAAAAAAAGGTTATTGTGTTAATTATCAAAATGCAGGACTCTTCGATAGAATATATATGTCGTGGAAATGTCACAATATTTGGGGCAGACTTATTGAATAATTTTTGCCAGGATTTTCTTGAAGGACTTCTCCGTTTTCCCCCCCCATTGCTAATGAGTGATTTGTAATACATCTTTTTGTGTTTCTTCGGAATAACTCATTTAATAATTCAATTTTCTCCCCTTTTCGATTTTGTATCGCAGTTTGGCAAGGTATAGCGTAATATCTTGGTAGATTGTTATCGATTCTTACTACATTATTATTGTACCTGTATGATTTCTTATGTATGGGCCATAGCCTACTGTATGGCATTTATATAACTTCTTTTTAAAACTTTAGATTTGTGAATGCGAAAGTTTGATAGTGTCTGTATAATAGAGTACGGAAGAAAATAGACCTATATATTAAGAGACTAAGAGTTGTATACCACTTTATGTGTCATGTACTGTGCACATGGAATGCAATTGTATTAGCAACGTTTTGTCTGTCTTGTATGTACCTGGTAGATTCCTTTTCCAAAATTACATATAATACATGTATAAAACAATATTATAAGTTCATTCGTAACAAAACATCCTGAAATTTATTTTAAGCAGTAAATTAATTGTACAAGATAAATTTTTAGGTGGTCACTTCAAACAAGAAGTGTGTGACTTACTTATTGCTTATAGTATGACCGTCCGAGTAAATGTGACTTTGGGATATGTATGACAAATGAATAGTTTTATTACCCCATACCATATCTTTCTCTTATATAGACATTTTGACTTGTTACAGCAAAACTTTCTTATTTACTGTATCTGCTTATACAAAACCGAAAATACTGTTTATACCACCAAAATCTGCTTTATAAAAAGAAAACCTAACAAATTTTTAAAATTTTAAGAATTTTGTTTCTCCAAATTTTGTTGCTTTTTGGCAAAATATTTTTGCAACTTTTCTTCAGCTTCACTTCTCACATTTATTTATACAAACTTACAAAACTTACATTTAAAAAAATTTGTATAGAGTTAGCAACATCAAAATATTACAAACAACATTTACCTACAATGTATAGAAAAATTGTGTCTGTCTCTTTAAGACTGTTCTAATATGTATTTGCTTTAAAGTTACTATATTAGTCCAAAATTTAGTTTAGCTTTTATAATGCTTTTGTAATAATAACTACATAGTTCTATATTATGGTGTATAGAATATTTTACTCTCGTTAGTTTTTCTCACTTTTTACCCTCGGCAATGTATACATTGCCGACGGGTATTGTAGTTACTTTGGGAAAATTTGTCCGTCCGGCGGGCGGGCGGGCGGGCGGGCGGACGGGCGGGCGGGCGTCCGGATAACGGGCGTCCCACTTGTGTATTGGGAGTAATGCCAAAACTATGGAATGTATACTTTTTATTTTTGGGACATTATTATATCTTTTATCCTAGTTGTTCCTTTTAGGGGTTTAATCCACATGAGATTAATACTTTTTTCACAATTATTGAAAAATGTGAAAAAATATTTTTTTGTGTATTGGGTGTCAAGCCAAAACTATGGCATGCATATTAATCATTTTTGGGTAAATATGGTATCTTTTATCCCAGTTGAGCCTTTCATAGGTCTAATCCCCATGACATTAATATTTTTCACACAATCATTGAAAAATGTGAAAATTTGTTTTTTTTTGTTTCTGGGACAGAACTAAAAAACAGCAGTACTTTTGACAATGAAATTTGCATATTGTCTGCATTTAATACCTAAGTGTTTTTTGTGGGTCTAAATGCTCTGAGAAAGTTGAACGGACGACAATTTACCAAAAATATGAAAAAATACTATTATTTTAAACTTGTATGATTCAGTTAATTTTGAAGTTAAATCTATGAAATTTTCCAATTAGGTGTCTAAATTATGCTTCTTTAAACATCTCAAATCATTTGGAATGTTGGTCCTATGAATTTTTATAAAAACCCAAAAATTCGAAAAAATCCCAATTTTCCAACATTTCTGCATGAAAAGCCAAATGGTAATGGGTAAGTTAGTTAACTTAAGGTCTTATTGTAGTTAGACACACTATTAACTAATACTCACAGCCATTGCATGAGTTGTCGCAATTTCTTCCATTGAAATGTATGATTGAAAAAATGCAAAAAATCATTAAAATGTCTATTTACTCTTCATTTCCTTCTGATGTCATACCAATCATTGACATTTTTTGTCAAAATAAACCTGACATGTTTCACATCATCATCATGCTGATTTTGAACAATATGAAAATTTTTATTCGCAGCAGAGGTCAATATTAACAAAATTAGATAAATATTAAGGATTTTCAGATAATCATATATCAGTAAATATTGGCCCAGGTCAATAATGTCTAAATTTGACTTTTTCTGCTCTCTCCTCATGAAATATTATCAATAAGAAATATATAAATTTTATATATAATTATGTGGACTTTCAAAGCATTAATTAAGTATATTCAAAAACATGCATTTGTGTGTTAATATTTTAAAATGTTGACACTAAATCTTTAACTCCCAATTATTATAACTTTATGGTTAATATCTAAACTCAGTGATGTACATTTTAGAGGATGAATAAATGTCAGCCCCTTTTATTTAGTCGTTTGCATGAAAATTAAATGTAAATGAATCAGACAGATTGGCTTTTGTTGAATGGAGCACTGGAAAAGTCTTGATTATGTAATGTTATGTCACAGTGTAATTGTCTTCCCTGCTAATCCTTTGACAAGAAATCTTAAACTCTCAATTCTAACTTAATGGTTTAAATCTAACATCCGTTATGTACATTTTAACATATGAAGTACTGTCAGCTTACTTTTATTTTGGTCTTTAATGAAAAACATATAAGACAGACTGGCAATATGAGCACTATGTATATATATAGGGTTATTAAAGAAAATTACTTGGCATGCAAACCCCATTTCTGCAAATTTCAGCGTATAATTTTACATTTTAAAACATTATTGGATAAATCTGTCTTTTAATTCATTTTAAAACTCACTCCAATTGTATTTTTAGCATTTTAATTGTTTAGGGGGTAAAAGTGTCATCATTGGAAGGGGTCCAGTTTTTGTTGAATGGGCCTAGAGACACTATGTCTGTGCTTCATTGTACCCCTCCCCTCCAGCCATTCATGTTATGTAACATTGTGTCACTAATCCTGTCCAGTTACCAAAGCTAGGAACAAAGGAGCACAAAAGCAGTGCACAGCACCCTCAACTTTTTAAATTTTCTTTTTTCTTAGAAATATATCCAAACTGCATTGACACAAACTTTGTAGTTTTATATTGAACAAATAAAGAAATTTCCAATTTGAATAAAAGATTTAGGCCAACTAGAAGCTGAGATATGACTTTTTGTAGCCCATACAGGCTGTACACAGAGTTGGGACATGTTTCTTTTGTTTTGTTTTTATTTACAGCTATTGACCAGCATTTAACCTTTGTATTAACTAGCAACTTGCTTAGTCTTAAAAGATATATATATATACTGGCATAAACCTTGTTTTAGTGTTACTATTTACAATGGTTTTGGTTGGAGACATCTTATCTATAATTTGTTTTTAGACCCATATTCCATATTTGTAATTTATGATAAGAATAGCTAAGACTAGATAGACTAGATAGATGGATGGATAGATGGATAGATGGATAGATAGATAGTTAGATAGATAGATAGATAGATAGATAGATAGATAGATAGATAGACACATGTAGATAGATAGATAGATATATATAGATAGATAGATAGATTGATAGATGCATACATAGATGGATAGATTGATAGATAGATAGATAGAGATAGATATATAGATAGATAGAGATAGATAGATAGATAGATAGATAGATAGATAGATAGATAGATAGATAGATAGATAGATAGATAGATAAATAGATAGATAGATAGATCAACATGTCATCCAAGAGATTCAGACATATTGTCTTAGTGTCAAAAACACCTAAATTCAGCAAATGGGACTGAATGTGCCACTTTACGGAGCTTTTGGTCGTTTTTATTGTTATATATAAATTGGGACCTATAATCTGACTTTCACCTGGCCCTGGTTGTTTGTATTATCTATTTGTAAATGTGGTCAGCAAGGTTGTTCCAGCGTTTGATTGGAAGCTGCTTTATTAGAATTATTCTTCTAGTTTACATGTAGGCCTATTGGAGCTAATATTTGAAATGAAACTAAATAAAGATGGCTAAAATTATATAATTTAGTGCACAGTAAGCTTTGGAGCAAATTCTCTGTGTTTTTCCGTGATTGTTCCTGCTTCACCAGACATATTTTCCCTGACATCAATTGCATTGATTGATGTGTTAATGGAATCCTTAAACTGACTTTAACAGATTTTTTTAATTAAAAAAGGTCTTTCCATGTGTTATCACTTATCACAGATTCAACCAAATTTCTCGTTTTTATCCAAAGTTAAAGGGTGGCAACCTGGTATAAAACCAGGGTGGTTTGATTGACTGATCTGCTGATTGAGTGATTGCTTAAATAATTGTTTGACTGACTGATCAAATAATTAATTTCCTTGTGCAACTGGATTTTAATATTGCATTAATAACATACAGTATTTCTATATTACTATTAGATCTGTAGATTTCATAGAATGGGTGTAGACAAATTTCAGTCATATTCAGTAAATTCTAATTTTAAAATTAATAAAATTGAACTTCTGCATGCAATAAAAGAATAGTATTTCTTAAGATGGATGGATGTTTGGGACTTTACATCCTGTATTTATGCACTTGGTAGGCTAATTAATTAGGACAGGAAGAGGACACAGCAATGAGGCAAAGGATGATTGAAACAGCCATCCAACATAGGCCCAGGTGACCCGGCAAGAGCTGGATTCGAACTCTGGACCCAACGATTGGCAGTCCAGCACGCTACCACTAGACCAACCCTCCCTCAAAACCCTGTCTTTGTTTACAAATCAAGTATTGCTTAAGTTTTTTTGAACTGCATTTAAGTGTCTGCTCTGCAGTTACGGAAAGTCAGGGAAACTCATGAAAAACATTGTGGTGATGGAAATTCAACAAATTGCCAAAACAAATTTTGGCCTTGATTCTCGCTTAAATTTTTACAGATTTTCAATATGGCACTTGCTGTGACCTGGTGGAAACGGACGTCAATTTCAAGTTTTTAGGGACCTTGCCCCTAAAAGCCTGCGCCTCCTGATTTCACTGCCTCCAGAATACCCACTGATTAGCCGAGGGTATGCTGCCGCGCAGCCTATGTTTTGTTATAGAAATAGCGCTAATGCTATACATTTATTAAACAAGTTATTAAAAAACATAAGGGAAGGATTTCATTGCGTAGTAGCCTACTTTGGTTAATCCATATAACTTGTAGATTGATTACTAGATTCTAACCTTGGAGGATATTGACATTTGAATGACAAATATTTGTGATATCTTTCAATCTATATTGGGAAACTAGAATTGACTTTGTGTTTTCTTGTTTCAGGAGTCCGAGCACAGGGTCGGCAAGAAGTGATAAGTTCGGGAGTATAAATCGCCAACATCGAGTAAGTCTAAACTGAATCCCATTTTAAAATGGTTTATCTGTCAAAATAATTTTCATCTCTTTTGTAAGGTTGGATAGCTGTTTCAATCACCCTTCTCCACCTCTATGTCTTGTTCAAACTTGCCTACCTGAGTGCATTATGACTACACTATGTAAACTCCCAAGGGGGGATCGTTGGTCTAGTGGTAGCGTGCTGGACTGCCAATCGCTGGGTCCAGGGTTCGAATCCAGCTCTTGCCGGGTCACCTGGGCCTATGTTTGACGGCTGTTGCAATCATCCTTCACCTCATTGCAGTGTCCTCCTCCTGTCCTAATTAGCCTACCAAGTGCATAAATACAGGACGTAAAGCCCCAAATCATCCGTCCATCCATCTAAACTCCCAATCCGATTCAATCCACTCTTACTTCCTTGCTTCATGACTTTGTTTCCTTCTTTCCTTCACCTTTAAATTTCTTTCTTCCTATATTTTGGTCTTTCCTTCTATCGTTTCTTACTTCCTTCTGCCATCTTTGCTTTCTTCCTCCCTTCCTTTACTTGCTTCCTCCTTCTCTTCTTCCTTACTTCCATCTTTACTTCCTTGTCTCCTTCCTTTGCTTACTTTACAGTATTCCTGCCTGCCTTTGTAGCGACTGTGTTGAATCAATTTCATCTTCTTCTTAATTCCAGAAACTGGAGTCTCACATGAGCGAGCGACGGGTAGATCAGACGAGAGTCGACCCCAATGACGTTGTTGATGAACTTATGCATGACTTCCATATTGACGACTCGGCTGAAAGTGAGTAAAAATAACTATAAAAAGAACATAAGTTGCCTCATAATAAAGTTCTATTACTTAGAAGTAAAAAAATAACATTTAAAGTGAATGCTGTTTGAAATAATACAAAGAACTGCTGGGGGCCTGAGCAAGAAGCCACCTTGTGGAATTCATCTCAAAAATTTTTGAAAGCCACCTGGCGGAATTCATCTAGAAATTTAAAAATAAAAGTGATTTGGATGGTCCCTGAAAGGTCTTTGAGTCAAAAATCATGTTGTGAGTAAACATATAAATTCTACACAAAAATGATTTATTTCCTTGGTTTGTGCTGGCCTCTTAGTTAAAACTGTCTTATGAACAAGTTGACCTTTGTGTCATATCCATTTTTAACCGGCCTAAAAGCGGAGGCCGGTTAATACAGGAGCTGTAAATGGATCAGGTGAAACCATAAACAGTAGACATAAACTGCAACCACAAGCTTGCAACCACAAACCAGATGTAAACCACGTTTGGGTTTTTCCCCATTGTGACCTTAATATATAGTGAAGGTCCCAATGGTCAGTTCAAGAATGAAGAAAGATGGCTGCCAAAATGGCTGCCACAAAAGTATCAGACGGGACCTTGTTGAGAAATCCAAGATGGCTGCCACTTTGTGGCAGCCATTTTGGCAGCCATCTTTCTTCATTCTTGAACTGACCATTGGGACCTTAATATTTCACTTACAGTTATGAAATTTGGTACAGGTATTGGCCTGTGGGTATGGATTCGTAACATGTTGAGAAATCCAAGATGGCGGCCATTTTGACAGCCATCTTTCCTTTTTTTTAGAAATCTGTTCAAACTGCATTGATTCTATACTAATAGTCTAACATCTTCCAATCAACTATTTCTCCTATCTTCCAATATCAGTTGCTCAGTGGTTTAAGCAATGGCACCTTCAATTTCATCGGCTAGGCCGTTTTGAATCCGCGGATTCTTGCAATAAATGTTTTAATCATTTTCAGATTCCGGCCTTCAGTTATTTGTCGCCAAAGACGGCACGACCGCGTTGGGCAGCCAGCAGGCGAATAACACGGTGCCAGGGCGCGGAAAATTTGAACAAGTCGTTATCAAGGACTCGTAACAAACTGTTTTAAAATGTAATTACCACGAACTATGGCATGAATTATGCATTTCAAGGCATTTGCATAAATTATGCAAATGAGATACTCATCTTGTCTCTCATTGGTCATCTGCTGGACGGAATAAAATCATGTGACTGTGATGTCGCCATGTTGTTTCCATAGCAACTGGGTCTGTTTATTATAATGTTTCTTATTTTAAAGCTTTATCATGTTTATTTCTTTAGTTTATGTATTTTAGTTGCAATTGTACAATCAGTTTATAAATTTACAGTTGGTTTATAAAATGTACAATATATATATCGCACTATGTTCCATTTACATTTTACGACTCTCAAATATCTTGCATACACCACAACACAGCTACATAATTGAATGATATTTTCTCATTTAGTGTTTTTAAATCAAATACTGTACGACCAAATATCTTTTATGATCGAAGATCAAAACAGCTGCATGTGTTAATTTTTTTTTTCAACTTTTTTGTTTTATCAATCCAATTTTTGACAAATGATTTTTTACTCCTTTTCCACTTTCAAGTCTAGTTTCAATTATCAGCTGAAAAGAGTAATTATGATATTGTAAATTGTAAGTATGATATTTGAAATTAAGTTTTTTCCTTTTCCTGGTTCGGTAATTATCTAAATTGTTTAAATTTCCTGAACATTGTCATACAATTTTTGACCTATCGCATACCATATGTATAGTGTATTGCTTTTCTTTAATAATAATCTGAAACAATCCCAGTTTTTTGCAGTTTAATAAATGCAAAAACTTCAAAATAACACAACAAAATTAAATAGGCTTAATATAGTGTTTATCAAAGCAAAGCATCATCCAACCTTTCATATTGTAGTATTTCTCACTTGATTGCGTCTGTAATTCTATATTCAAGGATTTTCTCGCAATTTAATCAAATCGCGTCATGCAAATTTGCTGAGTTATATATAGTACACTATTTTCTCTTGTCTGTGTTATTCGCTCTCATCACTTCTCATCTGCGCTTGTATTATTACGACTATTATTTCTCTACTTTCCGCAAATACTCAATGCAAAAAATCGAGAGTATGTGGCTATGTCTGTGTGTTTGATTAAATCTAATGGGCCTACCATTCTCTGAGCTATAAGGCCAGACATAATTGATCTTTAGCTTCTCGGATCTTCTCGAGGCACTTTTTCTTGGGTCGGTCGGTAGAACGAAAAAGAAAAGGTGAAATCTCAATTTTTTAAATATCAATATGATAAAAATTGTGGGTATGTTCATTTTATTTCCGAAGGCAGAAAATCTGTTGGGTCGGGCAATCCGAGAAGCTTAAAATTTAAAAAGTCTAGCCTAACTATTTTGATGGTGATGATGTATTCTTTGAGCTATAGCTATTCCGTCAATTCATTATGTTAAAATAAATCTAGCAATGCTTTGAATGATTGGCTTTCTTGTTCACACATATTTCAAATCATGCTCCTAAAATATGTATTGTAAAAATTACTTTGCAGAATGTTTACTCCTTGTTGGCATGGTTACAGTATTCTAACAATCACTTGCACAAATTTATTTTTTGTTTTCGTATTTTGATTTCGAATTTTAATTGCCAAACACTTATACTATACTAATCAAACTAATTTATAATCTGTAATAGCCCTATTTAATTGATATATATAATATTATTCATTATAGAATATTCATGATTTTTTTTTTCTGATTTATTTTCCCTAGTGGTAGTTCAGGGTTTGTAACCGTCAACAAAACTTAAAAGCAAATACACAAGAGATAGCCGGCACAGTGGTGCTATATTTCAAAAATATTAGACTCTTGCCTCGTTGTCAAAATGTTTTTAAAAATATTAAATCGATCAAAGCTCATGAAATGTTTGAAAAATTAGTAAAATTGTGAGTTTTGATTGGTAGAATAAGACTGGCGTGACTGACATGTTTACTTTTTATATTACGACAAATGATCAAAGATTGGGAGTTAAAATAATTAAGCAAGTAACTGTAAGATAATTAAAGACAGTGAAAGATGATTAAAAATGATTTAGTGGATACTGCAATGGGATTGAATGATGTATAATATATATATGTAAAGTGATTGAAAAATACTGTAAACTGAATCTAGATAAGTGTTTGTCAAGTTCTATCAAATAATTGTGATATTGTAGACATGATTATTTCGGTGTTGATATATATTGGATATATTTTTGTCTAATGCTAACTAATTACTGTGGTTTTAATAAATTTTAAAAATTAACAGAAAGCATACATTCGAACTTGTATATTGTTTTGATAATGCCAATTTTTCGTCCAGCTAAAAATTTGATTTATAGCGTCTTATGAAACTTTAAATCTTTCAGTAAGGTATCATTTTTTTCCCTTTATTTTGTCGATCTTGTGAAATTAAATATTTTAATTTAAAAGTACTGTTAATTGACAATATGTTTAAAATTGATGGATATAATCTTGAATATAATTAGTGTACCAATCATGAAATTGCTCATATATATATATATATATATATAAATTGATAACATGTCAACCGAGTCTATGTATAGAATTATGTGGTCATGAAACATAGTCTAGAATACGATAGAATATAATACATATATAACAAATGTACAATATTAAATGAATGAATAAATGTAATCAGTGTTTGTGTATAGATATATATTTGGCTGAAAGCCGGTTTTATGTAATTTATTTATGACTAGTAAATATAGAATTATATATTATAGAAATAAAATAATGTTGTATAAAGATTAGTACATGTTTAATTTAATGTTAATTCATCGTACATGTAATTACGAGTACATATTACGTGTATAATGATGAACTATGATTGCATTATAATTACGTACGTGCCTGTGTGAAATTAGAAAACAACAAAATTTTGTGAACTATGATGTGCCTTCAGGAAAAATGTTAGCGAGGTTATTACATTTGTTCTCCGTTTTGAAAATGTCTGACAAACGTTTGTAAGACGTTTGTAAATGTTCTGAAAATGTTGAAAATTGTGATTTAGTGCAGAGTCCATCCATATTTGTGATTTTCACATTTTGCGTGTTGTAAAAATGTTTTAATGTCAATTAACTGTCTTAATATGATGTTAAATGTGTTAAGTTTTACGTGGATATTTTTAATGTAATGCTAGAAATTTTTCCTTTGCAGTAAGACAGTTATCAAATAATGTGTGTATTTTGAAAAATTCATCTAAATTTCTCGATTTAAAAAAATTGTCTTAACAATGAAGTTTGAATCTTTTAAAATGATGGAATTGGGTTTTAAAACTTCTCGGATTTATAACCATTAAGTTTTCTTTCTGCGAGCTTTCCAAACATGTTTCAGTTTTGAAATACATTAAAATTTTAATTCAACACCTGAGGATTTTGAACAAATAGTATGTATTATGCCACATATTGCCATAAAATATCAAAATTGAAATCTATCAAAAATTTTCAATAGATAAATAGAAATAGTAGACCTACACGAGTTTAATGTTATATCAATTGGTGATTTTATTTTGTTTTAGAATCAAGTTGAATGTTAAACTATACCTTTTCTTGTAAGTAATATGGCAGTATTTTGAATGGATATTGTATGACGTGGTAGAAATACAAATATTTATATACAAAATTCTGTTAAATTTTTATTCACAAATGTTTTAATTCATATAGTAATCATTTGAATAATAAAGAATTTGTTGTTGTCAAGTGATGGTAGCCTTTCATAGTTAAATTTAAGTGTTTAGAAAACAACTGGTGTATTATTACATACATATATTTATTATTAATAATTTATCAAGTGATACTGTTATTTAAAGGGTTAATTTTGATAGCATTTGGTTTGTATAATGATATAGTCAACGAAAAGCTGAATTATAAGAATAATATTGTTAGAATGATAGTTCTTAAAATGTAATAAATATGGAAGTTTTTGTTTCAGGTGGCAATTAAGTTTGTAAATAACTACAAAGAATAGTTATTAAAAATTTAGTGTAAAAAATTTAGGTTTATAGGTCAAGTGAGATGGCATTGAAAATAAATAATGCAATTTATAGAGAACTTAAAAAAATATCAAATACAAAATTTCAACTTCAGATGAAGCTATGTTGTAAATATACATTTCAACATTTTGTTTTCATTGAAGAATGGTGGGAACTAAATTTAACACGGAGATACTAATAGTCTATAGAACATACAATAATGCAAAAAGGTAATTAGTCTAGATTCCGCATGAATAGAAAGTACGGAGAATGTCGGAGATGCGAGAAATATTGTCAAATATTCTGTAATAATTCTTTTTTAAACTCTATACTGTGAATGGGAAAGATGGAGAAAGTGTGTTTCAGATCTTTGAAAGTGATGAGTCGTTGGAAAGTGTTGCGTTGTAATTAAAATTTATTTGTCAAAAATAAAATGTGGATTAGAAAGAAAATAGATGTTTTTGTCTTTTATTAATGAATGAAATGAACCAGTCAACTTTGCTGGAGCATTTTAAAGTTGTAAAAATATGACCTTGCAGGCTTCTGTCAGTACTAGGCTGATGTGAACAGAGTTTTAAAAGAGCTCTGGGACACTCCTGACAGGCTTGTGAACTTGTAAAATGAATTGGAAAAATTATATGTAATTTTGTAGAATCAGAAATTGTTATAATAGTTCCCTTTGCAGTTCGTGGTGGCGCTTCTCTCTGAAGGCAATTAATCAACAGAGGACGCCACAATGCAGTCTAACTTTATGAACAGGTGGCAGCACTAGTCAGTTGAAGACCACCAAATCCAGCAAGACAGCCAGGATCACAGGGCAGCAGGCTAAATCTTGAAAAGTCTTGACTATCTTCATAGCATTTTGTCCTTGCAGTCATGCAAAATAATATTGATTATTATTGGGTATGGAAACACCTGCTCTTCTGATCTAATTTATAAAGATACTTTAACAAAAAAATATTTTTACTTGATGAGTCTAGATTTGGTGACTTTAATATTACATAAAACCTTTAAATACTAGCACACGAACGCACGATCCATGACCTCTAGATAAGGGGCCAACCAAATGATCTTTTGGCTATGGATTTTTTTGGTGAAAAAAATTTGTTTCCCACTTGACACTGAAAAAAAAGAAGTTTGTTTCCACCTGGAGCTAGGGTACCGTAATGTTAAAATTGCAATAAAAACAAGTTGGTCGAAGATGGTGAACAATTGATGAACACAATTTTATTAAATTCAAGCAGTGCCCGATTTAGGAGTGTGCGGAGTGTGCGGCTGCACAGGCCCCCACATTTGAGGGGGCCCCCACACAAGCAGATCATGCAAAATATTTTTAAATTCTTATTACAGTTCACGTGAATGATGCTGTTCAGAGACATAACCGAAAATTGAGTGCAACAAGTAGAGCATTATGAATGATTAAAATGGCGGGGCCCCAATCTTCTTGAGGTAGCATTGCTAAATTGTGGATATTTTTTTACCAAAAATGTTGGTGTGAACAGGTGATCTGTTAAACCAGCGGAAAATTATGGTTGATTTGTGGTTCAGGGGTACCCTTCCCTATAGGCCTATGTCTCTTGCCCTTCTGGGGCCCAAACTTCTCCTCTGGCCTGAGGCCTCCTATGCGCCTTTCCTCTCTGGGCCTCTGCCTCTGGGGGGGCCCCAACTTGCTCTTGAACCCAAGCCGTTCTGGGGGCCCCACCCACTCTGGGGGCCTTCCCCACTCCGGGGCCCCCCTCCCACTCTGGGGGGCCTCCAACTCTGGGGGGCCTCCAACTCTGGGGGGCCTCCAACTCTGGGGCCCCCTCCCAATCTGGGGGCCCTCCCAATTTGGGGTGCCCTCCTCTCTAGGGGCCCCCTACCATTCTGGGCGGCCCCTCCCACTCTTGGGCCTCAGTCCTTCTTCAGGTGCCCCAGGTTTCATATATATGTTATTTCAAATTTTTAGTTATTTTTGTCAAAGGTGTTCTCACAACTCCTCAGATTTTTATTTTTTCCTGTTGCTTATACATGGATTCTGAAACTCCTGACCTTTTAAAATCATCATGTACAATTAAGAAAATACATAAATGAAAAGGTCATCATATTCAGTCATACCAGTAAATATGTTTAAAAGTTAAATTCAGCAGGACAAGATTGTGGAACTTCTGTTGCAACTTGCAAGATAAGACAATTCTTTCTCTATTTACTCTAGGGTAAAGTAAAAACACAAAAGTATGTACTTCATAAAATAAGTCCAGTTTGAGGGAGAAATTGCTATGGACTGCCTAACACTACCTGCTCCCTTCCAGGTATTTACCAACATTAACGAGACAGAAAGCCCTTTAAAAATGATCTCCCATCTATCTCAGCAAACATATTAATTAGTTTTAGTATTTAAATTTGTTTTTTATTTAGCCAGGACAGAGTCTACATGACCCTTCTGAATGTTACAGAAACTTCTCGACGTAACGCATTTCAGGGGCCCCCACAACTTCTCAGCACAGGGGCCCCCACACACCTAAATCGGGCACTGAATTCAAGTAATTCTCCAAAAGTGTTTCAACAGTGGCGATGCTCTAGGCCTATGTGGGTGGGGGTGGTTTATGTGGGGGCCAGGGAATTCAAAAGTAAAATGGCCCAGGGGACCGGGGATCCAAAACCCAAGTTGCAACTTGCAAGTAAGAGCACATAGGAGTGCTTAAAATCAGATCAACGCATTATAATAGAAAATGCAATTAATGCATGTAGCCTACGCTTGCTTATTGATTCTTATAATTAGGCTCTTTTTGGAGCTTCTAAGTTGAATTTGATATTGTTACTTGATGAGTCTAGATCTGGTGACTTCAAAATTATATTAAACCTATAAATAGTGATTTTGCAAAACCTTTCAAACTTTATTTTGGTTTCTGGTGTTTTCTATATAGATAGATAGATAGATAGATAGATAGATAGATAGATAGATAGATAGATAGATAGATAGATAGATAGATAGATAGATAGATAGATAGATAGATATGGTAAGTGCAGCCCTCTAAACCCTGCTGCCCAATTCAGGGCACTCACGAGTGCTGATTGATGGGAAGGAAGCTGGGAGACAACGGGAGTCCTTAACATGTTTTAACATTTCTTCCATGTGAGGTATCCCTTACTTGCCCTGTGCAGACACTGATACAAGGGGCCGCCAATTAAACATGTGATCCAGACAACATCCAGCTGGGACTTTGCTCTCGAATGTCCACTGAAAATATGTTGGATTCATCACCCCAGCTGTAGGTTTAAACCCTGCAGGACAGACCCTTCAGTGGAGCAAGTCTTGACTAAACCTCCCAGCTGCTGATAGATTATGGTATAAGTGCAGCCCTCTAAGCCCAGTTCTGAGTGCTCATGAATGAGGGTAGATTGATGGGATGAGAGACTGAGCAGGAGTCCTCAACATTTATTGTATTAGGTCAGAGGAGAACACCAAAAATTCGGGTAAAGGTCTAAACATTTGGCCGGATTATATATTTTTGAAAATCAATGACTCCCATTTTACATGGTGTAAAATCCGCATCACAAAATTTCTGTCAAATGGCCCCTCCAAAAAAAAGTGCTTAATCTTAGATCATTTTCTTATTCTTTAAGGTATAATAGGCCTGCTGCCTAAGGTTTCAATGCAAAATTTTATATCTGAAGAGATAAATGTTAAAGTTAAACCCCAATACCACAACAAAACACCAGTGCAGCTCCAGATTCTATACTCGAAGGTAATTAGCAATCAATGGTGAGATCTTGAGTCAATTTTCAAGTCATTTAAATCCCAAGACATGTGCCTAGTACAGTTACTGGTCATGCTTTAGTCTTTCTTTATTTGTGTATAAATACTATATATTTGCATATATATTCTCCTAAGGGTTTTCCCTTTGATCGTAGTAATTTCTTCAAGGAGAGGGCTGTTTGAAGTCCAGGGGGTGATAATTAAACATTTGGCATGCGCAGGCCTACGGCTAAACAAGTTTAGACAAAACCTACTTCAAATTTAACTTCAAATTTGACCTCTGTGCCTAAGTGTGCCTTGTTGACTTCAAAATAAGTAAAATATCTCAAGTTGGGGCACGAGCCATAATTAGCAGAATTGTCTACTTTTTGGCCACTTTTTGTCACCAATTGGTTCGAAATTGGTTCAAAATTGGTTCTCTCGAAGTTAATTGGTCAGCAGGTGTCCAATGTAGGCCCACTGGCCCAGTGGGTAAGGAGTAAACAAAACAGCAATCAAGGGTTCAAAACTAAGACTGTTAACTTGATCTGTGAACTTATTGAATTTAAGAATTAAAGCTGCACAAGTGTGCGTCTTTCTAAACATTAAAGATAAGGACCAGGGAGGACCATGCCTCCACCTGCTCAAAGGGTGATATCATTGAGGTTTTAATTCATACATATCTTTTCAAATTTGTAGTCTATTCCTAGTCCTGTACCAAGGCTCGAATAATTTAATCTTTCAATCAATCAATCAATCAATCAATCAATCAATCAATCAATCAATCTATCTATCTATCTATCTATCTATCTATCTATCTATCTATCTATATAGAGATCATATCTATAGATCTATCTATATCTATAGGCAAAAATTAACTTCACCTGGATCTATTCAATTAACCATATTTTGCCTACAATGTAATTGCTGTGTCCCCTTCCTGAATCAACCCAATCTTGGCTTATCCATCTATCTATCTATCTATCTATCTATCTATCTATCTATCTATCTATCTATCTATCTATCTATCTATCTATCTGAATCTCTAAGAAATATCAACACTGTCATCCGAAATGGAATAAATAGACTAATTTTTGCTACCATCCGTAATGATACAACATACTCAAATTTTACATCAGAGAATTGGCAAAATGTCAATCATTGCTCAGTCATGAATGCATCTCCCAATTAATTGAATAGTCTATCTTCATACTTTTCTGAGACATATATAGACAGACAGCAGGCACACAACAGAGCAGCTAGACAGACACCCTGACAGACGTGCCTACCACGTGGACAATACAATCTCAACACTGAAATGTAAACATTAGCTTTTCTTATGCTCTCCTCTCCTCTCGTCTGGTTCGAGTAATTAGAGTGTTTCTTATTTTTCCCGACAGGTGGCGACTTGTGCCGTAAGCTGAACATCAAAGGGGTGATTTTCTTAACCCCTCTCTGTGACCTCTTTAATTGAAGGACTTTCTCTATTTTGAGTTTCTTATTTACCCTCAAAAGGTTCTTATTTACCCAAAAGAACGTTTTCACTGGATTATGTTGTGGATGTATACCTTTATGTATAAAATACGTCTGCTCAATCAATTAGCGAACTAACCATCTGTGATACTTGAAGGCCTAGTCTTGCTCAAATTGGTTATTTTAGAAATATACATCAACATTCACCATACGTTACTTTTGTCTAGCTAACTAGTGGAATGACAGTGTTTCTAAAGGCCGTCTGGAATTGAATTAAAGGCTACTTCAAAAAGATTTTGGATTGTTATTAATTTAAAGATCCAAAATTAACAGAACTTCACAAAGATCAAATCTTTGAGGATTCTAGAGCTTGTATTAAATCTAAATCATTTACCTGATGGTCTCATTTTAGAGCTTACAAATATATTTTGTTTGAATTGACAAAGATTTGAAGCTTCTTTTTTATTTTGGCCAAACAGATTCAACCTGACATCCCCATTGGCCCCTTGCTACACTCTAAAAATTTCAGACAAAATTGGTTTTTTAGATTCAAAATGGTTTTTTGAAAAACCAAATTTCAATGCAAAAAACCAACATGGATTTTTAAAAAATTTGGTTTTTCAAAAAACCATTTTGAATCTAAAAAACCAATTTTGTCCCGACATTTTTTAGAGTGTACTCCGAAAAAGACAAACAATAATTTGTGTCAGAATTGTACAAAATATAATATCAAGGTTTCCAGACATATTTGCCTGTACATTGAATATTCATCTTTCTGTTCACTAGAAAAGAATATTTTGAATTCACAAATCAAAAGTTTTGTGACAATTTCTTAACTTTTCTTCAATTTGAATGTAAACATTTTATATCCCTACAACTCCCTCGACCTTCTAGGAATTCTTGCCCATTGAAGAAGGTGAGCAATAAATGATTATAAATTACCATTTCAAAACGTTCTTTTAGAATAATTTCGAGTGGTTTCCATAGCAACTGGTTAGTTGACAACAAGAACGACGTCTGCTAGTGTTGGTTTTATCCACAAGGGGGAGGGCAGGTTATATAACTAAAGTGGGTAGTTATGAATAGGACAGGTGCATCTATCTATCTGAAGGGGTTAAAGATAGTACCCCTAAGGTATTTTGAGGGGTTTTGGTGATGTACTTTTCATAATATGCCACTTGACCAGAAGTGTCCATCTGCAAGGAAGTGCTATAACAATCTTTTAGCCTAAATTAGCTGTCAACTGACATACAGACAGATAGACATAACTATTGAGAAATGTGGACAGAGATGTACAGAGATGAGGAGATAGATAGATAGATAGATAGATAAATAGATAGATAGATAGATAGATAGATAGATAGATAGATAGATAGACAGATAGATAGATAGATAGATAGATAGGTTTCCTTTGCAGGGTGTACGGATTCCCCTTCTCCATATATATTAAACATTTCCCTTTCTTTTCCCCTGCCGTGATTTCTGGTTAAACACGTTTCACTATTTAAAACTGGCAATACAAATCATATCTAATCTCGTATCCATCCATCTCATCTTTTCTCATCAACCCTCGTGAGCATCAAAAACATGGCACAGAGGCTGCACTTGCCATATCTATCGTTAATTGCTCATCTATGGTTAATGTGCTATGCCGTGTGGCTCTGAGTCTAATCAACTCATCATTACTTATAAATCTTTCATTTTCTGCTTCATTAGTTTTAGGATGGTATTTCATTTCATTACGGATGAAAGTAAATAAGTGAATATTTTGATAGGCTTTTGAAAGGAAGGCTAAGTTACCATGAAATTAATGAAATAACATTTTGCTTAACTTTGTTTTCAACTACCCATGCTTGAAAACATTTTCAAAAGACAAAACTCGTCCAATTACATGGAAGATGATTTTCAAATTATGCAATATCCATGCATGTAATCGAGATATGTTAAGCCCTATAACTTCTTCTGTCTGCAAAAGCTAGTCCTAAAAAAAATTCTGGCAATTTTTGAGAAAATGACAGTAGTATATAATAGCTATATTTCTTAGTTATAAATGACAATTTGGATTTTAAAATATGAGTTATATCCCACATATATTCCCCAGTTACAGTTAGGAGCAAGTGGGGGGGGGGGATACAAAATATATATATACTGATTTATATATATTGTGTTGGCCTAACCCCCTTTTGGCTCCTTTTTCATATTTTTAAAAGAGAGACTGTTACAAATTTGAAAGAAAAATGTCGACAGTCCTGTTTGAATATTGTTATATACTCAGCTTTTGTATTTTTAGATTCATTGTAGTTCTAGCTAAATCCGCTAGGGGCGTTGAACGTTGCTTTAGTTCTAGAAATAAACACTGGGGGTTCTACTTCCGCCCAGCTAAGAAACATGTGCTTTCTTGTGATTCCTCACAATCTATATTAAATTATGTTCAATACATAACACTGGCGACAAGGATGAGATCTGAAAATGCCTACCATCGGAAGAATCGAACCGTACGACGGAACGGAATTGCTGTCCGCTTACCTGGAGCGCTTGGATGAGTATTTCTTGGCAAATGACATTGGGGTGGAAAAATTCCCTCCAAATGCAGATGAAAATGAACGTAATGCTGTTAAAAAAGCTGCTAACAGGAAAAAGGTTGCATCTTTGTTGACTTTATTGGGGAGTACGACTTATGGTGTTCTTCAAGATCTGTGTAAACCTGACAAACCAAATGCAAAAACGTTTGAGGAGTTGTGTACATTGCTCACAGACCATTACCAGCCCAAAACATTGGAGGTTGTCGAATCGTACATGTTTCACAGATGTGATCAGCTTGAGAATGAGTCGGTTTCTCAATTTTGTGCCAAATTACGCAGGAAATCTGCCAAGTGCAATTTTGGTAATTTTCTTGCAAGAGCACTCCGTGACCAGTTCATTGCTGGCATCCACAGCAAAGATACCCGGCAGAAATTACTGGAACAAGATCGTACCTATGATGAGTGTGTTACTGTTGCCCTTGCGGATGAAACGGCTGTTCGTGAAAGTAAAAACTTTGCTTCTACTGAGTCTACCTCGGTGAATTTCGTGAAGAAAAATTCCTTCAAGTCTCGCAAGTCATCTGATGTTGCACGGATTCTTCTAGTTCACCTGGAAACTCTTTTAAGAAGAAAGAGCCGTCTTCTAATGCTACTCCTTCCAGTTCTGGATACAAGTGTTACTCCTGCGGGAAGTCCGACCACGCTCGTGAAAAGTGTCGTTTCAGGAAATCAGTGTGTGCGTCCTGTAAACGTAGAGGCCACATTGCAGCCGTTTGCAAAAAGAATGTGAATCAGTTGTGCGATGATTCTGATGTGGATTACTCAAGTTCTGACGACGAATCTGCTTTGTATACATTGAGTGTCAATTCTGTGTCTTCTTGTCCTATTGATGTGCCTGTTACTGTTCAAGGTAACAAATTAGAAATTCAGCTTGATACAGGTTGTGCCTTATCGCTTGCTCCCAAGTCATTTTATGACAAGTATTGTTCAGATGTGCCGTTATTGCCATGCAGGAATACGCTATTTACTTATACGGGAGAGAAAGTTTCTCCTCTTGGAGAATGTGTGGTGAATGTTGTGTACAATAATGTGAGCTACAAGTTACCTTTGTTGATTGTGCCTGGAGATGGCATTGCTTTGTTCGGCAGAAATTGGCTGAAGGAGGTGAAATTAGATTGGCAGTCGTTACGAGGACTGAATGAAATACGTCCGATTACGTCCAACGGTACGACTGTACCACCAATTACGTCAGAAGTTACAGTGCAGGGCCTTATGAAAAATCACAGTTCTCTATTCAGCACTGGATTAGGCAAGTACACCGGCCCACCTGTTGAACTTGACATTGATCAGAAACCTTCATTTCACAAAGCAAGACCTGTACCTTATGCTCTCCAGTCTCGAGTTCAAGATGCTTTGGAGAAAATGGAAAAAGAAGGGATTATTTCCAGAGTTCAGAATGCTCCATGTGCTGCACCGATTGTGCCTGTTGTGAAACAAGATAAATCCATTCGGATTTGCGGTGACTTTAGTGTGACTTACAATTCTTGTGCTAAACTTGTGACTTACCCTATTCCCAAGGTGGAAGATTTGCATGTTGCTCTTCGTGGTTGCAAATTGTTCAGTATTCTAGACATGTCTCAAGCTTACCACCAGATTCCAGTTGCAGAAGAAAGTCAGAAGTGGCTTACAGTGAACACTCACATTGGCTTATTTGCTTACCAGAGAATTCCTAATGGTATTCATTCCGGACCTGGGATTTTTCAAGAAATCATGGACAAAGTGCTTGCTGGAATTCCAAAAGTCATATGTTACCTCGACGACATTCTCGTGGCAGGTGAAGATAAAAAGGATCACCTTGCTACCCTGTCTGTGGTGTTCGATCGTCTGGAGAAGGCTGGATTCAAATTGAATGCGTCCAAATGTCAATTTGAGAAATCTTCTGTCACTTACCTTGCTCACAAGATTGATGCTGAGGGATTACATCCTACTGAGGCGAAGTTGGAAGCTATTCGTAATGCTCCTGCTCCAAATGATGTCACACAATTGAAGTCTTTTCTGGGATTGCTGATGTTTTACTCCCGTTTCTTGCCGCATCATTCTTCAGTTCTGGCTCCACTAAATCAGTTGCTTCGGAAAGGTGTTCCGTGGAAGTGGACGTCAAAGGAAGACAAGGCCTTCAACAGTGCAAAGGACATGCTGTTAAATTCACAAACTTTGGTTCATTACAATGATGCATTGCCACTGTATCTGTCATGTGATGCTTCGTCTTATGGTGCTGGAGCTGTATTGTCACATTTAATTGATGGAAATTTCAGACCAGTCGCATTTGCATCATGCTCCCTGAACAGTGCTCAGAGGAACTATTCACAGCTCGACAAAGAAGCTTTCAGTATCATTTTTGGTCTGAAGCGATTCCACCAATTCCTGTATGGACGTTCATTTACCATAATTACAGATCATCGACCTTTATTGACATTGCTCAATCCTTCAAAACCTGTTCCTGCACATTGTGCTGCTCGACTACAGCGTTGGTCTTTGATTCTAGCATCGTACGATTACAAGTTGGAATACCGAAATACACATGCGCACTCTGATGCAGACAGTATGTCCAGATTGCCACTTCCTGCTACGTGGTCTCCAAAGAGTGTAAATGCTGATATTTACTTCTTGAATGATGAAGTTACTTCATGCGTTGATCATGAATTGATCAAGAAAGAAACTGGAAAGGATCCAGTCCTGGCAGCTGTCTACCGTTATGTCCTGGACGGCTGGCCTAAAGATTTGGATGACTCGAGATTTCAACCCTACAAATCGAGGAGAGATCAATTGTCCATTGATCAAGGTTGTGTTATGTGGGGTACTCGGGTTGTCGTACCGAAAGTTCTTCAAGAGGCTATTCTGCGGGAATTGCACGACACCCATCCAGGCATCGTTCGGATGAAAATGTATGCAAGATCTTATGTCTGGTTCCCAAATCTCGATTCTGAAATTGAAAAGACTGTGTCTACCTGCAAATTGTGTCAAGAGATGAGAGCTGACCCACCTACAGCTCAAGTGCACCCATGGGCGTTCCCAACAACTCCATGGTTCAGAGTCCACATTGACTTTGCCGGACCAATTCAAGGACACATGTACTTAGTTATTGTTGATGCTTTTAGCAAGTACCCTGAAGTGATCAAAATGACAAGTACCACTACAACTGCTACTCTGACTGCTCTACGTTCAGTGTTCAGTAGACATGGATTACCGACGATTCTGGTGTCCGATAATGGGCCTCAACTAACTTCAGAAGAATTCGAAGCATTCTGTAGACAAAATGGAATTCTGCACCGAACTTCTGCTGTGCATAAGCCTGCTTCGAATGGCCAAGCTGAAAGGGTAGTTCAGATTCTAAAATCAGCCAAGAAGCAAGCTGATTTGCAACAAAGAAGTCTGGACAGTGTACTACCAAACTTTTTGCTTGTGTATCGTGTAACTCCACACACTACGACGGGTGAGTCACCATCCATGCTGTTAATGGGACGCAACCTGCGAACCCGCATGGATTTGGTGAGACCTTCAGTGAGATCGCGTGTTGAAGTCAACCAACAAAAGATGATCGATCGTTCTGCAAGCAGAGGGTGTCGGAAACTTTATTGCGGGGATAATGTACAAGCGAGAAATTTTGGTAATGGTCCCAAATGGATGAATGGTATCATTGTGGAATTGTTGGGTTCTAAACATTATCTTGTTGATGTTGGTGGAAAAACATGGAAACGTCACATAGATCAACTTTTGTCTTCAAAACTTGATGCGGAAAGGGAAGTTCCATTACAACCTGTGCTTAAACGCTCAAGTGTGTCACAAAAGCCTGTGTGTAGTAATCCATCAGTGGAGAATGAGTCTGTGTATTGTGGTTCTAATTATGGAAGAAGTGATCATGTTGAAAATATTCCTGTTGAAGATGGAAATGACATGAAAGACAAACGACGATCAATTGTCAGTGAATCCAATCCTTCAAATGTTCTCAATCAATCAAATTCAAATGTTCCCAATCAATCAAATCATTCAAATGTTCCCAATCAATCTGTTTCTCAGAAAGTGACTGAGCGTCCTAAACGCGATCGCAAAACTCCAGGAAAGTTCAAAGATTTTGTGTTGGATTAATGATGCTTAACTTGTGTTGCTTGTCTTAATGGACTAAGTTGTCGAGTGAACAATTTTGACATTTCTTGATTTATGTTTGACATTGTTTGACATTTCTGATATTACCAAATGAACAATTGGAACATTTCAATACCGATTGAAATTTTGGACATTTAAATTGGTGTTCTTACATATGATATTGATGCACAAATTTGTTTGTGCCACTGCTGCTGATTATTGAAAATTCTGTATTTTCATGATATATATATTTCAAATTCTGTATTTTCAAAATTACTTGGGTGACCTAGTTTTGATGTAAAGATTTTAGTGTCACTGATTATAATCAACTTTACATTACTACTTGTCAGTTTAAAGTAGAGATTGATTGTATTCTCTAGTTGATTGTATAGTCCCAGTTTGCTGCATATGTTATATCACTAGATTAAGTAATTTCATAATATTGTTGCTGATTTCAATATTCTACTAGTGTTCAGTAGATGATAATTTTGCCTGTACAAGTTCAGTATTTTTGTGTAACTGTTCAATTACATTTCTTTTAAGAGGAGAAGGTGTTATATACTCAGCTTTTGTATCTTTAGATTCATTGTAGTTCTAGCTAAATCCGCTAGGGGCGTTGAACGTTGCTTTAGTTCTAGAAATAAACACTGGGGGTTCTACTTCCGCCCAGCTAAGAAACATGTGCTTTCTTGTGATTCCTCACAATCTATATTAAATTATGTTCAATACATAACACTATATGATGTAAGACAATGAATATATAAAGCCTAACAGTTATTGGTTACTCAAAATTGCCCTTCATTTAGGCTCATGGCAAAGCCTATAGTAACGGACGATGTAATCTAAATGCCAATATTTGAACTTCAATAGACATTTTGGTTGTTCCTTGAAGTTTGTGTGTATTTATGGTTAGTAATAACTCTTACAAATTGTTACAAATTCTTGGAAATATCAGTTGAGAGCTCTGTTGACAATTTGTGAAAGAGTAAATGCCCTGGAATGGAAGCCCTGAGCCCAATTATGTACACCTTATAAGACAAAATGTCTATTTGAGGTTCAAAATCGTATGAATTATAGTTTTAATGGATGTCTAAAATCTGAATTATTGTCTTATGCCTTATTTGGGCATTGTTTCTGAGTGGTTGTGATATGTTGATGATGTCATAATGGTGTGATGACATCATAATGATGTCATAATGATGCCATAATCACCTTTGGTGTTTAAACAAAGGATTCTCCCACTACTCCAAGAGGCTGGAAATGACCATATCATTGCTTAATTGGAGAAAATGGCAAATTGTGAAAAAGGGGGAGGGTGGGAGGCCTAGGGTTGATGGGGGGGGGGGGCCCCTAATCTTACGTAATGTATGGAAACACTGATTGAAGTTTAGGGCCCCCTAGGTAACTGTCCGCAGGCATAAGAACATTTTGTGGCAATTTTCTGCTTTCATCTTCTGGAATTTTTGCAAGACAGTAAATATACGGCTTGACCACCTACTAGAGAATTTGTAGAGATGGTTTCCTGTCATATTGATGCTAGGGGAAATTACCGCTGGAAATTGGACCTACTACTGGAATTTACTACTGAAATTTCTCAGCTGGATATTGGAGGTCATTGGCGGAAAGGAAGAAGGGATGGGGGGCTTTAAAAGTGTGAAATTAGTCATACCAAATTACTAATACGATGTCGTTATGTATGTAAATTTGTGGAGTTTTATTTTACCATCCCCAACTTCCTTTGCCTTTTTCTATGTCTATGTCTATACTGTTAGAGAACAGGCCAAGTAGGCACTTATGTTCAGGTTGCTGCCGATTTGGTTGTCAAAATTAATCCAATATATATATATTTTTCCTCTCACATACAATATTTTATTATATATATAGCCTACGAAATTTTCATTCTTTATTCGGCCTAATGTATTAGCTATATTCATACGTTGGTTTATACCTACTGTATATTTATTAGATATTGGATTAATTTTAGACTTTTAAAGCCTCTATCTGTTTGATTGAATGCATTTTTCCCTATCCTTCCATTGTGTGTCATCGTTTGTGTGTTTGAAGCACAAGGTTTATAAATCCTGGGGCACTTTTTTGCCCTCCTGGATGGGAGGGAGGCAGGGATGGAGGGGGGAGGGGTGTAACGATTCTTTTTTTCACAAAATCTTTTTGAACATTTTAAATACAGTTCTATAGTTGACCTTGGCCATATGGCAGAAATATGACTGCAAGAAACAGACTGCTTTAAAATTTGATAAAATACAGTTACATCAAATCTGACCTAATATTTGGCTTACAAGCTGCTTATTAGATTGATATCTCTAAATTAGGTACTATTAAATTAATACCAATGCCTGTAATCCAATGTATGACCCTGCAAATACCTAATTAATCGTGTCCACTGTAAAATTATAATTCCCCTGGTCATGACCTTACATTTGGTTGCACAAATTGAGCCTAATTATGACTTAATAATTTTGGCTAAGTTCTGTAATTCCTTTTTGTGAATTTTATCTTGAAATCAGAATTGAGTAATTATTTACCCACAGTAGCCAATGTCCAGGGATTGCCCTGCCACGCGCAGTAACTTAAGTAAGGTATTAGATGAAATGATACGATTATGAAAAGATTAGGAGTAGATTAAAAGTATCAGATTTATCAACGATAAATTGATTAATCAGAATTAATCTCCTGTAATATCTGAAAAGGGTGAAATTGCGTCTAATTACCATGAAATCACCCTCAATAGCCCTCTTAATGACGTCATATTCCGGTATACCTCTACATGATGTCATTTTAGAGATGTCATGAACACACCATGACGTGCTTCTTCAAAAAGAAACTTATAAATACTGATTTTTTGATAACTTATTGAACCTAATGATGAAAGGTTACTCAATGTTGACAAAAGCTTTTACATGGTTATTACATGGTTCTCAAATGTGACTACCTTCATCATTATATTATTTCTTTAAGTATATATTTGCCTGCGAAGAAAAAGAGCCCACTCTTGCTAACAGAGACCACGTGACTGTCTTATCCTCTTATTATTACATCTGACTCCGGTTAACGTCCCCTGTCAAACTTTCTCAACATCTACTGAACTTGCTTTAGAGGGCCGCACTTATCTATCTATCTATCTATCTATCTATCTATCTATCTATCTATCTATCTATCTATCTATCTATCTATCTATCTATCTATCTATCTATCTATCTATCTATCTATCTGTCCATCTGTCCATCTGTCCATCTATCCATCTATCTATCTATCCATCTATCTATCTATCTATCTATCTATCTATCTATCTATCTATCTATCTATCTATCTATCTATCTATCTATCTAGCTATCTATCTATCTATCTATCTATCTAGCTATCTAGCTATCTATCTATCTATCTATCTATCTATCTATCTATCTATCTATCTATCTATCTATATATCTATCTATCTATCTATCTATCTATCTATCTATCTATCTATCTATCTATCTATCTATCTATCTATCTATTTTAATCTCAAAATCTCTGAGAAATCCCTCAGTCATCCGAAATGGAATGCAATAAAACATTTTTGCTACCAATACAAACCATCCGTAATGACGCAACTTAGTTTAATTCAGAATTCTGTAATTTTCCTGTCATGAAACAATCTCCCAATTAATTGAATCTTTTAAAAAACTGATTTAGACCAGGCCTATGATATAGATTTTCTGAGGGATTTTTAAAAGAGACTTTTGTGGATTTAGCTGTGTTGGCTATGAGAGAACACTATGTTTGAGAAAAAAGGAAGAAAAAATATTGGGCTTCCAAGTCTTCAAAGCAAGCGATTACTCAACATATATGATGGACGATTTGGAAAAAGTGATTCCATAAACTTGGATCTATACTCTATAGGCCTGTTGTCGAAAATCAAATTCACTAGCCTTCATTGGTCTCTATTCAGAACCAGTTACCGTTTAATTCCAAGTTTAGTATTTTACAACCAAGTTTATTACGAATTTAGCACTGGAACACACTTTTCCAATGACAATACCACAATAGACTTGGGGATACAGGTGTTCACTTTTATTGGGCATAAAACTTAACTCAGCAGGTCCTCAGATTTCAGGGACACCACACAGTGACAGAACTGACCGGTAGAGGGCTCTAAATCACTGAAATGGCGAAATAATAGTTTCACCCTTTGAGGCAAGATACCCGTATGTAAAGTTACCCTATGAGAAAGATGGCACGTGGCTCTGGGTGCACCCCAGAGTAGATTTAGAATGGGATAGATAGATAGATAGATAGATAGATAGATAGATAGATAGATAGATAGATAGATAGATAGATAGATAGATAGACAGACAGATAGATAGATAGATAGATAGATAGATACATAGATACATAGATACATAGATACATAGATACATAGATACCTTCTTCCTTCCTTCTTTATTTTTGTATTTTATTCCTTACTTTCTTCCTTTCTTTCTTCCTTTTTTTCTTCCTTTCAATGCATGTTGCACAGGCTTGTAAAAATGAATTCCAATACTCTTTACACCACCATTATTACTTTCCTGATAGGGAGAGCAGTACAATCTGAATTTATGAAATGTGTATATTACTTTCTCAGTACTTTCGTGATGACAAGGGAATACTTTCACGAGTACTTCGCCACACTTGTCCTCGACATCACACTTTGGGGACATTCCTAACAACTCAGGTCATCGAAAAGTGAGCAAACAGGTGTTCGAACCCACACCACCTGTGCCAGCAGCCAGCACTTTTCCCACTGGGCCAGTTAAGTAATAACCAGAGAAAGCAATCTCAGAAGGGGAAAGGTCTTGATTTACAAGTGCTTTCTAAACAACTTTATTGCTCCCTCGAATTCCAGTTAGATTCTCATCAAGTACACTAGGTGGCCAATTGGTATACAGTGCAATATAGTGATGGCTTTATTGGTGCGACAAATCACAAATTTATAGGTTTGAAAAAAAGTGTTCATTGTGGTGAAAATATAGGAGGAATTGCAATTTTGGAAGGAACTGCCAAAATATTAAAGAAACAAATTATTGGAGAGTAGATTTAGGAGACAATGGGGGAAAAGGTAAAAAATTAAGACAAATCTACAACAATTTGGATCCCTAATTCCCTATTATAAGTTAAAACTATAAAGTACTTTCAAAATGACTGATAGACTTTGACATGATTAGTTCTTGACCTTTGGTATAACCTAGAACAGCTCAAAATCAGAAAGGCATAGACCTATAGATAGCTCCATGAAATCAAATAGCCAAACTTCCATTAATCTTGAGAAATAAAGTTGCTTATTCAACCAATAGAGTGAGTCGGGGCAAGAAGCCCGGGTTAGGTGAGAAGCCCCCCAGGGTTATTTCTAAACTTACATTTTTGGTGCTTTTTCTTATTGATAGGATTGAAGCTAGAGGCTTTTTAGGTGACGTCACAAATTTTCAAGGCATTCAGCACCAAACCATAGTCGTGATTAAAGAAACAAAAAAAGGTGCATGGTTTTTGTAACTTTGATTAATTCTTTGAAAGTGGTTGTCAGAAATAACTTTGGAAATTTTAAAAAGTATAATGGATATCTGCATTGCTTCACTTTATGACCATCACATAAATATGATTTGGATCATGTTTTTTGCATTTTAGTTCAAAATATAGAGGTCAAATTATAATATGTGGGTTTGGGGCGAGAGGCCCCACATGGTATGGGGCATGGGGCCCCCTTCACTGAGGCCTTGAAGCTGCTTCAGGAACCATTTAATAATGTGTACTTTACCTTAAATCTTGATAGAATAACTAATTGAAATAGAAAAAATTTTGGCCGAAATTGAAAAAGGGCAAAAAATATTAAAAAATAAATGTATGAACAGAAAAATTCTGAAATTCAGAAAAGTGAATAGAATGCCTTAAAAATGATAGAAGAACCCCAAGAAATAACTTTCAAGCTGAATGCGTTCGCAAAAAAAATTCCATAGGATTATAATAGGGGGGCTTCTTGCCCGATGGGTGGGGTAAGAAGGCCATTTTAATTTTTTTACAAAAAGGGCCGTAACTCCTTTATTAAAATTGGTAGACATTCGTTTCACTAGTTATAAGTAGAGTTAAGTGATCCCTTCCTGACAGCATAAATTTTCAAATAATCGACCACAAAAAGTAGGTCAAATCGCTCCTCGAAGTTAAGGGGGGCTGCATGCCCCGCGCTACTCTAATCAATTACCATACCCACATAACATTGAAACTCCCAAACACCCTCCCATCAAATTCAGTATGAAAGCCGAAAGCCCAAAGAAAACCAACCAAGGTAGCCCCAAACCCCAAATGACTGCGTTACTTTCAGACTCTTGAAATTGTGCAACACCTTTACCCCCCCCCCCCTCTCCTTTGCTAATGCTGTCAGTAGCTTTGTTAGAGTCGCCAAGAGATTTAATACAATTTTTGGACATTTTCGAGTAGGGCCTGTCCACTTGATATCACTTGACCACCAGTTATACAAATTTACGTACTCTGCCCATCTTCAACTTGGTCAAGACCTGGCAAAGACCGGCCAAGACGCACCCCAACTGTCATTGGTGCCCTGTCACGTGTCAAGAGCCTACCAGAGTGCTGTCACGGTGTGTCAAGAGACCTGAAGTGACCTGTCACGACCTGTCAAGTGACTGTCAACCGTGACAATGTTCAGTGTTCACCTGGGTGTCATGTCTGACAGCTACCAACTATGCTACAATTTCAGCACAATTTTATTTCAATTACACCAAATTGAGGAATTGTTACAATAGTGTGGAACCTGCCACTAGTCTCATTTTGTTGGTGTCATTCAGACTCATTCAATAGACAGACAGACATGGGGTCTTGGCTCTTGAGATGTAACTAAAGTGTTAGGCAGACGAGTCAGATAGACAGAGAAGAAGTAGAAGCTGTACAGATCTGTCTATCTGTCTTATCTGTTTTCTGTGTTATCTACACTATCTGCATTACATCTGCATTTATCTGCATTTATCTGCATTTATCTATCTATCTATCTATCTATCTATCTATCTATCTATCTATCTATCTATCTATCTATCTATCTATCTATCTATCTGTAACTTTTGCCACGTACCTCTTTACCAGCTAGTTAAGGGTGAAACAGTTCATTGTCAATATGTTAATCAAGTTAATAAATTATGCAAATTATGCAACTGGGCACTTACACTACCATTACTGGTCAGGCCTGCAGGTGGGGCTTTTGTCCTGTCGTTGCTAGGCACGCAGGTACTTCATTTTGAGGAGTTGTCAATAAGTTGTCAACAAGTTGTCAGCAACCACAGGCTTGGAATTGCAGGCTGAGATGAACTAATACTGTCCAAAAATTAATTCTGAAAAAAAAATAAATAAATAAATGAAAGAGAAATAAAAGGAAAGAATGGAAGAACACTCTAAATACATAAATCTCATGCAAAAAACCCAAAATGGTTTTTGGGCTTGTCCTCCATATCTTTCCAATTTGGGTTTGTGGAAATACCAACTGTATTGTCAATAATGTGAAGGTTTTGGGAAAACCGAACTTCCATGCCTGAAACAATTTGGTATTTCAAAAAACATACTTTGTCCTGCAGTTATTAGAGTGAAGGATGAAGGGAAAGATGAAGGGAAAGAAGGAAAGATGGGAAGGAAAGAAGGAAGGAAAACGGAAGGGAAGGGGAAGGAAAGGGGAGAAGAAAAAAAGAAAGAAAAAGAAAGGGATCAAAACAAGGAGATAAGGGAAAAAGAGAAAGAGGTGGAGACAGAGGAAAGAAACGAAGGAAAGGGGAGGGAAAGCAGAAGAATATAGGTAAAGAGAGAAAGGATAGAAGGAAAGAGCCAAGAAGGAAAGAGTCAATTCAATCAAAAAGGCAAGGAAAATCAAGAGTTTGTAGTTACTATATCTTCTCAGGGTACCACCCACAATGAAATTCAGTATCATTCGCAGTGGAATGCTCAAGCACTGAAAGCAGTCAAAGCATTGGTAACAAAAGCAACAGATAACATGGTTCAACAACGTGGCAGCACTGTACATGTTGTACATGACTTCCTGTTTGATCAAAACATTGGCTTGGAGAAAGCACATGTTTCACAAAAAGTCAATTCATATAAAATCAAATTGCTGTCAGCTGTAGAAAACACATACAACTGGTGTATTTACTGTGGACAAAGCCTATGCAAAATGCAACCTTGAAACATCTTTGATATTTGATTAACAGCCTTCAAAGTTTTAATGTGAGTTGGCAAAAAATTCTGTGTTGACATGGCCATAGGAGAATTTATATCTTACCTTTTCTATGAATCTGTATCCTACGATTTGTCCTGTTAGCAATTCCAAATAGTATGTATCCCATGCAATATAAATATAGTCCATGAACAATTCCATGTGGATAAATGGATGCACAAATGCTCAAATCAGAAGTTCTTTGGCAAATATTCCCTGGCTCTGTGAGCTTCCAACACATTTTCTTATACTCTGACAATGTTTAAAGGGGCCCTGTTACAAAATAGCAAGCTGGATTATCCTATTTAGCATTGTTTGGCATTGACTGTTTGTTGTAATCACCTGTTTCGAACCTCAGTTCAGTGGAGTAAAACAATGTCTCTGTGAATTCCATATGTATGGTTGTGGGACCATGAGATAAGAGATAGTACATCGCTCATCACACAGAATGCCCTGAGACTGAATCACACAGAATGCCCTGAGACTGAAATCACTGTCAAACACTGAACAACCAATTTGCAAGTGGTGAACTTCAACTTTTAATTGTATTCTTAAATCTGAAATCTCGACCACCCCCCCCCCTCTCCACAAATGCAAAACTGTATAAACTCCTCAAAGTAAACATTCACACAGATTACAATTCCTAGAAAGCATAGCAAGGATGGGCAAGCTGTTACAGTGAATGCATTAATTCAAAGAATAATACGAATCTCTCAGAGAATCCACTACTATCCAGTAGAGAAAGAATGTTACAGTTCATCTTATCAACGCCCCTTCAATTATTCCCCATTGTCAGAATTCCCGGGGCAGATCACCGATTTGAAACTTTGTTGTGTCAACATCTCACAGATGAAAGTGGCTGAGAGACTCAATGAGAGTGCTATCTACTGTCTCGATGATGGCCTGGCAGAGATTTGTGAAATGTGAGGTAATGTTACGTAACAAATTCCGTTCTGATAAATTGATAAGGAAATTATCAAAGGCAGATGTGCAGGTGAAGTGTATATTTGAGAGGGGCATGATTAGCGCTTCTTGTCTGATGTAGAAGAAGAGATATCTAGATACATGTATACATAGACGTATGGGAGGGGGGGGGCAGGGGGGCGGTCGCCCCCAAAAGGTTGGGAAACAGTGAGACTCGGGCAAAAAGGCAAAACATTTTGGGCAGATGATTGGGTGAAAACTATTAAAAATTAGTGATTTCCAGGTTATTTCGGTTGAAAGTGTATAAAATTTAGATCGTGAAATTCGGGCAAATGTCGCTCGCCCCCCCAAAAATTGCGCCTCCCGTACGCCTATGCATGTATAGGACAGTTAGTTACTTGTATAATTTAATAATTAGTCTAATTGTTTGCCTACCTTGTAATGATTAATCAAAAGAGCATGTAACTGGCTGTATTTCTTGCTGATCCTAAAAGACCAACATTCCCAACAATGATAGACATCATAACAAAATCTAAGTTTCCAGTTTGTGTTTAAAAGTAATTTATCGAATCATGCACCCAAAGAGGAGAGCAGAGCAAAGCTATGAGAGATGGACAAGACAAAAGAGAAGATGAGATAATGAGGAAAAGAGGAGAAGGAGAATGAGGAGAAGAGGAGAAGGGAAGCAGAAAGGGGGAAATTGGAGAAGTGGAGCCAGAGAAGAGTCGCATGCAGAGGAGGAAAGGGGGAGACAGGTCTGAGGAGAAGCAAAGAATGAGGAGAAGAAAGAGAAGGAGAAGAGATGAAGAGTCTAATGAGGAGATGAGGGAAGGAGGAAAATGTGGAGAAGGGGAGATGAAGAGCTAAGGAGAGGAGATCGGTAAGAGGAAAAGAGGAAAATGGGAAAATTGGAAAATGGGAGAATGCGAGATAAGGGGAGAAGAGGAGAACAAGGAGAAGAAGAGAAGGAGAAGAGAAGAAGATGAGACGAGAAGAAGAAGAGAAGAGGAGAATGAAGGACAGAGGAGAGGATATTATATGGAGCAGGGAGATGAGGAGATTAGGAGAAGGAGAAGAGGATAATTAGAAGAGGAGTAGATTGATTTGATTTGATTTGATTTATTGAGGAAATTCCCAAAGACCAAAAATATCAGAATGAGGAGAAGGGGCCCATTGGGGGGGGGGGGCAGAAAGAGGAGAAATGTGAGTTAGAAGCAGAAGAAGATGGAGAATTTTTTTTCCTCCAATGCCCCCACAACTTTTAAAGCTTTTTCTTCTTTCAAAATCAACTTAAATTCTGATATCGGATTCAACATGGCTATCTTAGCCTATCAACCAAATGAAGAAACCCAGTACATGATGGCAGGTGTCTTTAATCCATGATCAATGGCTTCAGCCATTTTCTTTTCTTTCTACTTTCAATGAGAACAGTTGTAAATGGAGGTATTTTGTCTGAATTCGTGTGGCCTAATCCTCATACTGCCCTTAATCCCCACAATTATGACAACTGTTTGTTTTGAAGGTAGAAAAGGCAGGTGGAGAGGCAGATATAATGACTACCCATTGCAATAAACCTGTCTTCTATCTTTTAATGCCCACCATTCAAGGGTTTAATGTCCCATTCAGGTGTAAAATTAGCTCCTTAATATCAGTAATAGATAGTGGGGGTGGTCACTGATCTCAATGCCATTTGGTGACTTTCAGCTATTCTACGTGTGCCTGGAATGCAAGGGTGTAATTATGTCAAGATCCTTCATGTCTTACTTAAAGACGAAAATATACATTCAAGTTGAATTTATATTTCACTGCCAATAATGAACTCACAGGCTAGCAGGTGCTTACACATTATATATTTATATTTACATGCCATTTTTGGTTGAAGTATATATGCCTTAATATCTGTTCAAAAGAAGGAAAAAGAAAACCTTCTTGTGATATAACATGGTAAATTGGGGACAAATAATCCTTGAGGGGGGGGGGTAGCTATGGATTTCTTGCGAACAAAAAGGTACTGTAATGTTTTAAGAATTGCAAAAAAAAGTTTGTCGCTCATTCTCACGCAAACAAAAAGTTTTTCGATGCTTCGTAAGTGAAAATAATTTGTCCTGGGGGGTAAAATCCATAGCCCCCAACAGTTACTATCACCTGTTTGACCCCATATAATCTCCTTAAATTAAAGCGTAATGAATCACTAAGTGCAATTTTAAATGAATAAACTGTTCTAGCTCTCATACTAAAAAGTCTCATTCCACATAACAAATTGACCGGCTGGAAGACTATCTGTAGACCTAGATCATTAGTTGCAAAATGGGGAACGATGTGAAACAATTATGATTTATGAATTGGAAAACGTAAGGTAGGGGCAGCTGAAAATACATAGGCCAACAGTAATAGGTTCTAAGAGGCAGTGATGAGTTTATGAAGTTATAGGCCTAAGTAGTTTGATAATTTTCATAAAACACCTGCTTGTACCCCCCCCCCCCCCACTGCTTGTTCCTACTTAGCTCATAGGTCCTACTCCATTAGAACTATTTCAAAATCTTTCAAATCCACTCCTATCATTTGAAGTAGGAGCTGAGATGTGTGGCCAGGTTGAAAAGGTGTTGTCAGTGATTAAAAGCCCTTAATTGGTGTGAAGTCCACTAGAGGGCCTTTTAAATAGTCTCGTGTAGGGGGAGTTTTGAACTTTGTAGGTAGCGCCACCTTTGAACAGTCAATAGAAGCACATTCCATCATGAAATTCTATATTCCACTGTTTCATGCAGAGATTCCATTCAACCTAAAATCTGTACAGTTATGATGTCATTGAACAATGCTTATGACGTGAGTATGACATCACATGAAAAGGCTGTCATCCTTTACTTACGTCATTCATCCATTACCTTCAAAAGGAATTTGTAGGGGTCAGGTGACCCCCTATGTCCAAATATGGCAGTGGGTGACCATTCATATGAAATGTAGAAGAAGGGGTTGGGGGGTCCTGTTAATTTGTTAGGTATCATATTTTCTATTGATATATATGACATAATTAGCTTTTTCAATAACTTTTGGAGGTATTGAATATTGTACAAGCCTACAACAGAAATGTATGTAATAACGTAGCCCTACTTTTTTGTAATTCCATGGATCAGATGACCCCCTTTCAATTTTGATGAGGATGAAAAGATGGAAATGGAATGTAGGCCCTATTATATATATTGAGAGGACTTCCTTTCATCTGCCAGGCTAATGGATCTAAAGTGATTCTTTCTTTTTTGCTCTTCTTAATAAAATGATGATATTTTAGAACATTACTGCTCTAAGAATATTTCTTTTCTTTCATCCAAATGATCTCTTTATTCCTTGGGATTTTCTCCCCTGCATGGTATTTCATAAAACCTCTCTATCC